>OX392528.1:45952071-46553321 GCA_947623455.1 Mimachlamys varia
TGACCTGGTTACCATGGCAATCGAAAGTCTGCATAAAATAACCTGCATGCATATTGACACAATGTCTCTAACATTTATGTGAAGCTTCATTGAAATTGGTTCACTGATTTAGGCATTTGTCTGGACAAAACTTTCCAACAAAAATCTGTTTACACAACCAACATGGCAACCCAAATTCATGGTAAAAAAATCTGCATGCGTATCTTCACATAGTCTCTAGCATTCCTGTTGAGTTTCATTGAAATCTGTTCATAGGTTTAGGAGGAGTTGTCCTGACAAAGATTTCCACAAGAATTTGGGCAATGTGATCTGGTTACTATGGCAACTGGAAATGTCTGCAGAAAAAATACCCTGTATACATATTTACACATGGTCTCTAACATTCCTGTGTAGTTTCACTTGAATCAGTTCATATGTTAATGAGGTGTTGTCTGACAAAATTTCCCCCAAAAAACAAATTATAGTAGCCTGGTTACCATGCCAACCAAAATTTCAAACTGATTTAGATTATGCACATCTAGAATGAATAAGGACAAGTTTCATTGAAATTTTCTCAGTAGTTTAGAAGGAGTAGCCGGTACACTTGTGTCTATAGACAAGCAGATGTACGCAAAGTCATGCATATGGTTTGAAAGTTCATTGGTATTTCTGAGAAGAGTTACCTACCCTGTCGGCTGAGAGCCCGAGAGAAGAGAACCAGAGCCAGTTTGCTCTGGGAGTAGGCCTGACTTGTGACGTACTCCCGTTCTGTATAGCTAACATCATCAAAGTCAACCTTGCCGAGGCTATACGCTGGAGCTGTTTGACACACTATCCGACTTCCCTCCACCTTTTTCAACAGTGGCAGTAATAGATGAGTCAGTAAAAATGGACCTGGGGAAAACAAAAAGAAATGCTCAATTATTATTTGTTTGATTCTACTTTTGTTCAAACTTCCAAACTGAAATAAGTTTGCAAAATATGAATTCTTTGCCAAGCTTTTCAGTGAATTTTCATTTTTCTTCCATATACCGGGTATTTCCTCCTTAGGCACAGTCATGACTTTTGATGATTACAGACAACAAAATAAAGCATATTACTATAGTCAGATTTCATTTTTTATGATTTTTTCTTAGTTATCATTAATTATTTTTTGAAAAGAGAAACCTTTTTATCTATCATATTGCATATATGAGATAATTTTAATAAACAAATGCATCATCTGGAGGAGAGATACCCCACAGAGCACTTATTAAACTTGTTTTAAAGCATTTCTTACCTAGGTAGTTGACCTGAAAATGAGATTCAAATTTGTCTTCAGTTTGAACCAATGGACACATCATTACACCAGCATTGTGAATAAGTAGATCCAATGTTTCCTCCTCTGTTTAAAAACAAAAGAAAAGTTTAATCGCAACTTCACTCTTGTTCAATGTTGACATGGATATTAGTGCACTTTGGGTTGTAAAAATAGCTTGACAGAGCCGATGTTTATTGTTTTAACATATGACTCTATAAATAAATCTTCTTACAGTTTGTATCGTGGTCTAAATGTAAGGTGAAACCAGATTTCGCTAACAAAACCTGTGTCACCCGGTACAGGTGAAACCTATGCTTTTTGTTGAATCAGAAAGTAAAACTGTGGTCGCCTTGGTGCACACTTCAACCACTCCAAAAAAGATTAACGTGAACACAAACTCACTGACATGCGCAGTAAAGGGATACGCCGTTTCAGAGATACAAGAACTCTTTTGAAGTGGAGTTAGAAATCAGTGTTTTTATCATGTGACCGTGAAAAATTTAGGGCACTTCACAATGGTGGCATTGACGACCGAATGGCAGCTAGATTCGATTCAATTTTTTTAGTCATTTTTGGTTAAAAAGGGACGAAACAAAGATACAGGCTCTTAAACTAAGTCATGGTGTGTTGTACCTAGATGTGTAACTGTCAGTCTTATAAGCAAAAATCTGGTAAAATGTAACGTTCAGATCGTTTCCAACAGCAAGAGAAACCCCGATTATGAGCACTGTGGATTGCATTCATATTTCTCAATGCAAGATAAATTCAGTTCATCAGTGATCTCAGCTAATTTTAATAACACCCCTTTTGTTTTATTTGAAGTTGTGATCCCTCTTTCGACCAAAAAAACTTTACCTCACTTGCCGTCATTGAAAACTTCTATTAAGCCGCCATTTTGTTTTCAAAGTGCCATGAGTAAAGTCATGAGGTGATGAAAGTCACATGACTAAACCGACTGAAAGTTGTATCCCGGAAATGGTGTATTAATTATATTCAGTTATCCGGTTCTTCTTTTACCTTTCAGACACAAAATAGGGATTCAAAGTCCTTGGAAAACTTACTCTTTTTATAGCTGGACACAAACTCCTCTATAGATTTGAAGGATGCCAGGTCACATACAAGGCCCACAACATTTGCCTTCTTGTATTTTTCTTTGATAGTTTCCACAGCTTCCTTTGCCTGCTCTGCTGTGTGACAGGCTAAGTACACCCTGGCCCCTGTAATATAATAATTGATAACCATGTAAATCATTATTTATTGATCAATTTATAATTAAGTGGTTTAGTTGGTAAATGGAGACTATTTATCATTAACTTTAAGCTCAAGTAAGAATAAGTGAAAGGGTATTTATCATTAGTATTATCAAAACTAGGAATGGCATTCACTATTTATAACATTTTCTTTTACATTTTGTAGAATTATGTTTATTCAAAACTTGAATGCCCGAAAATAGCAATAAAACTACAAAAATGTCTACAAGATATCAATGCCCTCCACTGAAACTTTAGATTTTCTATATAGTAACCGTGACCTTGGCCATGACCTTAAGCCCTGAAATGCAATGACATCTGAGGTATAATCATGCTTGACCTATCAAGTTAATGTACTTGGTAAAGTAGAAACAAGTGAAACACACATCTGTTGTGAGTGTATTAGAGGTCATCATTTTGCAATGCCTCCAAAAGGAGTTGAACCCAAGACCACTGGCATACTGGTCTTACTCAAGCTCTCTTCCAAATAAACTAAGAGAATTTCTCCCAAATAAACCAAATCATTAGTAAGTGGCTAGTATTTAACCAGGGTGACAATAATTATTAAACTTATGATGTACAGAACATAAATCAGCTACATTGTACCTCTTGAAGCTAGATCTCCTGCAATAAACCGTCCAAGACCAGAGCCTGCTCCAGTCACAATCGCAACTTTTCCATCAAGTTTAGCTTCACTCAGACACCTGGCCCCTCTCATGTATTGTCTGAAAGACAATGAATATGTAGATACGGTCAAGTTATATGCTACCCAAGTAAGGAAATAAAAAAAAATAAATAAAATGATTTGATCATGCAATTACACATATAGTAACTCATAATAGTCTAAACTGGAAAGCTCAAAGATATTGCCTGCTTGCATTGCCAAATTTTTACATTTTTTTATTGCAAAAATTAAGTAAAATGAATGAAATCTATACCACAGAATGAATTGTAAAAAATGTAAATTCTACGTAATTAATCAGTACTCTTCAGCTAAAAATAAAATGTACAGTGTATCAAGTTCTCTTGATTATAAATACATGTATACGTAGGTGTCCTCCATCGGGCCGCTTCATCTATCTGTAACTAACATATATATATACACTCTAGTTTCTCCCAGTTAATCATGCCCCTTTTTCTTTTCTGTATATTTTTGGACCATGACAAAACCACAAGCGAAATTTGTGTGCTATGAGACGACTTGCATAAAAATTGTGGTGATACATTTCCGGTTGAAACAGCTAGGACAGCTGGCATGATAAATGGACAAAGTCGGAAAAAACATTAAGAGCAATGCATCCTTCTTTTCATGCGTCCACTGAACTATGTAACATATAATAATATATCTGGATCCAGCTTCACATCTCCACATTCGGAAAGCATTACAGAAGTTCATTATTTTTTTTACCTCTTTCTATAATAGTTTCCTACGGATTTGTTTAAGTTAAGGAATGAAACTGGGGTCTGGGAATCTAAATGTTGCTTGTTCAACATGTAATCGTGCAAACTAGCAATAATTAGCAAATAATATTTGATTTTAAGACTGATATTTTCTTGACCCTTCATATGCATGATCAGGATCAATGTAGAATAACATTTCTGAGGTTGGGGACAGTTCAGTTCTGCACATACATATTGTAGGCCTATAGTTTTCTTTTGTTTTTAGCCGTTTCATATGGTAAAACGGAAACGGGTGTCTTACTGCAGTCTATATATGCCTAGTGAATAAAATGTGACATCGATCATGTGCTTTGACTTAAATTACTGACTAAAGGGAGTTAACCCCCCCCCCCAATTAAAATTGTTCTCAGTATCTTTAACAAATAAACAAGTAGAAAATTAAAGAGCAGTGGGACCATGAATGACACGTCCATCACGCGTGGATTAAATTTGCTCTTTTACCTGAATGCGTAAAAGGCACCAATCGTAACACCAATAATTATTGGCCACCAGGACTCATATATCCATTCGGGATCAGGCATGTCGCCCATCCCTGGAATTGTCATTTTCTTTGACATTTTCGTAAAGTTTGCAGGTGCTCCCGATCACCTCGCCGGGTAAAAGTAAAAGGTAACTCAACGAACCGTAAGCTGGTGTTCAATATTCCGGACGTTAAAAAAATATAGATATGTAGTACTAGGCTTATATATATAGCATACATGATCTCATTACATGTAGCAGTACATTTATTAGATATTATAAATCGTTTTGGTAACTATGTAGTAGCACCAAAGTTATATATTATTTTACAGAAGAAACGTATAAATCTTGAAACACACCCGGACTTGGTTTGAATTTTAGTATCGGTAGTTGATTTCCTGTGAAAAATAAATAGAGGACACATGTGAAAATTATGTAAAAGAGAGTAATGCGATAAACGTTCCAACAGGTAGCCTAATCGTGGTATGGTGTACATGTATTTCGTTATGCCTACAGACTTGTGTTTCTAATAGACTGGTATATTCAGACGACAAAATTATTTAACTATGGCATCGAATGGATTTTTGTATAGGCAAATATAAGTTCATGCAGCTTGAGCTTTGACAGTTTGACAGAGAGCCTATATACAGTATATATAGTGTATATACAACTGTATACAACAGTTGACATTCCAATATTTTATCTACTGCCATATTTATATGAACATTTTCAAGCATTATGCCATATAAAAGCTATATTGATACGGCCAAAATTTGAGGTATACATGTGTGGCAGATTTGAATTGTACATAGGATTTAGGTCGCCTTCTACATGTAGCTTCGAGCTAGAGGGAATTTCCCTTTATCTTAGTGGTAGAGCGTCCAACTAGGAACCTGGAGATCGAGGGTTCGATCCCAGGTGGAAGCACACTATTCTCTTTCCTGTTACAAATGGTGTCCGTGTGGCCCTCCCTGTGGTGACAGTGGAGTTAGAACCTTGGTTGTGGTGTTCAGGGGCAAACTCATTTAAAAGGGGGGAGTAGTGTGGCAGATTTGAATTGTACTTAGGATTTAGGTCGCCTTTTAGCTTCGAGCTAGAGGAAATTTCCCTTTAGCTCAGTGGTAGAGCGTCCAACTAGGAACCTGGAGATCGAGGGTTCGATCCCAGGTGGAAGCACACTATTCTCTTTCCTGTTACACATGTATGTAATGGTAACAGGTCGTTTCGCCCTAAATCGCGTTTGCTCTAAGAGTCGTTTCGCCTGAAGTCCTATTCAGCATGGTTCGCCCTAGGTTGTTTCACCCTAATTTTTCCCAAACGAGTGATATTTTTACAAAACAATTTACATGTTATAAGACATACCACTAATATATATTCTTGAATAACGATTATAAGCTAATTAACTAGGTCTATGTACCAGAAAAATCGTGAACAAGTTTATATTTATCATGGAGTCAACGACGGATATAGTTTAAAGTCTGTAAAGAACGGTTTTTAAGCAAAACATATTAAAAAGTCATGCTGAGCAGCTTGTAACACAACTAAATATTAACATGTTAACATGAAAAATGACATAAGGTAGGTAATTATTATGAAAACACCAAACAAAGTTTCGTTCTAAAATTTTATTTTTAGGGCGAAACAACCTGGGACGAAACAACCTAGGGCGAACTGGATTTAGTGCGAAAACGACTCAGATTCTATGTAATAGGCCTATGATTTAAATAGTTCTTCGTAAGAGCAGGTGAGAATGTTTCATTTATTTTGAATTTACTACTAAAAAATAGACGTACTGTACTCTGCTTACATGGGTGGTCGAGTGGTGCATTGGATAGCGCCCTTGACGTTCACCAAGGCGGCCAGGTTTGATTCCCCGACCGGACATGAAAAGGTACATTGTACATGTATGGGGTCACCTGCATGCCCAACATGGGTTTTCTCCAGGTATTATATTCTCTGGGTACTATATAAGACCCCTCTTGCTAATATCTAGGTCAACAAAAGTGATTAATATAAGTTAGATTTGTTTCATAATTATTGTGAAATAAATAAAGTTTATATCGTTTACATTGACTATTTTAAAATTATTTATAATATATTTGTTAAGCAATTGTTATTGTGTTCTCTTTCCAGATCTTCCCTCAATAACTACATGTTACCATGAGGTTTTTTCCCAAAATTCCAGAAATTCCCAAGAGCGTTTTCAGAGCCAGCTTGGTCGGAACCTTTTGTGGAACAATAATCCTTATCAAGTAATGTATAGATCAAATAGTACATTGTATCTCCCTTTATAAGCCACTAAATTTCTCCCTGTATATAACAATGAAAGACCACCATATTATCTCCCTTTATATCAGTGACAGACCACTAGATTATCTCCACTTACATAATGTATAACAATAGAAGACCACGGATTATTTCCCTTTATAAAAATTGACAACTAGATTATATCCCTTTATTTCAATGAAAGACCACTAGATTATCTCCCTTCCTTACAATGGATAACCACTAGATTATCTCCCTTTATACAGGGCTTTTTTCTAGAGTCTCTCAGGGGCTGATATAAGGCCCCATTCCCATTGAGATTTTGGCTTCAATTTTCCCAATTTCAGATTTATTTTCCCATTCAGTTAGCTAGGCTAACCTCCAGGTTGTAATTTCCTCAAAATTTCTAAAAGTTATGTGAAAACTTGTGCACTGCAAAAAATGAAGGTAAAGACAAAGTATGTTTTTACAGTTTAATATCATATACATATTATTAGTAGATTATTATTATTCAAGGAACTATTTTACTGATACAGCATAATTTTTCCCAATTCACTCAGGGGCCTTTTCCCAATTTAACTAGAAAAGGCCTTGTTATAACAGTGGAATACCACTTAAATATCTCCCTATACAAGTGATTCAAATAAGTTTATTCAAAGGAGTTGGCCTTGCCTGTTTGAAAAATGATTATTATTTCTGAACTCGTCTGCCTTAACACCCACATCTGTGACTGCTATTTATTCTTTTAATGTTAATAAAATGTGGTGAATCTAGACTGGGTTGATCGTCGGCAACCAGATAACTCCATTGGTTGAGCATCCTTTTAGAGTTAGGAAGGTCCCGGGTTCGAACTCCGATCTGGCCGTGCATTTTCTCTCCTGTTACAAAAATATAGATCTTGAATAATCATCAGACAAAATATTTCAACCTTCCCATTTTTTTCTAGCTTTTCAAAAATTTGTTTCTTAATGTATTTCTTATGAAAATATGCAGGAGGTCTTTGCCCGCCAAATAAGCCCAATGACCTATAGATATTTTTGCTTATTTCTAATGTATTAAATAAAATATCAAAAAAAGAAGTTACTTTAAAAAAATCATAATCCAGGTTACTTTATATTGTTTCTTGAATTGTTGTAGATAAGCAAATAAAGTTTAGAGAGGCTTTTGAATCTTTTCTACCTTTGTCAAAGAATTAAAATTAGAATATATAACTGTCACATTAATAATGCATGATCGTTGATTCATTATTTTCAGGGATTTTACCAGTGGGAAGTCATACAAAAGTGAGCAGAGGATGGCTGGTAAAACTGTGATCGTGACAGGGGCAAACGGTGGTATCGGCAAGGAAATCAGCCTAGACATGGCTAAAAGGGGTCAGTTATTTATGGAAAAAAAGCGTATCAGTTTTATAACATCATTTATTAGGATAAATTATGGACGCAGGCTGGTAGCCTCTATTACAAAAAATATTATTGAATCATATCATTCCGGTGCAATGTACATGTACAGTGTAGCGTTTGAAGGATTAGTGTTCTTTATATGAAAATCATGTTTTATTTGGTAATGGTATTAAGGATACTCATACCACTGCCAAAAAATGCATTGTTCCGAGAAAAGATGCAACATGTTTGACTTAATATAAGCACACTTGGCCCTGGTTTCATCAACTTTCCTTAACTTGAGAAAATGTCCTTTAAAATCATCTCAATAGGAAAGCATTACAGATATATATGGAGAAAATCTTAGATTAAAGAACTGTTCTTATTAAAAATTTTGTGATGCTTTTCCTTGAAGATTTTAAGTTAAGAAACACTTAGGAAACTGGGGCCTGTTCCGATAAACACACCTGACCTTTTTTCAGGGAAAGAGGGTAGATCCCCTCATTAAAACCAATAGAAAAGTTCCTTTACTTCACTGATCTGCAATACAGTCTTTTAACAAAATGCTCTGTTCATGTTCCAGCGACATTTTAGCGATCTGTCATCAGATAGTGGGTTGTTCAAATCACCCCTGCATCCGTGGTCCATCTTTAAACAATTCTTGTAATCGCTATTTCTTGAAAAGTACTGAATTGATCTTTCTCAAATTTCATGTGTAGGTAATTCCCTTGGTGCGAAGTTATGCTCTTTCGATTTTGGGACCGATAAAATGGTAAACAAAAGTCATCTAGGATTTAGACATTGAAAGTTTTTTTATACCATTTCTTGAGAAGTACTTGCTGGGTCTTTCTCAAATTTCATATGTTGGTTCCCCTTGGTGCCCTATTTCATTTTGGACTGACCAGAAAAATTAATTGGCTGAAAGGCAGCCATTTTGGATTTCAACATTGAAAGTTTGTTATCGCTTTTTCTTGGGAAATACTTCCTGGGTCTTTCTCAAATTTCATTTGTAGATTCCTCTTCACCCTTACAGTTGTGCTTTTTTGTACTGATCAGAAAAACAATGCTCACATGCTATCATCTTTTAGTTAATTATGCCTTTTCTTAAGAGGATTTCTCAAATTTCATTTTACTTAAATTAAATACACTTAAAAGACACAATAATTTACTGTTGACAGGTGCTCGTGTGATAATGGCTTGTCGAGACATGGGAGCCTGCAACAGAGCTAGAGACAAAATTGTCGAAGAAACCTTCAATCCAAGTGTCTCTTGCAAGTACCTGGATCTCAGCGCAATGAAAACCATTCATAGATTTGCAGAGGAAATGAACAAAGGTACTTCGTTTTGGTACAACTTGAAGGATCTCTGTTCAGGATAGGCAATAAAGCAATTGTTAATAAATGTTAAATCAAATGAAAATTATACACAAAATCAGACACAAATTTTACTTCACATCTCAGTGAAATATTCTGAAACCTTATTCAGCAAGTTTTACCGGAAACCAATCCCTCTATATATTTTCACACTCTAAATTTCACGCACAGTTAAATTCAAACAGATAAGTGCATTGATGAATTGGGGCACTCATAATACTTAATGGTGAAGGCAACATACATAAAGAACTCACACAACTAAATAATTTAATATATTTTATTACTAAACTTTCAAGCTAATACCTTTAATATTTGAAGTTCAACACTTGTGACAACTGCATAGATGCACAAATACATACATGGCAAAGGCTTGAAAGCACATTTTATGAGAAGTTTACTGGCATTTTAGCTCGCTACAGAGGTCTGCTTCGGACAACCGGAAATTTACATGTCAAACCAGTGATATGGGACGGGAACACCATTTGACTTTTGACTCCATATCAATCCGCCATCACAAATCAAAATCTACCAAAAGTATACATTTTTGTAATGTTAAATATCTATAGATTTCATTCAATGCAGAATATGTCAACAAATTACTCAGAATCACTGTACTTAGCCAGCACAAACTTTCGATAGGGACTACAATTGTATGAAACACTTCATGATATGCCGATTTAGTTGTGTGAGTTCTAAAATGTAATTGGAGCTCCTTAAAATTTTCCAGAATGCTTTCAGTCCAAAAATCGCTAAAATAAGATAACAGCTAAAATATGTACATTTACAGTAGATGCCCAGGTGCTTTAAAAACAGCTATAACATATAGCACTACAGCTGCAGTATCGAGGATGTCATTACTCCTAGACAGAAAATGATACACTAATGCTGAAAAACAAATTAAATATTGGGACTTACCTAAGGGAAGACAACTCTTGCAACCTAAGTCTGTGAGACTGCTGTGTATATATTGAAATACAAATTTAGTAAAAGACTTTGAAAGTTTTGAGATAATAATACTAAAACTTTTATGTTACCTTTTGTAGAAAACCGGGTAGATGTACTGATCAACTGTGCTGGTATAATGATGGTGAAGCATGCATTGACAGCGGAGGGCATAGAGCTACACATGGGAGTCAATCACTTTGGTAACTATAATGGAATCTGTATTATTGTACTGTATACAGTCAAACCTAGCATAGAGTTACACATGGGAGTCAATCACTTCCCATACCAAAAAAAGGTACAAAAAAGTTACATTTTTATAGGTACAAAAAAGTCATAACTTTTTTATGCTAGATTGGAACCCTATCAGAAAAGAGGTTTCAATCTAGCACTAAAAAGTTACAAAAAAGGTACAAAAAAGTTATACTCAACACATTTGTTCAGTTAAATAATCACTTTATTGTCAAAGAAAAAGGTACAAAAAAGGTATACTTTTTCAAAGGTATTAAAAAGGTACAAAAAAGTTATACCTTTTTAAAAGGTATACCTTTCCAAAGGTATGAAAAAGGTACAAAAAAGTTATACCTTTTTAAAAGGTATAAAAAAGGTACAAAAAAGGTATACCTTTTCAAAGGCATTAAAAAGGTACAAAAAAGGTATACCTTTTTAAAAGGTATAAAAAAGGTACAAAAAAGTTATACCTTTTTAAAAGGTATAACTTTTCTGTACCTTTTTTTATACCTTTTTAAAAGGTATACCTTTTCAAAGGTATGAAAAAGGTACAAAAAAGTTATACCTTTTTAAAAGGTATAACTTTTCTGTACCTTTTTTATACCTTTTAAAAAGGTATACCTTTTTTGTACCTTTTTTATACCTTTTAAAAAGGTATAACTTTTTTGTACCTTTTTCATACCTTTGAAAAGGTATACCTTTTAAAAAGGTATAACTTTTTTGTATAAAAAAGGTACAGAAAAGTTATACCTTTTAAAAAGGTATAACTTTTTTGTACCATTTTATACCTTTTAAAAAGGTATACCTTTTCAAAGATATTAAAAAGGTACAAAAAAGGTATAAAAATGGTAATAAAAGTTACAAAAAAGTTACAAAAAAGGTACAAAAAAGTTACAGAAAAGGTATTAAAAAGTTACAAAAAAGGTACAAAAAAGGTATACCTTTTCAAAGGTATGAAAAAGGTACAAAAAAGTTATACCTTTTTAAAAGGTATAACTTTTCTGTACCTTTTTTATACCTTTTAAAAAGGTATACCTTTTTTGTACCTTTTTCATACCTTTTAAAAAGGTATAACTTTCAAGTAAATTGGTCAATAAATAAGGTATCAGCTATGTGCTATTATTGGACAGGTGAATAGAGTGATTACTGTATTTGTCTTAATTAGTGCCCACTAGGCACCTAAAAAATGTCCCAAAGGGAGCGCTTAATAGGATAACAAAAGTAGGACCTGAAAGAACTAGAAATATCTATGAGACATAAATATGAAATCCATATGAAATAAGTTCTGCAAAATTTCATGAAACTTGGATATTTGGATTTTGACCAATCAGAGACCATAAAATGTCTCCCACTTTGTTTTTCATAAAAAGAATACTGTCATTGCCTTCGTATCATCAGATTACATATTCATACTAAATTTCAATCAAATCGGACAATATTTAAATTTCGATAAATCAGAAGCCTCTAGTTGGCAGCAATCTTGAATCGTTATGCCACAGCTTTTTGTTTATAATGAGCGCCTTCATGTTATCATCCATCCCACCAAGTTTCATCATGATTGGTTTAGTATAGAAGAAAAGTTATTACAGGATATGTTTTAGCCAATCAGAAGCGGTGGCGGCCCTCTTGGACGCTTGATCCGAGAAAAAAAAGAGCAAGGTGCACAACAAGACATCATACTTATTATGTATGCAAAGTCTGATGAGAATGCATAAGTAGTTATTTAAATTAGCTGGTTACATTACCATGGGATGGGACGCGACAGGACGGACATGGCAGGGGCATAAAATGTCTTTTTAATAAGGTAAATAAGTACAATGTATTATGACCAGAATGGATAGTACTCATGATGTGAGACATTATTGTCATCAATTTTGGATAATTTGTACACAAATAACCAATATTTGTGGGGTTTTGTCTTGTAAACATGCACACAGCAAGGTTTTACCGCACCGTTAGATGGAATCTTTTAGTTGCATTGCGATTAAAAGGGCACTTGTATAATTTGTATACCTTGGTAGAATGGGGGAGGGGCGCTAGTTACAGTGAATACGATACTATAGGGTACCAGTATCTCCAATATGAGGCCCTAAATGTGGTCCAGAGATGGAAACATCTACACCAGACTGATGCCAGGTAGATCCAGGTAGGTAGTAAATATACATTAATATTATAAGTACAATCTTAAATCATATAAAAACACATACATTTGTAAATTTAAAATCACTTCACATACATCATAAATTATACATCAATAAACATTACAATCTTCTTAATACCATTATACTCACTACACACTAATCTTCTTTCTAGAAAAATATGGCACTACACTGCTTAAGGAAATCCCAATTCCTTGGACCCTGGCCCTGCACCCATGGGTTTTAAAAAGTTCTAATTTTCATTGGATTTTGGAGAGTGTTCATTATGAAACGCATGGTGAACCACAAGCTAAAAAGTTCTGTATTTAAAGTTAAAAGGATAATAGGTAAAAACAACAGGTGATGTATCTACAAAATGCAGTGTGCGAAAGTAACGAAAGACTGGTAGACCGAGGCTACAGGAAAACCTGTCGGTCTATGCAAAATGCTAGTATGGTAGACCTTATGTCTTAAGGAATTTAATTGCTCATGATTATGAATGTCGAAGGAGGAGAGATCATGATCACTCTGTTTAAGAGGTCTGTTGACACTGATGAAACAATTCAGTCTACAGAAATTTTGTTTGGTCTATGCAATTTGAATATCGATAAACATATTGTCTATGAAACATTAAGAATTACTTTCGCACACTGAAAATGTATTGAAGTTGAAGAAAGTCAAATATGCTAGGTTGAAATGTGGACTGGACACTCTCAATTGTTGGTTTGGATCAAGTCTCTGTTGCTATTCCATTCCATGTGATGATGGTTCTGGGTAGGAAGGAGTACTGTCCAGATCTGTAAGTGTCTGTTCTGGATGGTATGTGTCAGATGATATTGGCCCGAGGATCCTCTGGTCTTGGCGTCAGCCAACTTGAACATAAAAACATATCTATTAACTTTAATCATGGATTTCGATCTAAATTCGTGCTTCTATTTAGGCTTTTTATATTTAAGTTCCTAATTAATAATATTGGAACAAAATGAGAAGAAAATTTGAGAATATTTGCAATGTATATATTGAACCTGAAATGTTAAAAAATGTTGAGTGTTTGAAAGGTGTATAAAAGAAAACAAAATTGCTGAAATATAGAGAATTAATGTTAAGATGGAAACATTTTAGAAAAAAAATAAACCCTAAAAAAATAATTAATTTTTAAATTTGAAGAATTTCAAAAGCAAAACATTATTTAACACATTGACTTTGTGATAGATGCACATATATACGTATGGTTTATGTATATGGTATAATTATGTAATTAATTAGTGTTCGTATATAGTTAAAATCGATTTCAAAACTGCCTAATCTCAGCAACTGTGTATTAAGCCTCAAACAATTAATTATTTAGTTTGACTATATTTCTTAAAAAGTTTTGACAATTTAAAACACGTAAAGCAGATTTGAATAAACAATGCAAGCATTTAAAACCTTTAATTGTTATTATATCACAGCGAATCTTCAAACGAATGCATAATAGTTACCGTTAGACAATTTATCAGTATTTATGTAGTCAAATACATTGAAAAACTTACATTACAATTAAAAACAAATCAAGTCAAGTCGTTGTGAGGAAGTCGTGGCCATGTGTTTATGCAGCTGTTAATTGTGATCGTTGAGCTGGAAAAGATGAAGAATATTCACTAATGAAAATGATGAATTGGGTTCTTGAAGTATCCAGCAAAACAATTTAAATATTGACGAAACTTTCACAACTTATATATCGATGAACTTACGTTTGTAATGGCCGCCACGCCGAGGTATGCCGCAAGTTCTGGAAGAATCTATTCGTCGCCGTTTGTGTAGAAAACATTCTGTGTTGCCTTCACCATCTACGTGTGTTGTTCTCAGTTGCTGGGGACCGTTAATTTCCAGCGTAGCATGTTAATACAACTGTTTTCCGGTAATATTGAATCGGTTTGAGACCGACCCCCCGTTTGTTTACATTTGCAATCGTAGGTCGTGGGTCAAAGTTGAATCAAATAAGGAATAAATTTCCCGCTACGTTTTGATTGGTCAGTAAATTTTGGGGTTATTGCATCATGGGAAAAAATATGGTTTACGGAGGGTGACGAGCGAAAACTCCCTTGGTTATTTAGTTTTCATTTGTCTTTAACTGAATCGAATCAGTGAATGACATCATTATTGTGATTATTTTCAGAAAAGAAATATAACAAGAAAGGCACATCGTGTCGTACGTAGCGACTCGACATGTTTTTCTCTAATCTTCAATACACTTCCGGGTTCGATTGCGGACTCGGTGAAAACATCCCACCACACATCGACTTCAAAATCAAAATGATTTGTTATCACATCAAATCAGAAGAACACCAACATATATTATATATTGCTATCTTATTGTTGGCTAGTCGCTGACGATAATTCATCACTTACAACGAAGTCATACACCACGAAGCCACTCGGCGTAATTCACGATTTTACGGGACGAAAATTTTCAATAAACTTTTAGGCCTAGCTAGTGCTTGGGTAGCAGAGGTTGCAGTGTACATGTATTTTGTTTCGTCCTAAAATCAGTTACCGTTTTTTTCATTACGTATGCATAGACTAAATTGTTTGCGTTTTTACAAAAGATCTGATTTTGCATTTCTCAAAAATGTCTTCAGCTCGATGTGTAAATATACTTGTAATGAAAATTAAATAATATTATTATGCAGGCCTAGAATTTTATCATTAATAATCATGATTAATAATTAAAATGATATGATAAGATTTTTTTTTTTCAATAGAGAAAAAAATATTGAAATCTATACTTAGGCCTTTATGGATATACTGGTGATTTTTATTTTTTTTTTTTAAATTAAATTTAATTTCAAATAATTTATTGTCAATGCCACACATATATACACAATCACATTAATTATACAGCCTTAATTGCAGCATTTACAAGCCAATATCAGTCTTTTCCAAAGAAAAGTTCCACAATAGTTGTTAAAAACAGCTAGAATTTTTTTATTTGTTTATTCAAAATGCATACACCTGGTCAGCTTTTCTTCATGTCCATGTAGAACAACTACCAGATAAATTCAATGGGAGTAATTATCAATTTATTGCTTAATGGGGTTTGTCCATACAGTGTCCAGTACACCTGTGTTATATCTACAGGTTAGGATCTACCTGCTAATTACCTGTTATAATCCAATTATCATTGTGAACTGGCCATGGGTTCTGTTTAGGAGGTAGTTCATACAGGTAAACTTGAGTCTACCTGTTAGGTACAGGTAATTATCCAATTATTAATTGTTAACTGGCCCAGGTTCTGTTAATCACAGGACTGTGGAAGTAGTTTATACAGGTAAGGCTGGTACCTTGTAATATACAGGTAATTGTAATCACTGTTAATTTTGGTTCTGTTTATTTGAAGACTGTGGGAGAAGTTTATACCAGTAAATTGACCTTATACAGATTATTGAGTACTATTCATGCAAAATATGCAACATCTTTTCCATTTCTCATATTCTAATAGAAGTAAATAATTTGCAAAAAACCTCAAAACAGCCATATCTCAAAAAATATTGATTGTACAGAGTACGTGTAATAATATTTTTTTGTAGATAAACTATAAGATAATATCTAATTTCTTCCTATTCATGTCATGTGAATACAAATTATTTCAAGTAATAAAGCTTGCTGTTGGGTCAAAAATTAAAAAAAATGTGGGGGGGGGGGGGGGAATTTAGTTTTCTTTTTTTTTTCTCCTTAAAAATGATTCTTTAGGACAATGGACAATATCATCCCCATAAAAGAGATGTCTTCATTTTTTTAAGCACTACATTAAAGGTTGAACGCCATTTTGAAAATGTCCCTGTATATTCTATAGATCTTCCCTTTAAAAAAAAAGTCTCGCATTTCAAATTTCTCCTCAAATTCCACCATTTAGCTCAAATTTACCTGAAGAAATCCTTAAACATTCCTGACTAATTATATAAAAGTTGTTAATTTTGTGTTGGTCTGAAATTCAATATGGCCGCCATGATGTCAAACCTCAAAATGTGTAAGTGGTTATAACTAAAAAACTGTTAAACTTGTAGCTTTTTCAAAAGGCAAATTTCTGTAAAATACATCAGGGGAAAACTTTTACAAGTTATTACAAAATATGTCCAGTAAAATAGCTCACCAGAGGTCAAAATTAATCTATTTTTAGAATTTTTCATTTTTTGCCATTGTTGAAAAAACCCTTTTACAGATTAAAGCAGCATGTCATTCCGACGATATTGATACCTTCTGTTTTTTCAGTAGCATTTCTAGTTAAGGAAGAAGGCCATTTTGGAAATTTCCCAATATATGCTATGGGCTGACATTTTGCATTTTGATAATGTTTCATAATACTTGTTCTTGTTTCATAATACTTGTTCTTAAAGCTTCCATTTTGTTAACTTGATATCAAAATATTATCTTGACGTTGCCCCCGTCAGCTGATGATACCGTCCTAAATTCATCAAAAAAAGCAAAATGGCCACCATGACACCTTTTCTGGTTTTAACCCTAAATGCCATATCTCATTAACAGCTGAATGTTAAGAATTGATTTTTGGATATGTTAATTATGTGGAATAATAAATAAATAACATTTGTCAGGGAACATTTTTCTCTAAAATGTCAACTTCCAGTTTTCTGTAGGGGTCAAAGTTGAAAAGTGCTGTTTTGGGTGGCAAACTTTGACAAACTTCTGCTCCAGTTCTGTAAAGCCTAGAGCCTTGATATTTCACACATCAAATGTTAAGGTCATGAATCATCAGGTTTAAAAATATGAATGACCTTGACCTACTTTCAGGGTCACAGGGGTCATTAAACTTCAAACGTTTAAATGGCTATTTCTTCATTACCAGAAGACATACAGTGATGATATTTCATCAGCAGCATACTGTGAACACTTTCTCTTAATTGTTTTGAGAAAACATCTGAAAAATCTACCCCTGGTTTTGGTAGGGGTCAAATTTAGAAAGTGCTACTTTGGGTAACAGAGTTTGAAAAGATGCTAAGGTTATTGCATATCAATGGTGGAAGGGATGGTATTTGTAGACTATGTAAGAGTTACCTCCCTTTTACCAAAGACCAAAGTGGCCATGGATTGGAGTTATTAATTTTATTGATGAAACTCCACAGGACACTCATTTTGGAAACTGATAAATTTAGTAAATTGATGGTTGAATTTCTATTTAAATGTTATTGTATAATTTTTTTTCTGACATTGATAAAAATAATGGTACAAAAACATTAAACATAAAATAATCAAAGTCAATATTTTTGAAGACCAGTCTTTTAAGAGATGTTCAATATTTTTATAAGACCAGAAAAGGTACAAAAAAGGTATACCTGATAATTTCAAAGTCCAGAAAAGGTATAAAAAAGGTATACCTAATAATATCAAAGTCCAGAAAAAATTCTAAGTCCAGAAAAGGTACAAAAAAGGTATACCTAATATTTTCAAAGTCCAGAAAAGGTATAAAAAAAGGTATACCTAATAATATCAAAGTCCAGAAAATATTCTAAGTCCAGAAAAGGTACAAAAAAGGTATACCTAATAATTTCAAAGTCCAGAAAAGGTACAAAAAAGGTATACCTGATAATTTCAAAGTCCAGAAAAGGTACAAAAAAGGTATACCTGATAATTTCAAAGTCCAGAAAAGGTACAAAAAAGGTATACCTAATAATTTCAAAGTCCAGAAAGGTACAAAAAAGGTATACTTGATAATTTCAAAGTCCAGAAAAGGTACAAAAAAGTTATACTAGTAAATTACAAGTTTTGAATAAGGTACAAAAAAGTCATAACTTTTTTGTAACTTTTTTAAAAAGTACAAAAAAAGCACTAAAAAGGTACAAAAAAGTTATGACTTTTTGTACCTTTTTTTGGTATGGGTTAGGTAACTATAATGGAATCTGTATTGTTATACTGTATACAGTGGGTATACAGTGGGACCTAGCATAGAGCTACACATGGGAGTCAATCACTTTGGTAACTATAATGGAATCTGTACTGTTATACTGTATACATTCGAACCTAGCATAGAGCTACACATGGGAGTCAATTACTTTGGTAACTATAATGGAATCTGTATTGTTATACTGTATACAGTGGGACCTAGCATAGAGCTACACCTCCTGTATACAGTCAAACCTAGCATAGAGCTACATCTACTGTATACAGTTGAACCCAGCATAGAGCTACACCTACTGTATACAGTCGAACCTAGCATAGACTTACACATACTGTATACAGTCGAATCCAGCATGGAGTTACACATACTGTATACAGTCAAACCTAGCATAGAGTTACACATACTGTATACAGTCGAATCCAGCATAGAGTTACACATACTGTATACAGTCAAACCTAGCATAGAGCTACACCCACTGTATACAGTCAAACCTACCATAGAGCTACACATGGGAGTCAATCATGTTGATAACTATAACGGAATCTGTATTGTTATACTGTATACAGTCAAACCTAGCGTAGTGTTACATATACCTGGTACTGTACAGTCGAACCTAGCATACATAAATGTAGAGCTACACATGGGAGTCAATCACGTTGGTAACTATAACGGAATCTGTATTGTTATACTGTATACAGTCGAACCTAGCATAGAGCTACACATGGGAGTCAATCACGTTGGTAACTATAAAGGAATTTGTAATATTATACTGTATACAGTCGAACCTAGCATAGAGTTATACCTACTGTATACAGTCAAACCTAGCATAGAGCTACACATACTGTATACAGTAAAATCGAGCATAGAGTTACACATACTGTATACAGTCAAACCTAGCATAGAGTTATACATACTGTATACAGTCAAACCTGGCATAGAGTTACACCTACTGTATACAGTCAAACCTAGCATAGAGTTACACATACTGTATACAGTCGAACCTGGCACAGAGTTACACCTACTGTATACCGTCAAACCTAGCATAGAGTTACACATACTGTATACAGTCAAACCTAGCATAGAGTTACACATACTGTATACAGTCGAACCTAGCATAGAGTTACACATACTGTATACAGTCAAGCCTAGCATAGAGTTACACGTACTGTATACAGTCAAACTTAGCATAGAGTTACACCTACTGTATACAGTCAAACCTAGCATAGAGTTACACATACTGTATACAGTCGAACCTGGCACAGAGTTACACCTACTGTATACCGTCAAACCTAGCATAGAGTTACACCTACTGTATACAGTCAAACCTGGCATAGATTTACACATACTGTATACAGTCAAACCTAGCATAGAGTTACACCTACTGTATACAGTCAACCCTAGCATAGAGTTACACCTACTGTATACAGTCAACCCTAGCATAGAGTTACACCTACTGTATACAGTCAACCCTAGCATAGAGTTACACCTACTGTATACAGTCAAACCTGGCATAGAGTTACACCTACTGTATACAGTCAACCCTAGCATAGAGTTACACCTACTGTATACAGTCAACCCTAGCATAGAGTTACACCTACTGCATACAGTCAAACCTAGCATAGAGTTACACATACTGTATACAGTCGAACATAGTATAGAGTTACACCTACTGTATACAGTAAAATCTAGCATAGAGTTACACATACTGTATACAGTCAAACCTAGCATAGAGTTACACCTACTGTATACAGTCAACCCTAGCATAGAGTTACACTTTGGAGTCAAATCACGTTGGTAACTATAATGGAATCCGTATTGTTATACTGTATACAGTCGAACCTAGCATAGAGCTACACATGGGAGTCAATCACGTTGGTAACCAAAAGGAATCTGTATTATTATACTGTATACAGTTAAACCTCATTATATCGAACTCACATTACCTGAAGACCCGTGTTTAATTTCAAGTATTTCTTCGGTCCCAGCCAAACATTACACTACATAGGGATGATAGTTACCATAACTCTTCACCTCAATGTGTTGTATATATGAACGTGGAATATATACTGTGTTAACGTTACTGACTGTTCATCGCTAGTAGTAACAAACACTTGGAAATCTTTGTGAGGTACGTGCTTCCATATAGACATGAATTGTGACTTGTGTAATTAAAACCTTGTGAATTTTTTCTGGACACAAAATGACAAAATCATAGACCTTTAAATTTGAACAACTAGACAGTACTGTTTTTCTGGTAGAAATCAGATTTTATCCGATTTCTGTGTGTCAGGCTTTAGTTTTTGTTCAATTTCCAAGCAATACATCTTGTGTCAAAAGCATGAAAATTAACATATTTCAACCTGACCTCAAAGATTTTTACCTACAATATGATTACCCCCTTACGAAAGGGTCTAAAGTGGTTGATAATAATTCTGAGATTCAGCTCGTTTTTAGGGGGGGGGGGGGGGGGTTTCATTTGCTCGGTATATAAAAAAGCAATGGGACAGTGTTGAAATACTTAATTCTGTATTAGTAAATAGTATTTGATGAAGAATTAGGCCTACACTACTGTGTCTCTATATGTTTGGTCTTAACTTTTTCTCTTGATGTGACTTACCTAAAGTTTTACTGATATATGGTCAAAACAGACACTTTATGTTTATAAATCCCAAATATCGATTATTCATTATCCATGCGTCCTATCCATCTCGTGTACAATGATGTATTCCCTTATGATGATTTACCGTTTTAAATGGTTCTCCAACTGGGTAACTTGAACATATATTATCTATACAGGATCGATAGCCAATCTGATATTTGTTTTATTCAACAATAAATGTATGTTTAATTAGAACTATTTTCTGACTAATTGATTATTATGCATTAATCAATCAATTTTTACTAATTTTCCTTCTCAGTATTTCAGTCGGTTGATTATCATAAAAGTTAGCAAGTCGATATTCATGCTCATGTAAGCGCTTGCATTCTACCTATATTTACACTTGCCATATCATGCTCCAAATTGACATTGATACACACACGAGGTGGATAGAACTTGGATTGATGTTCCAGAAGTCGTACTATGACAGCTGATTTTCTCGTCTTTTGTAAATATGATGTCTGTCGATGTATGTATTGCTGTATTTTTGTTGATTCCAAATTGTTTATATGTATATGCGGTAAAACTGGTCTATTTGAACACTCTCCCTGCTGCCTTGATCGAACCTCATAATGAAAACATTTTCTTAAACATATGTATATGTACCATGTGTCTCATCCCTTATCAACTACAAGTCATACTGTTTGATAATGGTTAGAAACACAAAATATCAGTCTACTATTGGGACACATTGGAAATCAGAAGTTAGTTTATTTGTTCTTCATTTTTTACATGTCTTAATATATCTAGCTAATGCCATTTCCCAGTATGCTTTTAGTCTCAAAAATATTCATTTTTCTATTATAGTCTATATATTGATGTTAATCTCTTATGACATTGAACTTAATCCGGGGCCTCTATGCAGCCTTGACATTGCCCACTTAAATGTTAGATCATTAAGAAACAAAATTGATACAATTGAAGCTGAATTAAGTAATAATGATATATTATGTCTAACAGAAACTCATCTTTCTCCTGAAACATTAGATTCCAGTATCACCATTGATTCCTATACACATGACAGACTGGATCGAAGATCGGGTCCTGGTGGTGGAGTAATAATTTATCATAAAAATACTATATCTACCAAAAGACGAACAGACTTGGAACATAAAGACTTGGAACTTATTTGGGTTGAAGTGTATATTGAGTCTCATAAATTTTTATTATGTTGTATTTATAGACCTGAAATGCCTGTCGCTTATTGGGAAACATTGGACTTTGTATTTGAAAAAGCTATAAATACTAATCTGAATATTATCATAATGGGTGATATAAATGTAAACATGATCAACTTACAACCTCATAGTCATCTTGGTAGATTAATGACCAAATATAATCTTGTAAACTATGTTAATGAACCTACTCGCATTACTCCAACTACTTCAACTTTATTAGACATTGTTTTTTCAAATAGTGCAAACCTTATAAAAAATGTATCGGTTTCCCCGCCAATTTGTAGTGACCACTCTCTTATCCAATTAAGTATCTCATTTGATGTTTTTAAACAAAAATCTTACCAGAAAAATATACTACTCTACCAGAGAGCAGATTATGACAAGATGAATAGGAATTTAAGTATGATTGATTGGGCCGCAATCTCAGAAATGCAAGACAGTAATGAATTTAATAATACTCTCTGTGAAGCTATAAATCAACAAGTTTTTGAATGTATACCTAGCATAAATGTTACAGTAAGGCCTGGAGATAAAAAGTGGATGACAAATGTAATTAGACTTAAAATTAGACAAAGAAATAGGGCACATAGAAAAGCAAAGTTCAGTAACTCACCATGTCATTGGGAAAGCTATAGAAATATCAGGAATGAAGTCATTAGTAAAGTAAGAGAAGCCAAGAAAAATTATATTGAAAATTTGCAAAAATCATTAGCTAATAAAAATGTTTCTCCAAGTAATTGGTGGAAAATTGCAAAAACTGTTTTAAATGTAAATAATAAAGGTAACTGTATTCCCCCTCTTAAATGTGAAGATACTTTCATCCAACATCCATTTGATAAAGCTGAATATCTTAATAAGTATTTTACCGCTATAGCTACCTCTTCTGAAAATCTTGAACCCATACCTGATATTGAAATTAATTGTCCTCACTCATTGGAAAACATAACAATAACACATCAAGATGTGCTTGATCAGCTATTTCTTCTAAATTGTAATAAACCAGCTGGTCCTGATGGCATGGTACCTAGAATAATCAAAGAGCTAAAACATTCTCTTATTCTTCCTTTAACTATACTTTTTAACAAAACACTGCAAACAGGAGTTATCCCCCTTAGTTGGAAAACTGCTAATATCAATGCCATCTACAAGGGAAAAGGTTTAACTAATGAAGTTTCTAATTATAGGCCAATTTCTATTACTTCATGTTTTAGTAAGATTATAGAAAAAATTATATATAAGTATATGTTTAATTATTTAGCCAGATATGAAGTTATTACCATGCATCAATCTGGTTTTATGCCTAAGGATTCTACTTCAAATCAACTTCTTTCTATATACCACACTATTGTACAATGTCTTGATCAGTATAAAGAATTAAGATTTGTTTTTTGTGACATAAGCAAGGCATTCGACAGAGTATGGCATGATGGTCTTTTACACAAACTCCAACTATATGGCATTAAAGGGAAATTACTTTTTTGGTTTAGAAACTTTTTAGAAGACAGACAACAAAGGGTGTTAACTGAAGGATATATATCTACATCTAGGCCAGTAACTGCAGGGGTACCACAGGGCTCGGTTCTCGGTCCACTCTTGTTTTTACTTTATATTAATGATATTGTTGATTCTGTCTCTAATGTAATTAAATTGTTTGCTGATGACACTTCTTTGTATGCGGTAACAGATGATGATCCAGCAGAATTAGCACAAAATCTAACAGATGATCTTAGCACTATACAAGTATGGGCTAATAAATGGGATATAAAATTCAATCCAAATAAAACAGAATCTGTCATATTCTCAAATAAAACTTATACTCATTACCCAGACATTTATTTTTATGATGAACCGGTTACTGTCAGTTGAATACACAAACATCTTGGTTTAACGTTCAGTGATGATGCTAAGTGGAATGACCACATATATGATATCTATAAGAAAGCATATAAAAGAATTAATATTTTAAGAATGATGAAAAATAAACTAGACAGACAGTCATTAACTACAATATATATATCATATATTAGACCCATACTTGAATATGCAGATGTTGTTTGGAGTAATTGCACACAAAATCTAAAAAATCTTCTTGAATCTATCCAACTAGAGGCGGCTAGAATAATTACAGGACTGCGTAGAGGCACCCCCCACAGTATCTTGTACAGAGAATTAGGCTTGGTCTCTCTTGAAAGTAGGCGAAAAAACAACATCAAATGATGCTGATGTACAAGATTATGACTAATCAGACTCCATACTATCTGAAAGAAATTATAGAGCCATATTTCCATAATACTAGACCAGATAGGTACAATCTTAGATCAGTTAGAATATTCGATCCACCCCTTTGCCGAACTACTAAGTATTATAATAGTTTTTTTCCATCTATGTTTAATGATATGAATAACATTTCTTCTGATCTCCAAACTATTCGCTCCTCCTATCAGTTCAAAAAATTAATTACACCTACTCCAAACTCAAACACAAGAACAACTGATATCTTTAAGTATTTCGGAAATCGACAAACTAATATAATTCTATGTCAGTTAAGAAATGAGGCTAGTAACTTAAATAATGACCTTTATAATGACTATCTTAACTGAGTCCTCTGCCTGTTCTTGTGGTTCTAGATATGAAACAGCATCCCACTATTTCCTTGATTGTATCATATATGCTGAACCTCGTACTATACTTTTTCAAAATATATTCCATGATACTCATAACCACTTAACAATAGATGTCATCCTAAACGGTTGTGAGAGATGTGATGAAAATACGAATAAACATATTCTTCTTTCTGTATCCGATTACATCTTAAGAACTAGAAGATTCTAGATATCCAACTAAAACTGCTTAATGAAAGTATCACTGATTTTTTTTTTTTTTTCTTCTTTTTTTTTCACTTCTACTCCCATTCCTTCATTCACTCATTCTTTCATTCATTCCTATAGTACATTTCATTTACATTCATTCAATTCTCATTTCCTCAATACAATATCTTCTGGTTTCCAATAATAATGGTACCTTACATTTTTGTATTTTTTGTTTACATTTCTCTTAATTCTTCATTTTATTTCTTGTTATTGACCACTTTAATACTGAGGATGTAAACAGCTCCCATCCAATTCGTCTGTCTCGATTATGTTCCCGGGGGGGGGGTTGGGGGGTTGGGGTTGGGTTCAGAAGACCAGTTGTACTATTTTGCTAAAATTGGGAAACAACTACATAAAAAAAAATTATACAATGCTTTTTAACATGCTCTTCTTGATTTAACCTGTATTTAGTGCATAAACTGAACTATTTAGTGGGATTGAATTTCCAAACTCATCAGTGGATGGCCTTGTGTATTACACGATGGACATTTCTGGCCTGTATCTGTTGGGTAAGGTAATTTAATCCCACTAAATGTTTATACATGCAGCTCAATAATAATAATAAAAAAAAAATCTTTTCTTTTCGGATGATTACTTGTACATGATGTACATATCTATTTATCTTTGGTGTCGCAATAAAAGGTTAAAGTTTCAATTATTTAATTTTATTAAAATTCAAATACAATTTAGTAGTTGTTTCCCCCACTTAGATTATTTATATAATGCGTTCAAATTATTTGTATGTGTTCAGTGTTGTAATGTTTATGTCTATGTTTGTACCACTGTTTGTTACTTTGTTTGGAGAGGGCTTAAATAGGCTATGCCTGCTGCCCGATCCATTTGTCTTTTGGACAGTAAAATTTATTGAAATTGAAATTGAATTCTGTATTAGTTTAATACTTCATTACTTCATCATAAATATTTTGAAGATGAAAATATGCAGAAGTGTTGTCTTTATTTTTGCATATATTAACTAAGTCATTTTATTCTTGTTGCAGGAAGTTTCCTTCTAACACATCTTCTGCTGGACAAATTAAAAGAATGTGCTCCCAGTCGGATAATTAATCTCACAAGTTTAAGTTATAAAACCTCAAATATCAATTTCGAAGACTTGAATTCAGATAAAGAATACAACAAAACAGAAGCATACAAACAGAGCAAGCTTTCGTTAGTCCTTAGTACAAGAGAAATAGCTGAACGACTTGAAGGTAAGACTGATTCGCTTTAGATTGGAGTAACTAAGCACAGTAAATTACAAAATCAGTGCTTCCTACATTTTTTTTTTATTATTATTATCCAGTTCTGTGAGGGTTTCATTTAATTTTACCAGTATCCAGTTTTGCTTGAGTTTCATTTAATTTTACCTGTATCCAGTTTTTGCTAGAGTTTTATTTAATTTTACCTGTATCCAATTTAGCTGGTATTTCATAATATAATTTTACCAGTATCCAATTTTACTGGCATTTCCTATAATTTTACCAGTACATGTATACAGTTTTGCTGGCATTTCATATAATTTTACCAGTACATGTAAACAGTTTTTCTGGCGTTTCAGTTCCCCAGAGTTCATGTCATTTCCATAAGTTGATCAGAAAAGAGTTCCTTATTTTGCTTTCTCCCAATGGTTCTGTATTTACAAGAACAGTAAAATCTAAATTTTCATTTGCCTCATTTGTTTCTGGGGAAATGATGGCAGCTTAGCAGTTTATCTCCTGTGTTATACATAGCTGAGTGGTCTAGACCGCTGGACTAGAACGTTTCTGTCATCTGAAAGCTTCGGCCCATGGTCTTGTCTCATTCTAAAGGAGTTTAAAAATCATGAAGAACCAGTTTATCAGTTACATGTATTTAAAGTAGCATTGAAAATATTATCAGGATCCAGTGTCAAAATTCAGACATGACCGCAGTTATCATAAGATTCCAAAAGCTTTGTTCCTGACAGGTCTCCTTCTACTAAGTGTTCACTCCCTCAATAAATTAAAAAAAAAATATTGAAAAACTAACAATGTTTCAATGTTTGTGTATCAACCTCTTCAGATGATTGTATTGTTTTGAATAGGCACTGGAGTGACGGCCAACTTGGTGTACCCTGGAATCGTAAAAACAAAGATCGGCAAACACACAGGTTTTCAAAAATCCTTCTTGTCATGGTTTATCGTCGGCCCCTTTGCATGGCTAGTCCAAAAAACACCAGAAAAAGGTGCTCAGACTGCAATCTATGCGGCCGTGGAGCCCAGCATTGAAAAAGTCAATGGAAAAATCTTCATGTAAGTATTTGTATAGTTAATAAAACTGGATCATTTTTTAGTCGTTTTACATAATTCACGTTAGTATTATCTGCTCCGTGCCAAACTGACATACTTAAAATTCTTGTGATGTATTATTGTATAGAAATTTATTTTAAAAGAAAATGTGGATATGTAAAATGAAGAAGAAAAAACTGATTTGTTCTCTTTTGTTTATCAATGATTTTAATAAACATGATTTTATGACCTGTTTTTTTATTTCCAGTGATTTGGAAGAACAGGAAATCCCTTATCTGCGTGACCAAGATACGGCGGATTCTGCACGACTGTATGCTATCAGCAAAAAATGGACAGGGCTCACGTGACGATATAGAATTTAGGTACAAATGTATGAATTAAATTATCCAGCGGCTAAAATATTGACTTGGTGTTCCATGATGTAAAGGTTCTATGTAATTTTTTCCCTGCTGCACTCATACCATACAGGCGTAAATAAGAGGGTATTTTCTGATGAACATCTGGCTGAGACTTCTGGCTAGTGATATAGTGACTTTCATATGCAATTATTTGAATTCAATCTTATATACAGTTCAGGGCCGTTTGTGAGACATTATTAGTCATTACAGGGAGGATTTTAATGCTAACCACATTTCATGTTATGAAGTTTTCACTTGTGGGGGTCTTTCAATGTGAAATAATTGAATTTAACTATTGTCTGGGAGTTGCAGAAGTCTTTGGTAAGGTCTGGATAAAAGTCAAACCTGCTCATGAAGGCCCATCTTCGACATCCAGCGGTTACAATCACCTACACACTCTACACCCCTGGGATATGTCATGACAAATCTGAAGGCATGCTGAGGTAAAACAAATCCTGACCAATCGCTAGGCTGCATTCCCGTCCTTTGAAGATTACAAATGAGTCGCCTCCAACTTTAAAAGTTTGTCATTTTTTTACCGTTATGTGACCATGAGATTCTTTTGATGTACATTAAAGGGTCAAACTAGTCTTCTTGCCTCATCAACAAAGTATTTTTTTTCTGGATGGTAAAATCTCTCAGAGTATGGATTGTTAACGGTTGCAATGCAGTTTTGAAACCAATGATAACTTAAATATAGACCATCGCCGTAATTTCTTGTGTATTTCCTGCTGGCTATATAGTAACACTAAAAAATCCCGTCTGCTGGCTATCTAGTCTAAATAGTTCTGATTAGCAACACCAATATTTAGCCAATCAAATAGTCAGAACCCTTCGGGCAACTGGAACAACTCTGTTGTAGCAGACTATGTGACAAAATGGTTCCAAAACAAGACAGATTATGTGATATTTTTCAAATCCAAATTTGTATACAAGATAAGAGAAATAATATTAAGTGTAAGTTTTGACAAATCTGAATGTGAATACAAGACTTTGCTATTGTACACCTGAGAAAAAATGTGTCCGTATGTATGTGTGTATGATATTAATCAAATGAATGATAAAAAATTGAAATAAATATGTTTGTTTTTTTTCTCTATTTTTACTGTTGTATTTTCCGTTTTAATCATAAAACTTTTATATTTGCCTTGGTCGAGTATGCTACCTTATTTATCGATAAAGCTAATCTGATTCTCAAGTCCCGTTTTTATACATTGTTTGCAAAAGAGGTTTACAATGTGGTCAAAGTTTATACTCGATAAAACCCACCATAAATGTGATGAAGGTATAGTATCATACAATGGAGTGATATTTATCTAAATACAAATACAACAGACTTACTTCATAATTACTTTTTTTGTCAAGCTGCTCCTTTGTTAAAAATAGTTAAATGTCCATTTAACAAATATTATTAGAAAACTTCTTATTAACATATATTGTGCAGTGCACGATATACCCGTCAACATCATTGTGGTAGTCGGTTTACAAAAGTATACAGTATTTATCTAGGAATCTCGTGAAGTCAATCTTCAACCAAGCAGTGCTGTCTACATATGGTGTAAGGAAATATGTTGAATTTTAGTGCTTTCATATATTTGGACTATGAATTCGAGAATCGACAACATCAAATGACTGTTCAAACTGGAAATATGAAACAAGCATGCCTCTTTCTCCTAACTGAAAGCTAGTTCGACAGATGACAATTGAATGAGGAAAGTTATTTATGTGACATTAATCAGAATCAGAATGGGACAGCAAATTTGAAGAAAGAAACCAAGAGATAAAAGAAGAAATGTAAGACAAAATATGTTCCAATAGAGAGAAGTTGAAAGCGATTAAAAGCTATGAGATCATCAACGTCATTTTGTTCTTTAGAATATTTAGTATCTATCAACGTGTAGAAAGTTGAAAATGGAATTAGGAAAAACAACAAAGTCTACGTGTAAGAACTTCAGATGAAGGAACAAATATATAATCAAACAAAATGTCCTTAAAGAAGTCCCGTGCATGAGGACTGATTTTGTCTTGATGACAGATGATATTAATATGATTTAGGGACATTTCAAATATTAGTACGTAAGGGCGATCACAAAGAGTATTTAAATGGCCATACGGCCATCAGAACACCAATATATAGAAAGACAGGAGGTATTACCGAGACAAAATAGAAACAGCTGGATAGGAATACCGTTCACATCCGTACCAAATAAATCCCTGAAAATGTTTAAACATTATTGTTTTTACAAAATGAATATGTAAATACGAGGTGCAATATACCATTCGGCTAGTGAGATCTTCTCTTTAGCTTGATCGGTTGACTGTAAGAGTAGTAGCCAAACGTTCCGGATTCGACTCATGGCGGAGGCATTGAAATAATAATGACCTCTGTTACATATGTTGCCCACGTAGAGACCAGGGAATATTTAATACTCGGCGATACATGTAAATGTAACGCTATGGCCATTGGAAAACTTGAAACGAGTTCTTTCCTGAATGGGGAGTATGTAACCCTGGTAAATACTAGCTGCAATAGTGAGATCTTCTCTTTAGCTCGATCGGTTGAGCGTTAGACTAGTAGCCAGCCAGAGGTTCCGGGTTCGACTCCTGGTGGAGGCATTGGAATAATAATTACCCCTGTTACATATATTATCGAACTGAAAATATTCGTAAACCAAACACTAACGAATCCTCCTGACAGCGAACTGGGAGGTGACTTGTCCGATGTAAATGATGGATGCATTCATAGTTTTCTCATTACGGAACGTCATCGGCCAAGTGATGAATGGCAAGTTTGTATTCAACTTTGAAAGGACATCCGACAGTGTCAAAACAAAGTGTTATGGTATTCAATTAAAAGTGGACCTCCCTGTCAATACATGTATTTGGAGGACATTATATATATATATTTTCAAGATTACTTAAAATGATCACTTGCTCGAATGACTCTCGCAGTGAAATCAGGAATCAAACAAGGTGGGTGTACCCCGTTTCCTCTTGATGGCTGATGTATGTCTGGACTCGTTTACAGTAGTCTAGATCAATCGAAGAAAAGCATTTTCAACGCAGTGCCGTGACGTCTCTCCAAATCGCAGCCCTTCGGTCACAAATCCGGCATCCTACACCTAGCGTACTCTGCCTCAATAAGGTCACGAACTTGATGTCATTCGACAACACTGTAAAGGAAAGTGAAGCGGCTTTCATCCTCAACGGCCTGTTCTAAGGCCAGTATATGTGCATCTTGGATAACTGTGACTTGAACTCTATGTTTCTGCCGTCCCTGTGACAAGCTTGTCACAGATATATAGTAGTGGGAGGGCTATATTCGAGAAAGGTAAAAATATATATGATAATCATTTCATAGTGACATAGGTCCGTGCTTAGCCCCTGTGGGCCTAATCAGTCGAAATCACAACCGATCATGTCCAGTACACAGCTGATCGGAAAAGTTGAACCATTCTCATCCTTGACATCCAGAGGTTACTTCCACTTTCGCTCTCTACATCCCTGGGACTATCTATGATATCCAGGGATTATGTTCTACACCCATGGAATATGTCATGCCAAACTGAAGACTCCTTGTGCGTCACCTTGCTGATGAGGCAAGCAGACCGGTCCGACCCTTTGATGTACACCAAAAGAATCTCGTGGTCACATAACCTTTTATTCACTACTGACCTTATCCATCAAACGGAAACGATTTGTTTTAGAAATGTACATTGTACATATATGGAAATAGAATTCTTTATTACATTTGTAAAACTTTTGTATGAGTTGTTCCCCTTGATCGATTCGAACTCTCCCATTGCCCCTGGCATTGGAGGCTCGGCATTGTTGTCGTCTGCTAGAACTTGTCTATTGGAGAAAGATGGTCTTGAAGAAATGGCATCAATAGTAAATATGCAGGATTTAATATGTAATGAATTGGAAGATGAGAATGGTTCAACTTTTCCGATCAGCTGTGTACTGGACATGATCGGTTGTGATTTCGACTGATTAGGCCCACAGGGGCTAAGCACGGACCTATGTCACTATGAAATGATTATCATATATATTTTTACCTTTCTCGAACATAGCCCTCCCACTACTATATATCTGTGACAAGCTTGTCACAGATATATAGTAGTTGGAGGGGCTATATTCGAGAAAGGTAAAAAAAATATCTGACAATCATTTCATAGTGACATACGTCCGTGCCTAGCCCCTGTGATTAGGCCTAGCTACTTTCCAGTAGGCAAGTAAAGAAAAAAATAATGAACGTATCTTAAGTCCTCTTTAGAAATGTAATAAAAAGAAAATTCAATGGTTTGCCGTTTAATATCAAATATATTTCACTTGTATGGCAGATTATTTTTTATTTCACTCGTGCTACGCACTCGTGAAAATATAAAAAAAAAATCTGCCATACTCGTGAAATATATTTGATATTAAACGGCAAACCATTGAATATCCTCTATTTATTTAACTTTCCTTGAGAGTCAACGTTTAATATTTAGGGTTCCCGCTGATTTTACTTCATTTGTTTTCAATGTAGCACTACTAAAATGTATTGAACGTTATGTTTATCTCTAAATGTCTAAACATCTGAGCTTTCCAGACATGCCAACAGTGCTTAATGGTTTAAATCACTCGTTCAAAGATGGTATTTTCAGTATTTGTAGTATTAATTCAGATATGTCATTTGCATAAATCGAACTTGTAAACTTTAGTTATTTAAACGGTACATCACAACAATAACGTAGTCAATAAGAAAAGATTAAGGCTGATGTCTTCATACCAAATATGACATATTTTTTGTGACCCAACTGACTGTTACGAAATTACATTTCCAAAATTACATTTATATGGGTAGGTCATGTTTGCTTCATTACCCTTGGAAAGGAGAACCGGCCCCGAAATGATAGTGCCGTGAGTGGTCATGGGGAAATCACTGAAATATTCATTAGTGGAGGAGACCAGTATTAGAAATGCGTATAAAAGTTATTTACTTGTCTCATTTCAAAACAATATGTGATATCATAAATGTGCTTATGGTATGCAAATGAAAACTGTTAGAGAACTTATTATAACATTATATTCCACAAGAGCTGTTGGCGCACATCATAGCTCGCCTATTTGTGATATATATTGCAAGATAACAAGCATCAATAAAACATATGTGCAATAATACTTTGATAACATTTTACCAAGTCTAATTGAGCTGTGTTCGCCAATAATGTATCAAAATATAGTTCAGAATATTGACAGCACTAGACATAAATACTAGTCCTTCAACAACTGTATAGTACTGTATGGTCAGCCCCATTGAGGGGTGAGACCAATATGAGTAATTTTGGCAACATTGGTTAAGTAAAAGGACAGCACTTGACGAGTAGGAAGCTGGGATAAAGGATATACTTGACCAGTAGGTAGCTGGGATAAATAAGATAGCGGGTACTTGACCAGTAGGAAGCTGGGATACAGTACACTACTTGACCAGTAGGTAGCTTGGATAAAAAACGATATTTGACCAGTAGGTAGCAGGGATAAATGAGATAGCGGGTATTTGACCAGTAGGAAGCTGGGATAAATAACGATACTTGACCGATAGGTAGCTGGGATATAATGGACAATACTTGACCAGTAGGTAGGTGGGATAAAGGAGATACTTGACCAGTAGGAAGCTGGGATAACGGACGATACTTGACCAGTAGGAAGCTGGGATAATGGAAGATATTTGACCAGTAGGTCGCTAGGATAAATGAGATAGCGAGTATTTGACCAGTTGGACGCGCGGGTAAAGGACAATACTTGACCAGTAGGTAGGTGGGATAAAGGAGATATTTGACCAGTAGGTAGCTGGGGAAAAGGAGATATTTGACCAGTAGGTAGCTGGGAAAAAGATGATACTTGACCAATAGGATTGGTTAAAGTTGTAACACTTGAACAGTAGGAAGCTAGGATAAATAACGATACTTGACCAGTAGGAAGCTAGGATAAAGAACGATATTTGACCATTAGGTAGCCGGGATGAAGTACGATACTTGACCATTAGGTAGCCGGGATACAGGACAATACTTGACCAGTAGGTAACCGGGATAAAAGGCAATAACTGACCCGTACCGGTAGCCGGGATAAAAGAGATACTTGACCAGTAGGTAGTTTGGAAATAGGACAATGCTTGATCAGTTGGTAGCTGGGATAAAGTACGATACTTGACCAGTAGGTAGCCGGGGTAAAGGACAATACTTGACCAGTAGGTAGCAAGGATAAAAGGACAATACTTGACCAGTAGGTAGGTAGGATAAAGGACAATACTTGACCAGTAGGTAGCTGGGATAAAGGACAATATTTGACCAGAAGGTAGATTGGATGTATGATAATACTTGACCAGAAGGTAGCTAGGATAAAGGACAATACTTGACCAGTAGGTAGGTAGGATAAAGGACAATACTTGACCAGTAGGTAGCTGGGATAAAGGACAATATTTGACCAGAAGGTAGATTGGATGTAGGATAATACTTGACCTGTAGTTAGCAGATATAAATGCAAATACTGCATCCGTAGGAAGCCGGAACATTGGACAAAACTTGACCAATAAATAGCTGGATATCGATAAAGTACGATACTTGACCGGTAAGTAGCCGGGATAAAGGACAATACTTAACCAGTAGGTAGGTGGGATAATAGGCGACATTTTAACAGTAGGTAAGTTGGATAAAAGGATATATTTGACCAAAAGAAATGTAGGATAAAGGACGATACTTGACCAATAGGAAGTTGAGATAAAGAACGATACTTGACCAGGAGAAAGCTGAGATAAAGAACAATACTTGAGGAAGCGCGGATAAAGGACAATGTTTGACCAGTAGGTAGATCGGTTATAGGATAATACTTGACCAGTAGTTAGCTGAGATAAAGCAAATACTTGACCAGTAGGTAGGCCTGAATATTGGACAAAGCTTGGCCAGTAGGAAGCTGAGATTAAAGACGATTCTCGACCATAAGGAAGCGCAGATAAAGGACGATACTTAACCAGTAGGACGCGTGGATAAAGGACAATACTTGACCAGTAGGTAGGTGGGATAAAGGAGATATTTGACCAGTAGGTAGCTGGGGAAAAGGCGATATTTGACCAGTAGGTAGCTGGGAAAAAGACGATACTTGACCAATAGGAGGCTTGGTTAAAGTTGTAACACTTGAACAGCAGGAAGCTAGGATAAATAACGATACTTGACCAGTAGGAAGCTAGGATAAAGAACGATACTTGACCAGTAGGTAACCGGGATAAAAGGCAATACCTGACCAGTACCGGTAGCCGGGATAAAAGAGATACTTGACCAGTAGGTAGTTTGGAAATAGGACAATACTTGATCAGTTGGTAGCTGGGATAAAGTACGATACTTGACCAGTAGGTAGCCGGGGTAAAGGACAATACTTGACCAGTAGGTACATGTAGCTAGGATAAAGGACAATACTTGACCAGTAGGTAGGTAGGATAAAGGAGATACTTGACCAGTAGGTAGCCGGGATAAAGGAGATACTTGACCAGTAGGAAGCCGGGATAAAGGACAATACTTGACCAGTAGGTAGGTAGGATAAAGGACAATACTTAACCAGTAGGTAGGTGGGATAATAGGCGACACTTTAACAGTAGGTTAGTTGGATAAAAGGAGATATTTGACCAAAAGAAATGTAGGATAAAGGACGATACTTGACCAATAGGAAGTTGAGATAAAGAACGATACTTGACCAGGAGAAAGCTGAGATAAAGAACAATACTTGAGGAAGCGCGGATAAGGGACAATGTTTGACCAGTAGGTAGATCGGTTATAGGATAATACTTGACCAGTAGTTAGCTGAGATAAAGGAAATACTTGACCAGTAGGTAGGCCTGAATATTGGACAAAGCTTGGCCAGTAGGAAGCTGGGATTAAAGACGATTCTCGACCATTAGGAAGCGCAGATAAAGGACGATACTTAACCAGTAGGACGCGTGGATAAAGGACAATACTTGACCAGTAGGTAGTTGGGATAAAGGAGATATTTGACCAGTAGGTAGCTGGGGAAAAGGCGATATTTGACCAGTAGGTAGCTGGGAAAAAGACGATACTTGACCAATAGGAGGCTTGGTTAAAGTTGTAACACTTGAACAGCAGGAAGCTAGGATAAATAACGATACTTGACCAGTAGGAAGCTAGGATAAAGAACGATACTTGACCAGTAGGTAACCGGGATAAAAGGCAATACCTGACCCGTACCGGTAGCCGGGATAAAAGAGATACTTGACCAGTAGGTAGTTTGGAAATAGGACAATACTTGATCAGTTGGTAGCTGGGATAAAGTACGATACTTGACCAGTAGGTAGCCGGGGTAAAAGACAATACTTGACCAGTAGGTACATGTAGCTAGGATAAAGGACAATACTTGACCAGTAGGTAGGTAGGATAAAGGAGATACTTGACCAGTAGGTAGCCGGGATAAAGGAGATACTTGACCAGTAGGAAGCCGGGATAAAGGACAATACTTGACCAGTAGGTAGGTAGGATAAAGGACAATACTTGACCAGTAGGTAGCTAGGATAAAGGACAATACTTGACCAGTAGGTAGGTAGGATAAAGGACAATACTTGACCAGTAGGTAGCTGGGATAAAGGACAATATTTGACCAGAAGGTAGATTGGATGTAGGATAATACTTGACCTGTAGTTAGCAGATATAAATGCAAATACTTCATCCGTAGGAAGCCGGAACATTGGACAAAACTTGACCAATAAAAAGCTGGATATCGATAAAGTACGATACTTGACCGGTAAGTAGCCGGGATAAAGGACAATACTTAACCAGTAGGTAGGTGGGATAATAGGCGACACTTTAACAGTAGGTAAGTTGGATAAAGGAGATATTTGACCAAACGAAATGTAGGATAAAGGACGATACTTGACCAATAGGAAGCTGAGATAAAGAACGATACTTGACCAGGAGAAAGCTGAGATAAAGAACAATACTTGAGGAAGCGCGGATAAGGGACAATGTTTGACCAGTAGGTAGATCGGTTATAGGATAATACTTGACCAGTAGTTAGCTGAGATAAAGCAAATACTTGACCAGTAGGTAGGCCTGAATATTGGACAAAGCTTGGCCAGTAGGAAGCTGGGATTAAAGACGATTCTCGACCATTAGGAAGCGCAGATAAAAGACGTTATTTAACTAGTAGGACGCGTGGATAAAGGACAATACTTGACCAGTAGGAAGCTGTGATAAAGGAGATACTTGACCAGTAGGTAGCTGGGATAACGGACAATACTTGACCAGTAGGAAGCTGGAATAAATAACGATACTTGACCAGATGGAAGCTAGGATAAAGGACAATACTTGACCAATAGGAAGCGGGGGTAAAGGAAATACTTGACCAGTAGGAAGCTGGGATAAAGGAGATACTTCACCAGTATGAAGCTGGGGTACAGAACGATACTTGACCAGTAGGAAGCTTTGATAAAGTAGATACTTGACCAGTAGGAAGTTTAGATAAAGATTTATTAGATTTTTTTATATTGAATATACCTTTCGACTATAGCCACACTGGTCTGAAATGACATTTTTCAGGTAGTTTGCTGGATTAGAGCAAGGAGAGCCAGGCTGTTAATATTTTAACCACTTACCCTAAGATTTGTTTCGATACATTTATCCTCTAATATGCTGAAGATCAAGTAACTTAAACAGAACATTTTATTTTGATACAATGAGTCTGGCCTTTACGTATCTGTTTTACAGATATCTCACAGGCACAAGACAGTAAATTTACCTATATTTCACAGTTAAAACAAATTGAATTGACAGATACTTTAGTATACAGATATTTCAGTTACAATACAGCGAAATGCACTAAGCCATATACCCGACGTTACTGTTTTCCGTTGTAATGCATTAAACACCTACATACGGTACAACATTATGTAATATCTTTGCGGATCGATGCACTTCCAAATCCTCGATTGGACATAAATCAATCTACAGCCCAATGAGTTCTTTATGGTATACGACAACGAGTAATTTTTAAATTATGTTCTGATCAGTTTAACCTTTTATAAATATAAACTATGGAATAAGCCATATAAATAGCAATACTAATTATAGGTCAGAATTATTCTATTACTTCATAGTGTTTACCTGATGATTGGGAACTTCTTTTGGCATTGGAAACTACTCAACGCTATCTTTTCCCTAAAATAATACTCATGCAGGACTTTCGTAAATCATCGACAATGATGTATAAATAGATCCAAGAATAAATTGATGAAATCGCCAAGGTGTTGCCTTTTACAAGTTAATTAACCAGAAATGAAAAAAAACAACATACTACCGGGTATATCCTTTCCGTATAATGTCTTTTTAAAACGAATAAGCCAATGTTACAAGTTACAATACATAACCTAGTCATTAGTGTGACAATCTTCTTTATTTAAAACAAAAATCAGAAATACCAAAGCGTCACCAAAACCAAAACCGAACTCAAAATCGATTAAACTAGAGGCAAAATAGGAACAAGGAAAAATTTACATGGAAACTCTCTTTAAATATTGAGAGAATAAGACCAGGTGTTTCAGAAGAGTAAGCGTCTTCTGATTCATAGACGAAATCCGCCATGTAAATCTTGGTCACATCCCAGTTAGCACCAATCCTCGAAACTATCATTATTTAATTGCCTTTTATACAATTTGAAAAAAAATGAAAAATTCGAGTAAGATTAACATGATGACACCCGCCATGTAAATTTTGGTCACATCCAAGTAAGCATCAATCATAGAAAGAGAACAGAGTCATCATTGTCATCACAACAGGTAAGCACACTTATAAGAAAACTCAAACTCAAAACTCAAACTCAAAACTCATGGGCGGATTGGTCGAGTGGTTAACACTCCGGCCTTCCATGCAGGCGGCCGTGGTTCGATCCCCGTAATCGTCATACGCATGGAACATTCAGAGAAAGTGTTTTTCTCCTGCCCACACAACTCCAACAACCCAGGTGGAGTATAAACTGGTCTGGGGTGGATGCTGCAGTATCTGTGCTGTAGCATTCAAGTGAGGTGGCACTCTAAAAGATGCCGTTGGAAACACGGTCCCACTACAAACAGAACACAATCCATCTCCTGCACACACACATACATACACACACATATGGAGATATTAGCCAGGTGGTATAGGACAAGTAGTTAGCGCCTGTAAGACAGCTCCTGCGAAATCCTCAGAATTACATATGTTAGAATTGTATGTGTTAATTGTATTGATTGTATGATAATTGTATATATATGTACTGTAAAGCGCTTTAGAGTGGCTTATGTAAGCTAGATAGGGCGCTATTTCAAATTTTGTATATATTTATTTAATTAAAAACGTCCATCTTCTTATCACACAAAGATACAGAATATTTCTCGATGATATCAAGATGGCGACCATAAAACTTGCCCACAGTCTTCATCAACCCGCAGCTTTCGAATCCCTGTGCCGTAAGTTTGTTCGTCAGCAGTTGACATCTATCACGAAAATCTCGATATTCAGAACAAGCCCTACAATCACGAATCAACTGCGACATGTAAAAACCATAGGATGGAGAAGCAGGGATGTTACTATCAAGAAAGGAAAAGTTCACGATAGGAAAATCGAAATCCTCACGTTTATCATACAGCTTAGTAGTAAGTTGCCCGTGTTGGTCATAGTTTAAGTAAAGATCCAGGTACCTCAGACTTATTCTATTACATCATAGTGTTTTCCTGATGATTGAGAACTTCTTTTTGTATTGGAAACTACCCATCCCGATCTTTATCCTAAAAGAATATGCGCATAGTACTTCCGTAAATCATCGACAATAATGTATGAATTGATCTAAGAATAAATTGATGAAATAAACAAGTGTTGCCTTTTACAAGTTAATTAATTCGAAACTGTTCGTTAATTTATAGTAACTAACTAAGCATTAAAAAGAAGGTAACAATGATATTCATAATCAAAACGTCACCAGATTTACTACAATATCAATTTGATCCAGGCACGTCAATTCACCCTAGATCAGATGACGTGAAAACGCCACTTTTTTAATGAGTGAAGAATAGTCACACTTGCGGTTGTCTAATATGCAATGTTGTGCTCAAAATCACATAAATAAAACACTATGTGTCTGAAAATGTCATTCACCTGTAGTTTGATGGATAGAAGCGGAGAGAGTTCAGTTACAGTTAGGATGTTTTAAGATCTTAACTACTGCCCTTCAAATACCACATTACATTTCCTGCGATATACCGACCACAAGGTAACTCAAACAGGACATTGTGTCTAAATAAAGATAACTTGGCTCTTTTTAACCATATATTTTACAGATATTTTGCGTTGCAAAACAGTAAACAAGAGCACCGCGAGCTGAGACATTATACGTCCGTAGGACCCTATCAGGAGTGTACTAAGTTTAAAAGTGGCCAATGTCAAAATCAAATGCAAAACAAGTAAAATTCTAAACAGTATAGATTGTCTAATTGTGTACATAAAAACAAGCAAAAGTAAACACATTTTTTATATATTGCCTCGAAGGGCCATACCTCTAGTAAATATTGTCGAATTAAACTGATGTTAAAGACAACACAATTTAATGTCATGATGGTTAAGCCTAACACGTTTGAAAGATATCAGTTGAAAACTGCAAGAGGAGATCTCCGGACAAACACATTTCTACATCATATATGACTCTATCTGGCAACTATGCAATGCTGTTACGTGAAAAGTTGAAACACTCAACAAAACCTGTTATATCTGTTCAATGTTTTTGCTTTTGAAATTACCATATCGAATTTGAAAAGAATTGAGGAAAACACAATATCGGTTCTGACATTTTCTACATAATGCTCAAAACTACATCCTAAAGGTACATAACTCTAGTAAATGTTGTCAAAACAAAATGTTGTTCGGGAAAACACAACTTTATGTCATTGTGGTCAAGCCTTACAAGTTCGAAAGAAATCGGTTGTAGAAGGAGATATCCGGACAAATGAAAGTTTACGACAGACGTACGGACATCTTCGCTAGCCAAGGGTTACGATCCGCATACTCATCTTCACCCTTGGCATATATAGACCACATTTCGTAAATCCCGCGACGAGAATTTTCATTGGATGCAGCTAGGTCTGGCTGCGTCCAATCAGAGCGCACCTTACATTTGATCACGCGCTCTACTAATGGGACAGAAAAAAATGTAAACAAACATGGCACAGTGTCGACTGTGTCATGGATCTTTACCAGTAAAACAGAGAAGAACAATCTTCAACGACACCATTTACGGCAAGGACTCAGTGCGTCGATCGCCGTTTCCTGATAGTGTCTAATTTGATCAAGCTTGAATTTTTCATAGATCAACCGAATGAGATGTTCTTCCTTGATTACATTCATTGCAGAAGCCGTTTTGTTACACGCAATTTTGATTGGTCGGTGATTACGTGATTCAAGGGGACACAACGCACACCGACCGCTAGGTGGCAGACCCGGGAGCTTTCAATTTTGCCATGATATATTCCAGGGGTGTAGATTACATAGGTGATCGTAACCCCTGGATATCGAGGATGACGTACGGACGGACAACACAATACCATAATACGTTCCGTCAGTGATAGGCGCCCTGTTATACATTAATGACTGGTGCTTTTGTTGTTGTTATGTATAAAAATCTGATAAACAGCAAACAGCACGACACAATATCCCTACGTTTGGATACACTTCAATATCAACACCCGAATAGAAATAGGCCATTGTACTGCACAGGTAATTATTAGTGGTATACGACGACGAGTTTATTTTTTAAAGTTCATGGTTGGCATGTTTTACCTTTTAAACACATATCAAACATACATTTTCCGTTGATGGAACAAGCCACATAAATAGTAGTAGGTTTCAATACTAACTATAGGTCTGAATGCTATGTGATTCCTCAGAATTATTGTATTACCTCATAGTGTTTTCTTGATGATTGAGAACTTATTTTGGCATTGGAAACTTCCCGATACTATCTTTTTCGTAGAAGAATACACATGTAAATCATCGACAATAATGAATGAATTGATCTAAGAATAAATTGATGAAATCAACAAGTGTTGCCTTTTACAAGTTAATTAATTCGAAACTGTTCGTTAATTTATAGTAACTAACTAAGCATTAAAAAGAAGGTAACAATGATATTCATAATCAAAACGTCACCAGATTTACTACAATATCAATTTGATCCAGGCACGTCAATTCACCCTAGATCAGATGACGTGAAAACGCCACTTTTTTAATGAGTGAAGAATAGTCACACTTGCGGTTGTCTAATATGCAATGTTGTGCTCAAAATCACATAAATAAAACATCTATGTGTCTGAAAATGTCATTCACCTGTAGTTTGATGGATAGAAGCGGAGAGAGTTCAGTTACAGTTAGGATGTTTTAAGATCTTAACTACTGCCCTTCAAATACCATATTACATTTCCTGCGATATACCGACCACAAGGTAACTCAAACAGGACATTGTGTCTAAATATAGATAACTTGGCTCTTTTTAACCATATATTTTACGGATATTTTGCGTTGCAAAACAGTAAACAAGAGCACCGCGAGCTGAGACATTATACGTCCGTAGGACCCTATCAGGAGTATACTAAGTTTAAAAGTGGCCAATGTCAAAATCAAATGCAAAACAAGTAAAATTCTAAACAGTATAGATTGTCTAATTGTGTACATAAAAACAAGCAAAAGTAAACACATTTTTTATATATTGCCTCGAAGGGTCATACCTCTAGTAAATATTGTCGAATTAAACTGATGTTAAAGACAACACAATTTAATGTCATGATGGTTAAGCCTAACACGTTTGAAAGATATCAGTTGAAAACTGCAAGAGGAGATCTCCGGACAAACACATTTCTACATCATATATGACTCTATCTGGCAACTATGCATTGCTGTTACGTGAAAAGTTGAAACACTCAACAAAACCTGTTATATATGTTCAATGTTTTTGCTTTTGAAATTACCATATCGAATTTGAAAAGAATTGAAGAAAACACAATATCGGTTCTGACATTTTCTACATAATGCTCAAAACTACATCCTAAAGGGACATAACTCTAGTAAATGTTGTCAAAACAAACTGTCGTTCGGGAAAACACAACTTTATGTCATTGTGGTCAAGCCTTACAAGTTCGAAAGAAATCGGTTGTAGAAGGAGATATCCGGACAAATGAAAGTTTACGACAGACGTACGGACGGACAACACAATACCATAATACGTTCCGTCAGTTTTGACGGGCGTATAAAACATAAGCCATAGGTGATAGGCCCCCCTGTTATACATTAATGACTGGTGCTTTTATTGTTGTTATGTATAAAAATCTGATAAACAGCAAACAGCACGACACAATATCCCTACGTTTGGAACTCTTCAATATCAACATCCGAATAGAAATAGGCCATTGTACTGCACAGGTAATTATTAGTGGTATACGACGACGAGTTTATTTTTTAAAGTTCATGGTTGGCATGTTTTACCTTTTAAACACATATCAAACATACATTTTCCGTTGATGGAACAAGCCACACGAATAGCAATAGGTTTCAATACTAACTATAGGTCTGAATGCTATGTAATTCCTCAGAATTATTGTATTACCTCATAGTGTTTTCTTGATGATTGAGAACTTATTTTGGCATTGGAAACTTCCCAATACTATCTTTTTCGTAGAAGAATACACATGTAAATCATCGACAATAATGTATGAATTGATCTAAGAATAAATTGATGAAATCGACAAGGTGTTTCCTTTTTATAAGTTAAATAACCAGAAATGATAGAGTCCCAATTAACGAATACAAAAATTAAAAAAAAAAACTTACGATATCCTTCGTGTATAATGTCTTTTTTTTAAAACGAATTAGCCAATCGTACAAGTTACAATGCTTAACCTAATCATTAATGTGACAATCGACTTTATTTAGTTATTAACTTAGCATTAAATAGAAGGTAAAAATGATATTCATACTCAAAACGTAACCAGATTTACTACAACATCAATTTGATCCAGGCACGTCAATATATTATCTCTTTAAGCAAAATATATATATAAATTATACCCTAAGTAACCAGTTAAGCAATGAATGTTTTAGCAAATGTTGTTACAGTCCTATAACACAGATTGCTATTGATGACAAACTAAATAAAGCCCGATAAGGCTTTATGTAAGTTTGTCAGCAATAGCAATCTGTGTTATAGGACTGTAACAATATTTGCTAAAATGTTCATTACTTATATTTACATTTTGATAGAATTATTGTGCTTTATTTAGTTTCTTCGGACCGATTTTGATCAGCAAATCAAGTGAAGACAACAATGAAATTCATGACGTCACAATAGAGATTGATGACGTCACAATACCAACTGCTGTTATAGTCTGAGGCACTGGGTGTTATAGTCGTATGGCAGCAACTGCCTCTTAGCATTGTGTCAATGGAAAATTGCAGAGCAAATGTAAATATATACCTATGAATCGCCACCAATCACCAGACATACATCTGTATCCCTTCATTACATCTTCATTAACTCCATATCCATGAATATATCTGCCCATCAAAAATAGATATCCATAGGTTATAACTAATAGCGAGATATCCATAGTTTAAAAGGTAGCTCCTGAGCAATTAGATGTCCCGAAATTATTTAAAATTGATATCCATTTTTGATATCATCATTGTAAAAGTATTTAAACCTGATATCCATTTTACAATGTAAATCAAAACCAGATGTCTTTAAAGATGACGTAACACACACATATGCTGCACCTTTTAAATTTAGTAATAGATACAGTATTCCGAAAAAAATAATTAAACTGCATCATACAGCTGTTTCGTCCTCCTAGGAATCCTCAGTGATGGTAGGGGCCAAAAGGTGGGAATCCATAATTTCTAAACTAATGTAGAAGCAGAAGGGTCAGGTGCATAATACCCCTTTAATTATTAATTTAGAAGTGAAATTTAACTAGTTCTGTATAATTTCAAATCGTGTACTACGAAAATGTGTATATTATCTACCGTGCCACTTCTCAAATGAGATTAACTGTGGCAATTGATGCTCTACTACAATGTTACTCAAAACCAGAAATCTCCAAATTCGGTGTCTCTTTTAACCCTATCGCCTCAAATCAGATATCATTAATAACTAAATGTCAACCAATTAGAATACAAATGCACCACTAACCAGATACACAAATGTTAATGTCGCTCAAAGCCATTAAATTAAAGCACATATCCTTAAATCATTATGTCACTTAAACAAGATATCAATATAATGTCACTCATTACCAGAAATTAAATTGAATACCATACTTATACAACTTTTTTTTTTTCAATCGCTGGACATGTCCTCTCTTCATGTATAGTAAGCTAGGTTTCTTAATTGAGGTGTAATTCAGCTTAGGTATCAATGAATAAATTGAATTGAAACTGTGTTCACGAAATAACGTCATGGAGGGGATATATAACTAGATATCCTTAAATTACAATCTCACTGATAACTAGATATCCTTAAATTACAATCTCACTGATAACTAGATATCCTTTAATTACAATCTCACTGATAACTAGATATCCTTAGATTACAATCTCACTGATAACTAGATATCCTTAGATTACAATCTCACTGATAACTAGATATCCTTTAATTACAATCTCACTGATAACTAGATATCCTTAGATTACAATCTCACTGATAACTAGATATCCTTAAATTACAATCTCACTGATAACTAGATATCCTTAGATTACAATCTCACTGATAACTAGATAACCTTAAATTACAATCTCACTGATAACTAGATATCCTTAGATTACAATCTTACTGATAACTAGATATCATTAAATAACAATCTCACTAACAACTAGATATCCTTAAATTACAATCTCACTGATAACTAGATATCCTTAAATTACAATCTCACTGATAACTAAATATCCTTTAATTACAATCTCACTGATAACTAAATATCCTTTAATTACAATCACACTGATAGCTAGATAACCTTAAATTACAATCTCACTGATAACTAGATATCCTTAAATTACAATCACAGTGATAACTAGATATCCTTAAATTACAATCTCACTGATAACTAGATAACCTTAAATTACAATCTCACTGATAACTAGATAACCTTAAATTACAATTTCACTGATAACTAGATATCCTTAGATTACAATATCACTGATAACTAGATATCCTTCAATTACAATCACACTGATAACTAGATATCGTTAAATTACAATCTCACTAACACTTAAATATCCTTAAATTACAATATCACTTACATCTAGATATCCTTTAATTACAATCTCACTGATAACTAGATATCCTTGAATTACAATCACACTGATAACTAGATATCCTTTAATTACAATCTCACTGATAACTAGATATCCTTTAATTACAATCTCACTGATAACTAGATATCCTTAAATTACAATCTCACTGATAACTAAATATCCTTTAATTACAATCTCACTGATAACTAGATATCCTTAAACTACAATCACACAGTTAGGACGTTTTAATATCTTAACTACTGCCCTTCAAATACCACATAACATTTCCTGTGATATACCGACCACAATTAACACAAACAGGATTTTGTTTAAATATGGATATATTGGCTCTTTTAAAGCATCTGTTTTACAGATAGTTTACGTTACAAAACAGTTAAAATCACTAAGCCATAGATAATATATTTCAGAACACAATGGCCCCGGGTCTCTGGTTAGGCAATATTGTTTCGTGTTTTTGATGTTGTTATGCATTTAAAATCTGATAAATAGCGTGATACAATATCCCTACGTTTATATACACTTACACTTTAATGCATTTCACAGGTAACTATTTTTGATATACGACGACGGGTTATTTTTAAACATCATTGTCGTCAGCTTTAACCTTGATGCATGTAAACAGTTCATGGAATAAGCAACAAAAATAGTAGGTTTGATTACTAATTATTGGTATGATAAACTATGATACCCCAGAAATAGTCCATTACTTCAGGTTGTTTTTCTGGTTATTTCGGACTTCTTTTGGCATTTGAAACTTTCCAACGCTATCCTAAAGAAAATACAAACAATGTATCGATTGATCCAAGAATAAACTGATGAAACACATTAGTTGCCTTTTACAAGTTGATTAAAGGCCCAATATACGTAAATTTCGGCACATCTTGAAGCGAAAATCAAGCCTAAAAACTTATTATATTGATAGATTTAGTTAAGATTAACTGATATCAGCAATATTCAAGATGAATTCTAACGCGGTTACCGGTACAGCAGCAGTTGAAGCTCGATATTTGTAAACACGCGTCCATTTTGAACCGTCTTCTCACTTCGGTTTGTTGTTGAAGTGGGCCCCATCTGAATTATTTTCAATTCTTTGGATTTTTCTGTCAAGACTTTCTTCTTAGTCACCACTCGGGTTTACTTCGTTTTAGGCTTATTTTTGCATGGTTAACTGGATTTTTTTCAGAATTTTTCAGAATCACGAAAACTTTCCTAACGTTACGTATATTGGGCCTTTAACCAGAAATAATAGGGTCCCAATTAACGAAAAACATCATACGCTATTTTTTTCCGTATAATGTCTTTTTAAGACGAAATATCCAGTCTTACAAGTTACAATACTTTACCTTATCGTAATTGGGACTGTATATCTTCTGTATTTAGTAATTAACTAAGCATTAAATAGAAGGTAAAATTGATATTCATAATGAAAACGTCGCCAGATTTACTACAATATCAACTTGAACCAGGCATGTGCATACATTTATCTCATTTAGCTGAATGCATTGCAATACTATCTAAAACTTAAATTTCCATAAATTACAATACTCTTAATTAGTCATAGATTTGCATCTATTCAATTTCTATATATGTATTCAGATATTCTGATTTACATCTATAACCTGATATTCGTTATTATATGTTATCCATAATTTACAGTGCTACTAAGAATAATGACCTTATATCTATTTCACAAAGTACCTCATATAAATTAGAACCATATTTCCATGATTACAAAGTACCTCATATAAATTATAACCATATTTCCATTATTACAAGGTAACTTATAACCAACTAGACGTCATTAAATAACTATGTCACTTAAAGCCAAATATCCCTTAAATTATAATGTTAATTTATATCATTTATAATCAAATACTCTTCAAACAAAATGTCGATAAAGACATCTTATATTTATTCATTTAGGCCTACCTCAGGTTTGATATGCAATTGACTTTTCAGCATAGGTATCAATAAATCAGTTGAATTGAAAATGTGTTTGGGTGATGAAATCGCATCATCAGGGAGGGGGACTGGATTACCAAGTGTTTGCGGATTACGTCTTCTATATGCGTGCGGCATGACCTTTGTATAACCACATGCATGACTGCATATTGTTGTAAACAGTCCGGAGTGCCCCGATTGGCTGGTGCGCTTATACATATAGGGCCTACAAGCGATGATGAAATCATTCTACAGCTGGTCGATCAGTACCATACGTTCGCAATGTCAGAACCTTATCAATCGTTCTATCACAGGATTAATATGAACACACTGCCGGAGAGTTTAGATACTCTAGACCAGAAAACGACTGTCTGGGTTTTTGGCTACGGCTCTCTGATGTGGAAACCTAATTTTAAGTTCCAAAGAAAACTGACAGGTCACATCAATGGCTATGTGAGGAGATTTTGGCAGGGCAACACGACACACAGAGGTACATCAGACAAGGTAAGGAAGCATCATTCACTCTCTCACTATCAACATGCCATATGAGTCGTTTATTAAACAATGTAAAGCACATAGACGACTTTTAATGGCATAATATATATCGACATTTTATAGGCTACTAGTATTATACATATGTTTCGTATGTAATTATATAAACAGTGTCTAGGTTTAATTAGAAATTAACGCAAACAATAAGCTTAGTAATTTTTTATCTTTAGCGGCGAATGCCGAGTGAAATGTGTGGGAGGTTGTTTTTTATTATTATTGAATGCACTTATGCAATGATCGGCTTAAAGTGAGTGATTCAACCATCTATAGTGTTTTTAAATTTAATTGATTTTCCATATTTTATTTTAGCCTGGAAGAGTCGCAACACTGGCTAAACAACCCCAGGTAAATACGACTTGTGTGTAAGAATGTGGGTGTAAGGGTTAATATTGCGTCATACATCCACACACGTGCTCGTTCGTCTATTTATAGAACGTAAACAAAATACTAACCTACTTCTTGCTGCAATCAATTCTGTTACCGCAATCGGAAAACCACTCGGGCCTTTCCGTCATTCTAGACTGACGGAAAGACCTGAATAGTTTGCATTTGTGGTAAATGTATGTACACAAACCACATGTACTAGCCTCGTCTGTCAAACACCTAAAGTGCACGAACACAGGGAAAACACTGGTGCCAAACTAATATGACAAGATCATGCATTCGTTGAAAACATATTATTGATCAATATACACAATGTCACGTTGCGTCATCACCTGCTATTTTTATCGGGGTTTCCCCGAGGAATGCAATTTTGCAAGTGGTAAATATAGACATTTTGAGCGGTCATTGAATATTGGTATAACAGGAAAATATGATTAGTAGTGCAGACACCATGTAATTCAAGAACTGACATTTAGGCTTTCGCGGGATGCCCATTTAAACAAAAACACTCCTCCTCATATTTATTAAAATAATCTTCTGTATACAATAACGCCCACTAAAACAACACCACATTCCTTCTGTTGTCCTTACACAATGCTGTTCTCTCTCTCTAAGACGACCTGTGCTTATCCATGCTACAATTGGTCGGCGCCCTGTCGTTCAAATTAGTTGTAGGATGGATGCGAAAAATGCTTCTGTGTTCAGTCTTGCATTTATCGCGTTTTCTTTCACTTTATATTCGTTTATTAACCTAGATGCCGATGAAACATTGAATCGTAATAAATTCTAAATGCAAAAAAGAGCATATATAATTTTCTATAAAACCTCGTTAAAAGCATAGAAAGAATAACAGATCATTAAAACAGAAAGAGAAAGTAAATAGCAAAATGTGTACATATTTATTCCAAATACACGAACTTTACTTTTGAACCTGTTTGTTTCATTGTAGGGTTGTGCGTGGGGCGTGGCCTTCGAGATGGTGGGCGTGGAACAGATTCGGGAGGGACTGCACCACCTAAATATCCGGGAAGCCGTTCTTGGAGGATATGAGTCGTTCACCACAAAGTTCCATGCTCGCGACACTAGTGACTTACCTATAGATGTACTTGTTTTCGTCGCGACCCGTTCTAGTAAACTATATCTCGGGCCTGCTAATACAGACGTTATGGCCGAGCAAATTTTTTACACTCGTGGTCAAGCTGGTTCAAACACTGAATACGTCACAAATATTGCTGACTACGTCAGGGAACACATTCCAGAGGACAATGATGACCACCTGTTTTCATTAGATGAAGCATTACGGAATCTAATATCAACACGTGGAAACTCAGACGCCTCAAAGGTTTCAGCATATCGAAAACAGGACAAGAATACATCACGGAAATTGTGAAACAGTCACTGTCATTGTCAAAAGTAGGAACTGAGAACAGATATAAAAGCTGACACAAAATGGACGAAGCCCTTTATCTGAACCACAGACATTGTTATAAAGGAGCACTACAGACAGTACACGCATCGTTGTTATATATATTTGTTTCTATTTTGTTATTTTGTTATATTATGAAAATACTTAGAATTCGTAGAACATTTGTTTGACAAGTGCTATGCTGACATTAAATTATAAAAGCTGATTTTTTTGTGAAATTTGCTTACTCTTAGTACTTTACTGCGCTGGCCGAGCTAACCAATAACCCTTCATCACTGGGTGGCGGCTAAAAGCACAGGGACCTGAGAATTTGTTACAGCTAGTTTTACTCTAAACACCCTATTTTAGGTCCAAAACTAGCTGTAACAAATTCTCAGGTCCCTGTGGCTAAGAGGTCTGGGTGGGCCAGTCGCCAGGTACTGACCGCAGGTCGTTGTTTTTTCCGGCTGTCCTCCACCAATAAAATCTTGTCACGTCCTTAAATAACTATTGCTATTAATAGGATGTGAAACATGCTCAAACCACAGGGACCTGAGAATTTGTTAAACTAGCTTTTGAACAAAACTATGGTGTTTTAGAGTAATTCTACACTGGCGGAGGGGGGGGGGGGGTAGATCAATTTTCGATAAAATTGTCATAAAGGCTAGCCTATATGACCATTGAGGGTGCATTTTTTTTATCGACCCAACAACGTGTAAAATTACTCTAAACACCCTAGTTTTGGTCAAAAGCTAGTTTAACAAATTCTCAGGTCTCTGTGGCTCAAACCTATTATCTTCACTACAAGACATTGGTGTAAAAACAGTCGGGATTTTTTTGTGATAACTGGTTTCATCACATATATAATAACTAATAACAAGGACAATTGCTTGTTAAGGGGATGGAACCGGGTGAAGTGGAAACCCACATAGAACTGTATAGCGTATATTATGCCATTGCTGCCAAACGTTATGATTTTGCCACTTGTTGCTATATTAGCATAATTATTATACAAGTTTACCACGACTTCCGACAACTAACGTTATCACGACCTTCACACGATATTACCTAGCTGCTTTCTGGCGACGAGAATTTGTTCAATAGTTAATATAGGCCTTGTTATCTTATTTAACTTTAAATATATGTATATTGATAGCGATAAAATACCGTTACACTTTTATTAAAACAAATCATTATTGATTTATGCAAACAATTTCTAAGGATAACAATGAATATATGAAAGTTTATACCATTTGGCATCAAGGTCATTATGTCTGCTAGGTAACGATTACCTAAACTATGATGTTTTAAGAGTAATTTTACACTTGGGGGGATTGGTTAGATCAATTACCTTATTTAATAAAGATAATGAAACAATTTTAATTGATCAGATCGATTGCATTTTTAGCTCACCTGGCCCGAAGGGCCAAGTGAGCTTATGTAATGGTGTGGCGTCTGTCGTTCCTGCGTTTAGGTCAACAAATTATCGGGTCCCTTTGGCTCAAATCGATTATCTTCACTACAAGACATTGGTGTAAAAACAGCAAAGCTGACAAACGTATAGCCTGATATAGATCCCCTCATTAAAACCAATAGAAAAGTCCCTTCACTTCACTGATCTGCAATACAGTCTTTTAACAAAATACTCTGTTCATGTTCCAGCGACAATTTAGCAATCTGTCATCAGATAGTTGGTTGTTCAAACCACCCCTGCATCCGTGGTCCATCTTTAAACAATTCTTGTTATCACTATTTCTTGAAAAGTACTGAATTGATCTTTCTCAAATTTCATGTGTAGGTACATGTAATTCCCTTGGTGCACTTTCGATTTTGGGACCGATAAAAAGGCAAACAAAAGTCATCTAGGATTTAGACATTGAAAGTTTGTTGATGCCATTTCTTGAGAAGTACTTGCTGGGTCTTTCTCAAAATTCATATGTTGGTTCCCCTTGGTGCTCAAGTATTGCCCTATTTCATTTTGGACTGACCAGAAAAATTAATTGGCTGAAAGGTGGCCACCTTGGATTTCAACATTGAAAGTTTGTTATACTTCCTGGGTCTTTCTCAAATTTCATTTGTAGATTCCTCTTGGCCCTTACAGTTGTGCTATTTTGCTTTTTTTTGTACTGATCAGAAAAAAATGCTCACATGCTATCATCTTTTAGTTGATATATGCCTTTTCTTAATAGGATTTCTCAAATTTCATTTTACTAAAATTAAATACACTCAAGAGAAAAGAAGGGAAAAGATCCAACTTTTTTAGAACAAATGATGGTCTATGGTAGACGCAAAGATCCCTCTGGGATCTCTTGTTTACTTTCCATAAGCAAGACTTGCTGTATTAAAGGGATACCAGGTTTGGTCTAATACATAAAACTTTTATAAGAATGATAGCTTTATGATCTTATAGGCAAAGTTTTTGTTCAGAATGAAGTTCATACTTAATTATTATGATGTTTGACAAAAAAGAGCATCAATTTACGAAGCAAGTCTCTTAGCAACAAAATATTCGATCAATAGCAATATTTTTACAGTGGATAGAATACTTCTGTAGATAGTTTAAAAGTAGAAAATTTTACAATTTTGAAAAAACAAAGAGTAGAAATCAGCAATAATTCAGAACAATTTCCAGTGGCACCATACCATTGAATATATATTATACTACTAATTAACTAAAAGTTGAAACTGTTGACACAATAATCTACTGTTGACAGGTGCTCGCGTGATAATGGGTTGTCGGGACATGGGAGCCTGCAACAGGGCTAGAGACAAAATTGTCGAAGAAACCTTCAATCCAAGTGTCTCTTGCAAGTACCTGGATCTCAGCGCAATGAAAACCATTCGTAGATTTGCAGAGGAAATGAACAAACTTGAAGGATCTCTGTTCAGGATAGGCAATAAAGCGATTATTAATAAATGTTAAAAGCCCAATATACGTAACTTCCGGAAATTTTTCATGATTCTGGAAAATTCTGAAAAAATATCAAGTTGATAACCATGCAATAATCAGCCTAAAACAAAGTAAACCTTAGTGGTAACTAACAAGAATCTCTTGACAGAAAATTCCAAAGAATTGAAAATAATCCAGGTGTGGCCCACTTCGACAAGAAGCCAAAGTTAGAAGACAGTTCAAAATGGACGCGTGTTTAAAAATACCAAATTTCAACTGCTGCTGTACCGGTAACCGCGTGAGAATTCATCTTGAACATTGCTGATATCAGTTAATCTTAACTAAATGTATAAATATAATAAGTTATTAGGCTTGATCTTCGCTTCAAGCTTTGACGAAAGTTACGTATATTGGGCCTTTGATGGTGAATGCAACATACATAAAGAACTCACACAACTAAATAATTTAATATATTTTATTACTAAACTTTCGAGCTAATAACTTTAATATTTGAAGTTCAAAACTTGTGACAACAGCATAGATTCACAAATAGATACATGGCAAAGGCTTGAAAGCACATTTTATGAGGAGTTTACTGGCATTTTATCTCGCTTCAGACGTCTGCTTCGGACAACCGGAAATTTACATGTCAAACCAGTGAAATGGGACGGGAACACCCTTTGACTTTTGACCCAATATCAATCCGCCATCACATATCAAAATCTACCAAAAGTATACATTATCGTAAAGTTTAATATCTATAGATTTCATTCAATGCAGAATACGTCAATAAATTACTCAGAATCACTGTACTTAGCCAGAAAAAAACTTTCGGTAGGGACTACAATTGTATGAAACACTTCGTGATATGCTGATTATGTTGTGTGAGTCCTAAAATGTAATTGGAGCTCCTAAATTTTTCCGGAATGCTTTCAGTCTGAAAATGGCTATAATTAGATAACAGATAAGATAACAGCTAAAATATGTACATGTACAGTAGCTGCCCAGGTGCTTTAAAAACAGCTATAACATATAGCACTACAGCTGCAGTATCGAGGATGTCATTACTCCGAGACAGAAAATGATACACTAATGTTGAAAAACAAATTAAATATTGGGACTTACCTATGGGAAGACAACTCTTGCAACCTAAGTCTGTGAGGCTGCTGTGTATATATTGAAATACAAATTTAGCAACAAGACTTTTTAAATGTTTTGAGATAATAATACCAAAACTTTTTCGTTATGTTACCTTTTGTAGAAAACCGTGTAGATGTACTGATCAACTGTGCTGGTATAATGATGGTGAAGCATGCATTGACATCGGAGGGCATAGAGCTACACATGGGAGTCAATCACTTTGGTAACTATAATGGAATCTGTATTGTTATACTGTATACAGTCGAACCTAGCATAGAGTTACACCCACTGTATACAGTCGAACCTAGCATAGAGTTACACCCACTGTATACAGTCGAACCTAGCATAGAGTTATACCTACTGTATACCGTCGAACCTAGCATAGAGTTACACATGGGAGTCAATCACTTTGGTAACTATAGTGGAATCAATATTATTATACTGTATATAGTCAAACCTAGCAAAGAGTTACACCTACTGTATACAGTCAAACCTAGCATAGAGTTACACGTACTGTATACAGGCGAGCCTAGCATAGAGCTACACATGGGAGTCAATCACTTTGGTAACTATAGTGGAATATGTACTGTTATACTGTATACAGTCGAACCTAGCATAGAGCTACACATGGGAGTCAATCACTTTGGTAACTATAATGGAATCTGTATTGTTATACTGTATACAGTGGGACCTAGCATAGAGCTACACCTCCTGTATACAGTCAAACCTAGCATAGAGTTACACATACTGTATACAGTCAAACCTAGCATAGAGTTACACCTACTGTATACAGTCAAACCTAGTATAGAGCTACACCCACTGTATACAGTCAAACCTAGCATAGAGCTACACCTACTGTATAAAGTCAAACCTAGCACAGAGTTACACATACTGTATACAGTCAAAACTACCATAGAGTTACACTTTGGAGTCAATCACATTGGTAACTATATGGGAATCTGTATTGTTATACTGTATACAGTCAAACCTAGCATAGAGCTACACCCACTGTATACAGTCAAACCTAGCATAGAGCTACACATGGGAGTCAATCATGTTGATAATTATAACGGTATCTGTATTGTTATACTGTATACAGTCAAACCTAGCATATTGTTACATATACCTGGTACTGTATACAGTCGAACCTAGCATACATAAATGTAGAGCTACACATGGGAGTCAAAGAGTTACACCTACTGTATACAGTCAACCCTAGCATAGAGTTACACTTTGGAGTCAAATCACGTTGGTAACTATAACGGAACCTGTATTGTTATACTGTATACAGTCGAACCTAGCATAGAGCTACACATGGGAGTCAATCACGTTGGTAACTATAACGGAATCTGTATTGTTATACTGTATACAGTCGAACCTAGCATAGAGCTACACATGGGAGTCAATCACGTTGGTAACTATAAAGGAATCTGTATTATTATACTGTATACAGTTAAACCTCATTATTTCGAACTCACATTACCTGAAGACCCGTGTTTAATTTCAAGTATTTCTTCGGTCCCAGCCAAACATTCCACTACATAGGGATGATAGTTACCATAACTCTTCAACTCAATGTGTTTTATGAACGTGGAATATATACTGTGTTAACGTTACTGACTGTTCATCGCTAGTAGTAACAAACACTCGAAAATCTTTGTGAGGTACGAGCTTCCATATAGACATGAATTGTGACTTGTGTAATTAAACTCTTGTGAATTTTTTCTGGACACAAAATGACAAAATCATAGACCCTTAAATTTGAACAACTAGACAGTACAGTTTTTCTGGTAGAAATCAGATTTTATCCGATTTCTGTGTGTCAGGCTTTAGTTTTTGTTCAATTTCCAAGCAATACATCTTGTGTCAAAAGCATGAAAATTAACATATTTCAACCTGACCTCAAAGATTTTTACCTACAATATGATTACCCCCTTACGAAAGGGTCTAAAGTGGTTGATAATAATTCTAAGATTCAGCTCGTTTTTAGGGGGTTTTTTTTTTCATTTGCTCGGTATATAAAAAAGCAATGGGACAGTGTTGAAATACTTAATTCTGTATTAGTTTAATACTTCATTACTTCATCTTAAATATTTTGAAGATGAAAATATGCAGAAGTGTTGTTTTTTATTTTTGCATATATTAACTAAGTCATTTTATTCTTGTTGCAGGAAGTTTCCTTCTAACACATCTTCTGCTGGACAAATTAAAAGAATGAGCTCCCAGTCGGATAATTAATCTCACAAGTTTAAGTTATAAAACCTCAAATATCAATTTCGAAGACTTGAATTCAGATAAAGAATACAACAAAACAGAAGCATACAAACAGAGCAAGCTTTCGTTAGTCCTTAGTACAAGAGAAATAGCTGAACGACTTGAAGGTAAGACTGATTCGCTTAAGATTGGAGTAATTAAGCACAGTAAATTACAAAATCAGTGCTTCCTTCATTCTTTTTTTTATTATTGTTATCCAGTTCTGTTAGGGTTTCATTTAATTTTACCAGTATCCAGTTTTGCTTGAGTTTCATTTAATTTTACCTGTATTCAGTTTTGCTGGAGTTTCATTTAATTTTACAAGTATCCAATTTAGCTGGCTTTTCATAATATAATTTTACCAGTATCCAATTTTACTGGCATTTCCTATAATTTTACCAGTACATGTATACAGTTTTGCTGGCATTTCATATAATTTTACCAGTGCATGTATACAGTTTTGCTGGCGTTTCAGTTCCCCAGAGTTCATGTCATTTCCATAATTTGATCAGAAAAGAGTTCCTTATTTTGCTTTCTCCCAATGGTTCTGTATTTACAAGAACAGTAAAATCTAAATTTTCATTTGCCTCATTTGTTTCTGGGGAAATGATGACAGCTTAGCAGTTTATCTCCTGTGTTATACGTAGCTGAGTGGTCTAGACCGCTGGACTAGAACGTTTCTGTCATCTGAAAGCTTCGGCCCATGGTCTTGTCTCATTCTAAAGGAGTTTAAAAATCATGAAGAACCAGTTTATCAGTTACATGTATTTAAAGTAGCATTGAAAATATTATCAGGATCCAGTGTCAAAATTCAGACATGACCGCAGTTATCATAAGATTCCAAAAGCTTTGTTCCTGACAGGTCTCCTTCTACTAAGTGTTCACTCCCTCAATAAATTTTAAAAAAAATTATGAAAAACTAACAATGTTTCAATGTTTGTGTATCAACCTCTTGAGATGATTGTATTGTTATGAATAGGCACTGGAGTGACGGTCAACTTGGTGTACCCTGGAATCGTAAAAACAAAGATCGGCAAACACACAGGTTTTCAAAAATCCTTCTTGTCATGGTTTATCGTCGGCCCCTTTGCATGGCTAGTCCAAAAAACACCAGAAAAAGGTGCTCAGACTGCAATCTATGCGGCCGTGGAGCCCAGCATTGAAAAAGTCAATGGAAAAATCTTCATGTAAGTATTTGTATAGTTAATAAAACTGGATCATTTTTTAGTCGTTTTACATAATTCACGTTAGTATTATCTGCTCCGTGCCAAACTGACATACTTAAAATTTATTTTAAAAGAAAATGTGGATATGTAAAATGAAGAAGAAAAAACTGATTTGTTCTCTTTTGTTTATCAATGATTTTAATAAACATGATTTTATGACCTGTTTTTTTATTTCAAGTGATTTGGAAGAACAGGAAATCCCTTATCTGCGTGACCAAGATACGGCGGATTCTGCACGACTGTATGCTATCAGCAAAAAATGGACAGGGCTCACGTGACGATATAGGATTTAGGTACAAATGTATGAATTAAATTATCCAGCGGCTAAAATATTGACTTGGTGTTCCATGATGTAAAGGTTCTATGTAATTTTTTCCCTGCTGCACTCATACCATACAGGCGTAAATAAGAGGGTATTTTCTGATGAACATCTGGCTGAGACTTCTGGCTAGTGATATAGTGACTTTCATATGCAATTATTTGAATTCAATCTTATATACAGTTCAGGGCCGTTTGTGAGACATTATTAGTCATTACAGGGAGGGTTTTAATGCTAACCACATTTCATGTTATGAAGTTTTCACTTGTGGGGGTCTTTCAATGTGAAATAATTGAATTTAACTATTGTCTGGGAGTTGTAGAAGTCTTTGGTAAGGTCTGGATAAAAGTCAAACCTGCTCATGAAGGCCCATCTTCGACATCCAGCGGTTACAATCACCTACACACTCTACACCCCTGGGATATGTCATGACAAATCTGAAGGCATGCTGAGGTAAAAAAAATCCTGACCAATCGCTGGGCTGCATTCCTGTCCTTTGAAGATTACAAATGAGTCGCCTCCAACTTTAAAAGTTTGTCATTTTTTTACCGTTATGTGACCATGAGATTCTTTTGATGTACATTAAAGGGTCAAACTAGTCTTCTTGCCTCATCAACAAAGTATTTTTTTCTGGATGGTAAAATCTCTCAGAGTATGGATTATTAACGGTTGCAATGCAGTTTTGAAACCAATGATAACTTAAATATAGACCATCGCCGTAATTTCTTGTGTATTTCCTGCTGGCTATATAGTAACACTAAAAAATCCCGTCTGCTGGCTATCTAGTCTAAATAGTTCTGATTAGCAACACCAATATTTGGCCAATCAAATAGTCAGAACCCTTCGGGCAACTGGAACAACTCTGTTGAAGCAGACTATGTGACAAAATGGTTCAAAAACAAGACAGATTATGTGATATTTTTCAAATCCAAATTTGTATACAAGATAAGAGAAATAATATTAAGTGTAAGTTTTGACAAATCTGAATGTGAATAAAAGACTTTGCTATTTTACACCTGAGAAAAAATGTGTCCGTATGTATGTGTGTATGATATTAATCAAATGAATGATAAAAAATTGAAATAAATATGTTTGTTTTTTTTCTCAATTTTTACTGTTGTATTTTCCGTTTTAATCATAAAACTTTTATATTTGCCTTGGTCGAGTATGCTACCTTATTTATCGATAAAGCTAATCTGATTCTCAAGTCCCGTTTTATACATTGTTTGCAAAAGAGGTTTACAATGTGGTCAAAGTTTATACTCGATAAAACCCACCATAAATGTGATGAAGGTATAGTATCATACAATGGAGTGATATTTATCTAAATACAAATACAACAGACTTACTTCATAATTACTTTTTTTGTCAAGCTGCTCCTTTGTTAAAAATAGTTAAATGTCTATTTAACAAATATTATTAGAACACTTCTTATTAATATATATTGTGCAGTGCACGATATACCCGTTAACATCATTGTGGTAGTCGGTTTACAAAAGTATACAGTATTTGTCTAATAGAAATCTCATGGAAGTCGATCTTCAACCAAGCAGTGCTGTCTATGGTGTAAGGAAATATGTTGAATTTTAGTGCTTTGATATATTTGGACTATGAATTCGAGAATCGACAACATCAAATGACTGTTCAAACTGGAAATATGCCTCTTTCTCTGAACTGAAAGCTAATTCGACAGATGACAATTAAATATGGATAGTTATTTATGTGAAATTAATCAGAAAAGAAAAGCAAATTAAATAAAGGTACCAAAAGATAAAAGAAGAAAAAGGCGAAATATGTTCCAATAGAGAAAAGTTGAAGGCGATTAAAAGCTTTACGATCATCAACGTCATTTTATGCTTTAGAATATTTAGTATCTGTCAACGTGTAGAAAGTTGAAAATGGAACAAGGTAAAACAACAAAGTCTACGTCCCGTGCATGAGGACTTATATTTCTATGGTTCGCCAAGAACACTTCTAATTTGCTAATTTCTATTGTTTTCAAATAAGTATTTTTTCATTCTTTTCCCATATATCTGAAATAATGGTCCCAGGGATGTAGAGAGCGAAGGTGGAAGTAACCTCTGGATATCGAGGATGTTCGGCCCCCCCCTTCTGACAGCCAACTCGGAGGTGACTTGTCCGATGTAAATGATGGATGCATTCACAGTTTTCTCATTACGGAACGTCATCGGCCAAGTGATGAATGGCAAGTTTGTGTTCAACTTTGAAAGGACATCCGATAGTGTCTAAATAAAGTGTTATGGTATTCAATTAAAACTGAACCTCCCTATCAATGCATGTATTTGGAGAACGTTGTTTTTCAAGATTACTTAAAATGATCACTTGCTTGAATGACTCTCGCAGTGAAATCAGGAATCAAACAAGGTGGGTGTACCCCGTTTCCTCTTGATGGTTGGTGTATGTCTGCACTCGTTTACAGTAGTCAAGAACAATCGAAGAAAAGCATTTTCAACGCAGTGCCGTGACGTGTCTCCAAATCGCAACCCTTCGGTCACAAATCCGGCATCCTACACCTAGCTTACTGTGCCTCAATAAGGTCACGAACTTGGTGTCATTCGACAACACTGCAAAGGAAAGTGAAGTGGCTGTCATCCTCAACGGCCTGTTCTAAAGCCAGTATGTGTTCATCTTGGATTACTGTGACTTGAACTCTATGTCTTCGCCATCCCTTGTTTAAGCTCATCTGGCCGAACATCCTCGATATCCAGAGGTTACTTCCACCTTCGCTCTCTACATCCCTGGGACCATCTATGATATCCAGGGATTATGTTCTACACCCATGGATTATGTCATGCCAAACTGAAGGATCCTTGTGCGTCACCTAGCTGATGAAGCAAGCAGACCGGTCCGACCCTTTGATGTACACCAAAAGAATCTCGTGGTCATATAACCTTTTATTCACTACTGACCTTATCCATCCAACGGAAACGATTTGTTTTAGAAATGTACATATGGAAATGGAATTCTTTATTACATTTGTAAAACTTTTGTATGAGTTGTTCCCCTTGAAATTTTCCATTGCCCTTGGCATTGGAGGCTCGGCATTGTTGTCGTCTGCTAGAACTTGTCTTTTGGGGGAAGATGGTCTTGAAGAAATGGCATCAATAGTAAATATGCAGGATTTAATATGTAATGAATTGGAAGATGAGAATGGTTCAACTTTTCTGATCAGCTGTGTACTGGACACGATCGGTTGTGATTTCGACGGATTAGGCCAAGCTACTTTCCAGTAGGCAAGTAAAGACAAAAATAATCTTAAGTCCTCTTTCTAAATATAATAAAAAGAAAATTCAATGGTTTGCCTTTTGATATCAAATATATTTCACTTGTATGGTAGATTTGTTTTTATTTCCCATCGTGCTACGCACTCGTGAAAATATAAAAAAAAATCTGCCATACTCGTGAAATATATTTAATATTAAACGGCAAACCATTGCATATCCTCTATTTATTTAGCTTTCCTTGAGAGTCAACATTTAATATTTAGGACTCCCGATGATTTTACTTCATTTGTCTTCAATGTAACACTACTAAAACGTATTAAACGTTATGTTTATCTCTAAATGTGGAAATCTGAGCTTTCCAGACATGTCAACAGTGCTTAATGGTTTAAATCACTCGTTCAAAGATGGTATATTCAGTATTTGTAGTATTAATTCAGATATGTCATTTGCATAAATCGAACTTGTAAACTTCAGCTATTTAAAAGGTACACCACAACAATAACGTAGTCAGTAAGAAAAGATTAATGCTGATGTCTTCATACAAAATATTTAAAGCATTATGACATATTTTTTGTGACCCAACTGACTGTTACGAAATTACATTTCCAAAATTATATTTATATGGGTAGGTCATGTTTGCTTCATTACCTTTGGAAAGGAGAACCGGCCCCGAAATGATAGTGCCGTGAGTGGTCCTGGGGAAATCACTGAAATATTCATTAGTGGAGGAGGTCAGTATCAGAGTGCGTATAAAAGTTATATTTACTTGTCTCATTTCAAAACAATATGTGATATCATAAATGTGCTTATGGTATGCAAATGAAAATTGTTAGAGAACTTATTATAACATTATAATCCACAAGAGCTGTTGGCGCATATCATAGCTCGCCTATTTGTGATATATATTGCAAGATAATAAGCATCAATAAAACATATGTGCAATAATACTTTGATAACATTTTACCAAGTCTAATTGAGCTGTGTTTCGCCCATAATGTATCAAAATATAGTTCAGAACATTGACAGCACTAGACATAAATAATAGTCCTTCAACAACTGTATAGTACTGTATGGTCAACGTTTAGCTGAATTTGTCATCCATTGGTTCTACCGTTTACAGCTGATATTGTGGGGTCTTGAGAAGCATAAGCGTTTAAGGTCGTGGCATTAGCTTTCAGGATTGTTCAATATGATGACCTCGAAATTTTTTCAAGGCCACGTTTAAATGGAGTTCGATATAAATAATAATGAAACCAAAGTATGTGTTACAGCTATTTTGGACCAATACCAAGATATTTTGAGAAAATTAATCTTATTGGAGGTTCAGATTAATTTTCGATACGAATGTTCCCTAACCAACTTCTACTTTGGAACCAACCAATCAATACCAACCATATTTCACTGGTAGCATCCCTAAGTGGTATTAGATGATACGATTGACCCCCAATGGTGAGGAGTAGGTCAAACGTGGGCTATTTAGTTTTATTGGATATCGATCATATTTTGTTGAAAGCATTCATGGAAAGTAGGGATTCAAAATTGTACAAATTTTTAATACTCGAGCTCAACTCTCCCGAGGTGATAGGATAGGAACCGAATCGATTTCTTCTCTGTAATAAAGCTATTGATACAAACCGTATCTCAATGGTACCATCCCTTGGTAGCGGGGATTCAAAATTGTACAAATGATTGACCTCTTAATCTATATCAAGAGCCTTTGACTACAGAACTGTTTGTTGGATATCAATCACATTTCTCAGGGTGAGACCAAAATGAGTTATTTGGGCAATATTGGTTAAGTAAAAGGACAGCACTTGACGAGTAGGAAGCTGGGATAAAGGATATACTTGACCAGTAGGTAGCTGGGATAAATGAGATAACGGGTACTTGACCAGTAGGAAGCTGGGATACATGAGATAACGGGTACTTGACCAGTAGGTAGCTTGGATAAATAACGATACTTTACCAGTAGGTAGCTGGGATAATGGACAATACTTGACCAGTAGGTAGGTGGGATAAAGGAGATACTTGACCAGTAGGAAGCTGGGATAAATGAGATAACGGGTACTTGACCAGTAGGTAGCTGGGATAAATGAGATAACGGGTACTTGACCAGTAGGTAGTTTGGATAAATAACGATACTTTACCAGTAGGTAGCTGGGATAATGGACAATACTTGACCAGTAGGTAGGTGGGATAAAGGAGATACTTGACCAGTAGGAAGCTGGGATACAGTACAATACTTGACCAGTAGGTAGCTTGGATAAATAACGATACTTTACCAGAAGGTAGCTGGGATAATGGACAATACTTGACCAGTAGGTAGCTGGGATAATGGACAATACTTGACCAGTAGGTAGGTGGGATAAAGGAGATACTTGACCAGTAGGAAGCTGGGATACAGTACAATACTTGACCAGTAGGTAGCTTGGATAAATAACGATACTTTACCAGAAGGTAGCTGGGATAATGGACAATACTTTACCAGTAGGTAGCTGGGATAATGGACAATACTTGACCAGTAGGTAGGTGGGATAAAGGAGATACTTGACCAGTAGGAGGCTTGGATAAAGTTATAACACTTGAACAGTAGGAAGCTGGGATAACAGACGATATTTGACCAGTAGGAAGCTGGAATAATGGAAGATATTTGACCAGAAGGTAGATGGGATAAATGAGATAGCGGGTATTTGACCAGTAGGACGCGCGGGTAAAGTAAATAAAATAAGAGAATACCGAAGCGTCAACATAATCATAATCCAAACTCAAAATCGAATAAACCAGGGGCAAAATTGAACAAAGGAAAGATTTACATGGAGACCCCTGCAAAAGTACAAGAGAATAAGACCAAGTGTTCCGGAAGAGTAAGCGTCTTCTGCTTCATCGACGACACCCGCCATGTAAATTTTTGTCACATCCAAGCAAACATCAAGTTCTCAAAATGAGAACCGAGTATCATTGTCAATCACAACAAGTAATCATACTAATGAGCATACCCAAAAACGTCCATCTTCATATCACTTAAAGATACAGAATATTTCTCAATGAGACAAAGATGGCGACCATAAAACTTGCCCATAGTACTGATCAACCTGCATCTCTCGAATCCTTGTGTTGTTAGTTTGTTTGTCAGCAGTCGACATCGATCACGAAAAACCCGATATTTAGAGCACGCCCTGGAATACCGAATCAACTGCGACATGTAAACATCATAGGTTGGAGAAGCAGGGATGTTACTATCAAGAAATGGAAAGTTAACGATAGGAAAATTGAAATCATCACGTTTATCGTATAGCTTAGTAGTAAGCTGTCCATGTTGGTCGTAGTTTAAGTAGAGATCGAGGTAAGCAGCTGACAATACTTGACCAGTAGGTAGGTGGGATAAAGGAGATATTTGACCAGTAGGTAGCTGTGAAAAAGGAGATATTTGACCAGTAGGTAGCTGGGAAAAAGGAGATACTTGACCAATAGGAGGCTTGGATAAAGTTGTAACACTTGAACAGTAGGATGACCAGTAGGAAGCTGGGATAATGGGAGATATTTGACCAGTAGGTAGCTGGGATAAATGAGATAGCGGGTATTTGACCAGTAGGACGCGCGGGTAAAGGACAATACTTAACCAGTAGATAGGTGGGATAAAGGAGATATTTGACCAGTAGGTAGCTGAGAAAAAGGAGATACTTGACCAATAGGAGGCTTGGATAAAGTTGTAACACTTGAACAGAAGGAAGCTAGGATGACCAGTAGGAAGCTGGGATAATGGAAGATATTTGACCAGTAGGTAGCTGGGATAAATGAGACATTTGACCAGTAGGTAGCTGGGAAAAAGGAGATACTTGACAAATAGGAGGCTTGGATAAAGTTGTAACACTTGAACAGTAGGAAGCTAGGATAAATAATGATACTTGACCAGTAGGTAGGTTGGATAATGGACGATACTTGACCAGTAGGAAGCGGGGATAAAGGAGATACTTAACAAGTTGTAAGCTGGGATAAAGAACGATACCTCACCAGTAGGTAGATGGGATAAAGGACAATACTTGACCAGTAGGTAGTTTGGAAATAAGACAATACTTGATCAGTTTGTAGCTGGGATAAAGTACGATACTTGACCAGTAGGTAGCCGGGGTAAAGGACAATACTTGACCAGTAGGTAGCTGGGATAAAGGACAATATTTGACCGGAAGGTAGATTGGATGTTGGATAATGCTTGACCAGTAGTAAGCTGATATAAATGCAAATACTTGATCCGTAGGAAGCCGGAACATTGGACAAAACTTGACCAATAAAAAGCTGGATATCGATAAAGTACGATACTTGACCGGTAAGTAGCCGGAATAAAGGACAATACTTAACCAGTAGGTAGGTGGGATATAATAGGCGACACTTTAACAATAGGTAAGTTGGATAAAGGAGATATTTGACCAAAAGAAAGGTAGGATAAAGAACGAAACTTGACCAGTAGGTAGCAGGAAGCTGGTATAAAGTAGATACTTGACCAATTAGAAGCTGAGATAAAGAACGATATTTGACCGTTAGAGAGCTGAGATAAAGAACGATACTTAAGGAAGCGCGGATAAGGGACAATATTTGACCAGTAGGTAGATTGGTTATAGGATAATACTTGACCAGTAGTTAGCTGAGATAAAGTAAATACTTGACCAGTAGGTAGGCCTGAATATTGGACAAAGCTTGGTCAGTAGAAAGCTGGGATTTGAGACGATTCTCGACCATTAGGAAGCGCAGATAAAGGACGATACTTAACCAGTAAAACGCATTGATAAAGGACAATACTTGACCAGTACGTAGGAAGCTGTGATAAAGGAGATACTTGACCAGTAGGAAGTTTAGATAAAGATTTATCAGATTTTTTCATATTGAATATACCTTTCGACCATAGCCACACTTGTCTGAAAATGACATTTGTCAGGTAGTTTGCTGGATTGGAGCAAGGAGAGCCAGGCTGTTAATATTTTAACCACTTACCCTAAGATTTGTTTCGATACATCTATCCTCTAATATGCTGAAGATCAAGTAACTCAAACAGAACATTTCATTTTGATACAATGAGTCTGGCCTTTACGTATCCGTTTTACAGATATCTCACAGGCACAATACAGTAAATTTACCTATATTTCACAGTTAAAACAAATGGAATTGACAGATACTTTAGTATACAGATATTTCAGGTGCAATACAGTGAAATGCACTAGACCATACACCAGATGTTACTGTTTTCCGTTGTAATGCATTAAACACCTACATATGGTACAACAGTATGTAATATCTTTGTGGATCGATGCACTTCCAAATCCTCGATTGGACATAAATCAATTTACAGCCCAATGAGTTCTTTGTGGTATACGACAACGAGTAATTTTTAAATTCTGTTCTGATCAGTTTAACCTTTTATAAATATAAACAAACATACATTCAATGGAATCAGCCATATAAATAGCAATACTAATTATAGGTAAGAATTATTCTATTACATCATAGTGTTTTCCTGATGATTGGTAACTTCTTTTGGCATTGGAAACTACTCAACGCTATCTTTTCCCTAAAATAATACTCATGTAGGACTTTCGTAAATCATCGACAATGATGTATAAATAGATCCAAGAATAAATTGATGAAATCGACAAGGTGTTGCCTTTTACAAGTTAATTAACCAGAAATGAAAAAAACCAACATACTACCGGGTATATCCTTTCCGTATAATGTCTTTTTAAAACGAATAAGCCAATCTTACAAGTTACAATACATAACCTAATCATTAGTGTGACAATCTTTTTTATTTAAAACAAAAATCAGAAATACCAAAGCGTCACCAAAACCAAAACCGAACTCAAAATCGATTAAACTAGAGGCAAAATATGAACAAAGGAAAAAATTACATGGAAACTCTCTTTAAATAATGAGAGAATAAGACCAGGTGTTTCGGAAGAGTAAGCGTCTTCTGCTTCATAGACGAAATCCGCCATGTAAATCTTGGTCACATCCCAGTTAGCACCAATCCTCGAAACTGTCATTATTTAATTGCCTTTTATACAATTTGAAAAAAAAAATTGAAAAATTCGAGTAAGATTAACATGATGACACCCGCCATGTAAATTTTGGTCACATTCAAGTAAGCATCAATCATAGAAAGAGAACAGAGTCATCATTGTCATCACAACAAGTAAGCACACTTATAAGAAAACTCAAACTCAAAACTCAAACTCAAAACTCATGGGCGGATTGGTCGAGAGGTTAACACTCCGGCCTTCCATGCAGGCGGCCGGGGTTCGATCCCCGTAATCGTCATACGCATGGAACATTCAGAGAAAGTGTTTTTCTCCTGCCCACACAACTCCAACAACCCAGGTGGAGTATAAAATGGTCTGGGGTGGATGCTGCAGTATCTGTGCTGTAGCATTCAAGTTAGGTGGCACTCTAAAAGATGCAGTTGGAAACACGGTCCCACTACAAACAGAACACAATCCATCTCCTGCACACACACATACATACACACACATATGGAGGTATTAGCCAGGTGGTATAGGACAAGTAGTTAGCGCCTGTAAGACAGCTCCTGCGAAATCCTCAGAATTACATATGTTAGAATTGTATGTGTTAATTGTATTGATTGTATGATAATTGTATATCTATGTACTGTAAAGCGCTTTAGAGTGGCTTATGTAAGCTAGATAGGGCGCTATATCAAATTTTGTATATATTTATTTATTTAAAAACGTCCATCTTCTTATCACACAAAGATACAGAATATTTCTCGATATCAAGATGGCGACCATAAAACTTGCCCACAGTCTTCATCAACCCGCAGCTTTCGAATCCCTGTGCCGTAAGTTTGTTCGTCAGCAGTTGACATCTATCACGAAAATCTCGATATTCAGAACAAGCCCTACAATCACGAATCAACTGCGACATGTAAAAACCATAGGATGGAGAAGCAGGGATGTTACTATCAAGAAAGGAAAAGTTCACGATAGGAAAATCGAAATCCACACGTTTATCATACAGCTTAGTAGTAAGTTGCCCGTGTTGGTCATAGTTTAAGTAAAGATCCAGGTACCTCAGAATTATTCTATAACATCATAGTGTTTTCCTGATGATTGAGAACTTCTTTTTGTATTGGAAACTACCCAACCCGATCTTTATCATACAATAATGTATGAATTGATCTAAGAATAAATTGATGAAATCAACAAGTGTTGCCTTTTACAAGTTAATCAATTCGAAACTGTTCGTTAATTTATAGTAACTAACTAAGCATTAAAAAGAAGGTAACAATGATATTCATAATCAAAACGTCACCAGATTTACTACAACATCAATTTGATCCAGGCACGTCAATTCACCCTAGATCAGATGACTTGAAAACGCCACTTTTTTAATGAGTGAAGAATAGTCACACTTGCGGTTGTCTAATATGCAATGTTGTGCTCAAAATCACCTAAATAAAACATATATATGTCTGAAAATGTCATTCACCTTGTAGTTTGATGGAAAGAAGTGGAGAGAGTTCAGTTACAGTTAAGATGTTTTAATATCTTAACTACTGCCCTTCAAATAGAACACTACATTCCCTGTGATATACCGACCTCCAAGTAACTCAAACAGGACATTTTGTTTAAATATAGATAACTTGGCTCTTTTTAACCATACATTTTACAGATATTTTGCGTTGAAAAACATCTAACAAGAGCACCGCGAGCCGAGACATTAAACGCCCGTCGGACCCTATCAGAAGTGTACTAAGTTTTAAAGTAGCCAATGTCAAAATCAAATGCAAAACACGTGAAATAAAATTATAAACAGTAAGTTGTCTAATTGTGTTCACAAAAACAAGCAAAAGTACAATTGTAAATACATTTTTTTTTAAACGGCCTCGAAGGGCCATACCTCTAGTAAATATTGTCGAATTAAACTGATGTTAAAGAAAACACAATTTCATGTCATGATGCTTAAGCCTAACACGTTTGAAAGATATCAGTTGAAAACTGCAGGAGGAGATCTCCGGACAAACAAAGGTCTACATCATATATGCCTCTATCTGGCAACTATGAAATGCTGTTACGTGAAAAGTTGAAACACTCAACAAAACCCGTTATATATGTTCAATGTTTTTGCTTTTGAAAGTACCATATCGATTTTGAAAAGAATTGAAGAAAACACAATATCGGTTCTGACATTTTCTACATAATGCTCAAAACTACATCCTAAAGGGACATAACTCTAGTAAATGTTGCCAAAACAAACTGTCGTTCGGGAAAACACAACTTTATGTCATTGTGGTCAAGCATTACAGGTTCGAAAGAAATCGGTTGTAGAAGGAGATATACGGACAAATGAAAGTTTACGACAGACGTACGGACGGACAACGCAATACCATAATACGTTCCGTCAGTTTTGACGGGCGTATAAAACATAAGCCATAGGTGATAGGCCCCCCTGTTATACATTACTGACTGGTGCTTTTGTTGTTGTTATGTATAAAAATCTGATAAACAGCAAACAGCACGACACAATATCCCTACGTTTGGATACACTTCATTATCAACACCTGAATAGAAATAGGCCATTGTACTGCACAGGTAATTATTAGTGGTATACGACGACGAGTTAATTTTTTAAAGTTCATGGTTGGCATGTTTTACCTTTTAAATACATATCAAACATACATTTTCCGTTGATGGAACAAGCCACATAAATAGCAATAGGTTTCAATACTAACTATAGGTCTGAATGCTATGTAATTCCTCAGAATTATTGTATTACCTCATAGTGTTTTCCTGATGATTGAGAACTTATTTTCGCATTGGAAACTTCCCAGTACTATCTTTTTCGTAGAAGAATACACATGTAAATCATCGACAATAATGTATGAATTGATCTAAGAATAAATTGATGAAATCGACAAGGTGTTGCCTTTTACAAGTTAATTTACCAGAAATGAAAAAGAACATACTATATCCTTTCCGTATAATGTCTTTTTAAAACGAATTAGCCAAACTTACAAGTTACAATACATAACCTAATCATTGGTGTGACAATCTTCTTTATTTAAAACAAAAATCAGAAATACCAAAGCGTCACCAAAACCAAAACCGAACTCAAAATCGATTAAACTAGAGGCAAAATATGAACAAAGGAAAAAATGACATGGAAACTCTCTTTAAATCGTGAGAGAATAAATAAGACCATGTGTTTCGGAAGAGTAATCGCCTCTGCTTCATAGACGATCCTCAAAACTGTCATTATTTAATTGCCTTTTATACAATTTGAAAAAAAATTGACAAATTGGAGTTAGATTAACATAATGACACCCGCCATGTAAATCTTGGTCACATCCAAGTAAGCATCAATCTTCAAAAGAGAACAAAGTCATCAATGTCATCACAACAAGTAAGCACACTTATAAGAAAACTCAAAAACGTCCATCTTCTTATCACACAAAGGTACAGAATATTTCTCGATGAGATCAAGATGGCGACCCCTGTGCCGTAAGCTTGTTCGTCAGCAGTTATTCAGAACAATCCCTAGAATCACGAATCAACTGCCACATGTTTAAGTCATAGTTTAAGTAAAGATCCAGGTACCTCAGAATTATTCTATTACATCATAGTGTTTTCCTTATGATTGAGAACTTCTTTTTGTATTGGAAACTACCCAACCCGATCTTTATCCTAAAAGAATATGCGCATAGTACTTCCGTAAATCATCGACATTATGTATGAATTGATCTAAGAATGAATTGATGAAATCAACAAAGTGTTGCCTTTTACAAATTAATTAATACGAAACTGTTCGTTAATTTATAGTAATTAACTAAGCATTAAAAAGAAGGTAACAATGATATTCATAATCAAAACGTCACCAGATTTACTACAATTTCAATTTGATCCAGGCACGTCCATTCACCCTGGATCAAATGACTTGAAAACGCCACTTTTTCAATGAGTTAAGAATAGTCACACTTGCGGTTGTCTAATATGCAATGTTGTGCTCAAAATCACCTAAATAAAACATATATATGTCTGAAAATGTCATTCACCCTGTAGTTTGATGGATAGAAGCGGAGAGAGTTCAGTTACAGTTAAGATGTTTTAAGATCTTAACTACTGCCCTTCAAATACCACATTACATTTCCTGTGATATACCGACCACAAGGTAACTCAAACAGGACATTGTGTCTAAATATAGATAACTTGGCTCTTTTTCACCATATATTTTACAGATATTTTGCGTTGCAAAACAGTAAACAGGAGCACCGCGAGCTGAGACATTATACGTCCGTCGGACCATATCAGGAGTGTACTAAGTTTAAAAGTGGCCAATGTCAAAATCAAATGCAAAACAAGTAAAATTCTAAACAGTATAGATTGTCTAATTGTGTACATAAAAACAAGCAAAAGTAAACACATTTTTTATATATTGCCTCGAAGGGCCATACCTCTAGTAAATATTGTCGAATTAAACTGATGTTAAAGACAACACAATTTAATGTCATGATGCTTAAGCCTAACACGTTTGAAAGATATCAGTTGAAAACTGCAAGAGGAGATCTCCGGACAAACAAATGTCTACATCATATATGACTCTATCTGGCAACTATGCAATGCTGTTACGTGAAAAGTTGAAACACTCAACAAAACCCGTTATATATGTTCAATGTTTTTGCTTTTGAAATTACCATATCGATTTTGAAAAGAATTGAAGAAAACACAATATCGGTTCTGACATTTTCTACATAATGCTCAAAACTACATCCTAAAGGGACATAACTCTAGTAAATGTTGTCAAAACAAACTGTCGTTCGGGAAAACACAACTTTATGTCATTGTGGTCAAGCCTTACAAGTTCGAAAGAAATCGGTTGTAGAAGGAGATATCCGGACAAATGAAAGTTTACGACAGACGTACGGACGGACAACGCAATACCATAATAAGTTCCGTCAGTTTTGACGGGCGTATAAAACATAAGCCATAGGTGATAGGCGCCCTGTTATACATTACTGACTGGTGCTTTTGTTGTTGTTATGTATAAAAATCTGATAAACAGCAAACAGCACGACACAATATCCCTACGTTTGGATACACTTCAATATCAACACCCGAATAGAAATAGGCCATTGTACTGCACAGGTAATTATTAGTAATTATACGACGACGAGTTTATTTTTTAAAGTTCATGGTTGGCATGTTTTACCTTTTAAACACATATCAAACATACATTTTCCGTTGATGGAACAAGCCACATAAATAGTAGTAGGTTTCAATACTAACTATAGGTCTGAATGCTATGTGATTCCTCAGAATTATTGTATTACCTCATAGTGTTTTCTTGATGATTGAGAACTTATTTTGGCATTGGAAACTTCCCGATACTATCTTTTTCGTAGAAGAATACACATGTAAATCATCGACAATAATGTATGAATTGATCTAAGAATGAATTGATGAAATCAACAAGTGTTGCCTTTTACAAGTTAATTAATTCGAAACTGTTCGTTAATTTATAGTAACTAACTAAGCATTAAAAAGAAGGTAACAATGATATTCATAATCAAAACGTCACCAGATTTACTACAATATCAATTTGATCCAGGCACGTCAATTCACCCTAGATCAGATGACGTGAAAACGCCACTTTTTTAATGAGTGAAGAATAGTCACACTTGCGGTTGTCTAATATGCAATGTTGTGCTCAAAATCACATAAATAAAACATCTATGTGTCTGAAAATGTCATTCACCTGTAGTTTGATGGATAGAAGCGGAGAGAGTTCAGTTACAGTTAGGATGTTTTAAGATCTTAACTACTGCCCTTCAAATACCACATTACATTTCCTGCGATATACCGACCACAAGGTAACTCAAACAGGACATTGTGTCTAAATATAGATAACTTGGCTCTTTTTAACCATATATTTTACAGATATTTTGCGTTGCAAAACAGTAAACAAGAGCACCGCGAGCTGAGACATTATACGTCCGTAGGACCCTATCAGGAGTGTACTAAGTTTAAAAGTGGCCAATGTCAAAATCAAATGCAAAACAAGTAAAATTCTAAACAGTATAGATTGTCTAATTGTGTACATAAAAACAAGCAAAAGTAAACACATTTTTTATATATTGCCTCGAAGGGCCATACCTCTAGTAAATATTGTCGAATTAAACTGATGTTAAAGACAACACAATTTAATGTCATGATGGTTAAGCCTAACACGTTTGAAAGATATCAGTTGAAAACTGCAAGAGGAGATCTCCGGACAAACACATTTCTACATCATATATGACTCTATCTGGCAACTATGCATTGCTGTTACGTGAAAAGTTGAAACACTCAACAAAACCTGTTATATATGTTCAATGTTTTTGCTTTTGAAATTACCATATCGAATTTGAAAAGAATTGAAGAAAACACAATATCGGTTCTGACATTTTCTACATAATGCTCAAAACTACATCCTAAATGGACATACCTCTAGTAAATGTTGTCAAAACAAACTGTCGTTCGGGAAAACACAACTTTATGTCATTGTGGTCAAGCCTTACAAGTTCGAAAGAAATCGGTTGTAGAAGGAGATATCCGGACAAATGAAAGTTTACGACAGACGTACGGACGGACAACACAATACCATAATACGTTCCGTCAGTTTTGACGGGCGTATAAAACATAAGCCATAGGTGATAGGCGCCCTGTTATACATTAATGACTGGTGCTTTTGTTGTTGTTATGTATAAAAATCTGATAAACAGCAAACAGCACGACACAATATCCCTACGTTTGGATACACTTCAATATCAACACCCGAATAGAAATAGGCCATTGTACTGCACAGGTAATTATTAGTGGTATACGACGACGAGTTTATTTTTTAAAGTTCATGGTTGGCATGTTTTACCTTTTAAACACATATCAAACATACATTTTCCGTTGATGGAACAAGCCACATGAATAGCAATAGGTTTCAACACTAACTAAAAATAGGTCTGAATGCTATGTGATTCCTCAGAATTATTGTATTACCTCATAGTGTTTTCTTGATGATTGAGAACTTATTTTGGCATTGGAAACTTCCCAATACTATCTTTTTCGTAGAAGAATACACATGTAAATCATCGACAATAACGTATGAATTGATCTAAGAATAAATTAATGAAATCGACAAGGTGTTGCCTTTTTATAAGTTAAATAACCAGAAATGATAGAGTCCCAATTAACGAATACAAAAATAGAAAAAAAACATACGATATCCTTCGTGTATAATGTCTTTTTTTTTTAAACGAATTAGCCAATCGTACAAGTTACAATGCTTAACCTAATCATTAGTGTGACAATCGACTTTATTTAGTTATTAACTTAGCATTAAATAGAAGGTAAAAATGATATTCATACTCAAAACGTAACCAGATTTACTACAACATCAATTTGATCCAGGCACGTCAATATATTATCTCTTTAAGCAAAATATATATAAAAATTATATCCTAAGTAACCAGATACCTATGAATCGCCACTAATCACCAGACATACATCTGTTCAGTTTCTATCGGTATCCCTTCATTACATCTTCATTAACTCCATATCCATGTATATATCTGCCCATCAAAAATAGATATCCATAGGTTATAACTAATAGCGAGATATCCATAATTTAAAAGGTAGCTCCTGAGCAATTAGATGTCCCGAAATTATTTAAAATTGATATCCATTTTTGATATCATCAGTGTAAAAGTATTTAAACCTGATATCCATTTTACAATGTAAATCAAAACCAGATGTCTTTAAAGATGACGTAACACACACATATGCTGCACCTTTTAAATTTAGTAATAGATACAGTATTCCGAAAAAAATAATTAAACTGCATCATACAGTTGTTTCGTCCTCCTAGGACTCTTCGGTGATGGTGGGGGCCAAAAGGTGGGAATCCATAATTTCTAAACTAATGTAGAAGCAGAAGGGTCAGGTGCATAATCCATTAATCATTAATTTAGAAGTGAAATTAAACTAGTTCTGTATAATTTCAAATCGTGTACTACGAAAATGTGTATATTATCTAACGTGCCACTTCTCAAATGAGATTAACTGTGGCAATTGATGCTCTACTACAATGTTACTCAAAACAAGAAATCTCCAAATTCGGTGTCACTTTTAACCCTATCGCCTCAAATCAGATATCATTAATAACTAAATGTCAACCAATTAGAATACAAATGCACCACTAGCCAGATACACAAATGTATCATAAAATGTTAATGTCGGTCAAAACCATTAAATTAAAGCACATATCCTTAAATCATTATGTCACTTAAACAAGATATCCATATAATGTCACTCGTTACCAGAAATTAAATTGAATACCATACTTATACAACATTATTTTTTCAATCGCTGGACATGCCCTCTCTTCATGTAAAGTAAGCTAGGTTTCTTAATTGAGGTGTAATTCAGCTTAGGTATCAAATGAATAAATTGAATTGAAATTGTGTTCACGAAATAACGTCAGGGAGGGAATATATAACTAGATATCCTTTAATTACAATCTCACTGATAACTAGATATCCTTTAATCATAATCTCACTGATAACTAGATATCCTTTAATCATAATCTCACTGATAACTAGATATCCTTTAATCACAATCTCACTGATAACTAGATATCCTTTAATTACAATCTCACTGATAACTAGATATCCTTTAATTACAATCTCACTGATAACTAGATATCCTTAGATTACAATCTCACTGACAACTAGATATCCTTAAATTACAATCTCACTGATAACTAGATATCCTTTAATCACAATCTCACTGATAACTAGATATCCTTTAATTACAATCTCACTGATAACTAGATATCCTTTAATCACAATCTCACTGATAACTAGATATCCTTTAATTACAATCTTACTGATAACTAGATATCCTTTAATTACAATCACACTGATAACTAGATATCCTTAAATTACAATCTCACTGATAACTAGATATCCTTTAATTACAATCTCACTGATAACTAGATATCCTTAAATTACAATCTCACTGATAACTAGATATCCTTTAATTACAATCTCACTGATAACTAGATATCCTTTAATTACAATCTCACTGACAACTAGATATCCTTAAATTACAATCTCACTGATAACTAGATATCCTTAGATTACAATCTCACCGATAACTAGATATCCTTTAATTATAAACTCACTGATAACTAGATATCCTTTAATTACAATCTCACTGATAACTAGATATCCTTTAATTACAATCACACTGATAACTAGATATCCTTAAATCACAATCTCACTGATAACTAGATATCCTTTAATTACAATCCCACTAACAACTAGATATCCTTAAATTACAATCTCACTAACAACTAGATATCCTTAAACTACAATCTCACTAACAACTAGTTATCATTTAATTACAATCTCACTGACAACTAGATATCCTTAAATTACAATCACACTGATAACTAGATATCATTAAATTACAATCTCACTGATAGCTAGATATCATTGAATTACAATCTCACTGATAACTAAATATCCTTAAATTACAATCTCACTGATAACTAAATATTCTTTAATTACAATCTCACTGATAACTAGATATCCTTAAATTACAATCACACTGACAACTAGATATCCTTAGATTACAATCTCACTGATAACTAGATATCCTTTAATTACAATCTCACTGACAACTAGATATCCTTAGATTACATTCTCACTGATAACTAGATATCCTTTAATTATAATTTCACTGATAACTAGATATCCTTTAATTACAATCTCACTGATAACTAGATATCCTTTAATTACAATCACACTGATAACTAGATATCCTTAAATTACAATCTCACTGATAACTGGATATCCTTAGAATACAATCTTACTGATAACTAGATATCCTTTAATCACAATCTCACTGATAACTAGATATCCTTAAATTACAATCTCACTGATAACTAGATATCCTTAAATTACAATCTCACTGATAACTAGATAACCTTAAATTACAATCTCACTTACAACTAGATATCCTTTAATTACAATCTCACTGATAACTAGATATCCTTTAATTACAATCTCACTGATAACTAGATATCCTTAAATTACAATTTCACTGATAACTAATAATCCTTTAATTACAATCTCACTGATAACTAGATATCCTTAAATTACAATCACACAGTTAGGATGTTTTATTATCTTAACTACTGCCCTCCATTACTTCAGGTTGTTTTTCTGGTTATTTCGGACTTCTTTTGGCATTTGAAACTTTCCAACGCTATCCTAAAGAAAATACAAACAATGTATCGATTGATCCAAGAATAAACTGATGAAACACATTAGGTGCCTTTTACAAGTTGATTAAAGGCCCAATATACGTAAATTTAGGCACATCTTGAAGCGAAAATCAAGCCTAAAAACTTATTATATTGATAGATTTAGTTAAGATTAACTGATATCAGCAATATTCAAGATGAATTCTAACGCGGTTACCGGTACAGCAGCAGTTGAAGCTCGATATTTGTAAACACGCGTCCATTTTGAACCGTCTTCTCACTTCGGTTTGTTGTTGAAGTGGGCCCCATCTGAATTATTTTCAATTCTTTGGATTTTTCTGTCAAGACTTTCTTCTTAGTCACCACTCGGGTTTACATCGTTTTAGGCTTATTTTTGCATGGTTAACTGGATTTTTTTCAGAATTTTTCAGAATCACGAAAACTTTCCTAACGTTACGTATATTGGGCCTTTAACCAGAAATAATAGGGTCCCAATTAACGAAAAACATCATACGCTATTTTTTTCCGTATAATGTCTTTTTAAGACGAAATATCCAGTCTTACAAGTTACAATACTTTACCTTATCGTAATTGGGACTGTATATCTTCTGTATTTAGTAATTAACTAAGCATAAATAGAAGGTAAAATTGATATTCATAACGAAAAACGTCACCAGATTTACTACAATATCAACTTGAACCAGGCATGTGCATACATTTATCTCATTTAGCTGAATGCATTGCAATGCTATCTAAAACTTAAATTTTCATAAATTACAATACTCTTAATTAGTCATAGATTTGCATCTATTCAATTTCTATATATGTATTCAGATATTCTGATTTACATCTATAACCTGATATTCGTTATTATATGTTATCCATAATTTACAGTGCTACTAAGAATAATGACCTTATATCTATTTCACAAAGTACCTCATATAAATTAGAACCATATTTCCATGATTACAAAGTACCTCATATAAATTATAACCATATTCCCATTATTACAAGGTACCTTATAACCAACTAGACGTCATTAAATAACTATGTCACTTAAAACCAGATATCCCTTAAATTATAATGTTAATTTATATCATTTATAATCAAATACTCTTCAAACAAAATGTCGATAAAGACATCTTATATTTATTCATTTAGGCCTACCTCAGGTTTGATATGCAATTGACTTTTCAGCATAGGTATCAATAAATCAGTTGAATTGAAAATGTGTTTGGGTGATGAAATCGCATCATCAGGGAGGGGGACTGGATTACCAAGTGTTTGCGGATTACGTCTGTATGGCAATACACATTTTTTTGTAAATGTACATCACAGGCGCTATAACGTCTAGGCTTCTATATGCGTGCGGCATGACCTTTGTATAACCACATGCATGACTGCATATTGTTGTAAACAGTCCGGAGTGCTCCGATTGGCTGGTGCGCTTATATATAGGACCTGCTGGCGATATTGAAATCATTCTACCGCTGATCGATCAGTACCATACGTTCGCAATGTCAGAACCGTATCAATCGTTCAATCGCAGGATTAATATGGACATACTGCTGGAGAGTTTAGATACTCTAGACCAGAAAACGACTGTCTGGGTTTTTGGCTACGGCTCTCTTATGTGGAAACCTAATTTTAAGTTCCAAAGAAAACTGACAGGTCACATCAATGGCTATGTAAGGAGATTTTGGCAGGGAAACACGACACACAGAGGTACATTAGACAAGGTAAGGAAGCATCATTCACTCTATCACTATCAACATGCCATATCAGTCGTTTATTAAACAATGTAAAGCACATAGACGACTTTTAATGGCATAATATATATCGACAACGTATAGGCTACTAGTATTATACATATGTTTCGTATGTAATTATATAAACATTGTCTAGGTTTAATTGGAAATTAACGCAAACAATAAGCTTAGTAATTTTTTATCTTTAGCGGCGAATGCCGAGTGAAATGTGTGGGAGTTTTTTTTTATTATTATTGAATGCACTTATGCAATTATCGGCTTAAAGTGAGTGATTCAACCATCTATAGTGTTTTTAAATTTAATTGATTTTCCATATTTTATTTTAGCCTGGAAGAGTCGCAACACTGGATGAACAAGACCAGGTAAATACGACTTGTGTGTAAGAATGTGGGTGTGTTGGTAAATATTGCGTCATACATCCAACACGTGCTCGTTCGTCTATTTATAGAACGTAAACAAAATACTAACCTACTTCTTGCTGCAATCAATTCTGTTACCGCAATCGGAAAACCACTCGGGCCTTTTCGTCATTCTAGACTGACGGAAAGACCTGAATAGTTTGCATTTGTGGTAAATGTATGTACACAGACCACATGCACTAGCCTCGTCTGTCAAACACCTAAAGTGCACGGACACAGGAATAACACTGGTACCAAACTAATGTGACAAGATCATGCATTCGTTGAAAACATATTATTGATCAATAAACACAATGTCACGTTGCGTCATCACCTGCTATTTTTATCGGGGTTTCCCCGAGGAATGCAATTTTGCAAGTGGTAAATATAGACATTTTGAGCGGTCATTGAATATTGGTATAACAGGAAAATATGATTAGTAGTGCAGACACCATGTAATTCAAGAACTGACATTTAGGCTTTCGCGGGATGCCCATTTAAACAAAAACACTGCTCCTCATATTTATTAAAATAATCTTCTGTATACAATAACGCCCACTAAAACAACATCACATTCCTTCTGTTGTCCTTACACAATGCTGTTCTCTCTCTCTAAGACGACCTGTGCTTATCCATGCTACAATTGGTCGGCGCCCTGTCGTTCAAATTAGTTGTAGGATGGATGCGAAAAATGCTTCTGTGTTCAGTCTTGCATTTATCGCGTTTTCTTTCACTTTATATTCGTTTATTAACCTAGATGCCGATGAAACATTTAATCGTAATAAACTCTAAATGCGAAAAAGAGCATACATCATTTGCTAGAAAACCTCGTTAAAGGCATAGAAAGATAAACAGACCATTAAAACAGAAAGAGAAAGTAAAATAGCAAAATGTGTATATGTGAATTTATTCCAAATACTTAACTTTTTGAACCTGTTTGTTTCATTACAGGATTGTGTGTGGGGCGTGGCCTTCGAGATGGTTGGCGTGGACCAGATTCGGGAGGGACTGCGCCACCTATATACCCGGGAAGCCGTTCTTGGAGGATATGAGGCGTTCACCACAAAGTTCCATGCTCGCGACACTAGTGACTTACCTATAGATGTACTTGTTTTCGTCGCGACCAGTTCTAGTAACTTATATCTTGGGCCTGCTAATACAGACGTTATGGCCGAGCAAATTTTTTACACTCATGGTCAAGCTGGTTCGAACACTGATTACGTCACAAATATTGCTGACTACGTCAGGGAACACATTCCAGAGGACAATGATGAACACCTGTTTTCATTAGATGAAGCATTACGAAATTTGATATCATCACGTGGAAACTCAGACGCCTCAAAGGTTTCAGCATATCGAAAACAGGACAAGAATACATCACGGAAATTGTGAAACAGTCACTGTCATTGTCAAAAGTAGGAACTGAGAACAGATATAAAAGCTGACACAAAATGGACGAAGCCCTTTATCTGAACCACAGACATTGTAACAATGGAGCACTAAAGACAGTACACGCATCGTTGTTCTATATATTTGTTTCTATTTTGTTATTTTGTTATATTATGAAAATACTTAGAATTCATAGAGCATTTGTTTGACAAGTGCTATGCTGAGTGACATTAAATTATAAAAGCTGATTTGTTGTGAAATTTGCTTACTCTTAATACTTTACCGCGCTGGCCGAGCTAACCAATAGCCCTTCATCACTGGGTGGCGGCTAAGAGGTCTGGGTGGGCCAGTCGCCAGGTACTGACCACAGGTCGTTGTTTTTTCGGGCTGTCCTCCACCAATAAAATCTTGTCACGTCCTTAAATAACTATTGCTATTAATAGGATGTGAAACATGCTCAAACCACAGGGACCTGAGAATTTGTTAAACTAGCTTTTGAACAAAAAAACAACAACAACAACCCAACAACAACCACCCAACAACAACAACGTGTAAAATTACTCTAAGCACCCTAGTTTTGGTCAAAAGCTAGTTTTACAAATTCTCAGGTCTCTGTGGCTCAAACCTATTATCTTCACTACAAGACATTGGTGTAAAAACAGTCGGGATTTTTTTGTGATAACTGGTTTCATCACATATATAATAACTAATAACAAGGACAATTGCTTGTTAAGGGGAGGGTGAAGTGGAAACCCACATAGAACTGTATAGCGTATATTATGCCATTGCTGCCAAACGTTATGATTTTGCCACCTGTCGCTATATTAGCATAATTTTTATACAAGTTTACCACGACTTCCGACAACTAACGTTATCACGACCTTCACACGATATTACCTAGCTGCTTTCTGGCGACGAGAATTTGTTCAATAGTTAATATAGGCCTTGTTATCTTATTTAACTTTAAATGTATGTATATTGATAGCGATAAAATACATTTACACTTTTATTAAAACAAATCATTATTGATTTATGCAAACAATTTATAAGGAGAACAATGAATATATGAAAGTTTATACCATTTGGCATCAAGGTCATTATGTCTGCTTGGTGACGATTACCTAAACTATGGTGTTTTAAGAGTAATTTTACACTTGGGGGGATTGGTTAGATCAATTACCTTTTTTAACATTTAATAAAGATAATGAAACAATTTTAATTGATCAGATTGATCGCATTTTTAGCTCACCTGGCCCGAAGGGCCAAGTGAGCTTATGTAATGGTGTGGCGTCTGTCGTTTCTGCGTTTAGGTCAACAAATTATCGGGTCCCTGTGGCTCAAATCGATTATCTTCACTACAAGACATTGGTGTAAAAACAGCAAAGCTGACAAACGTATAGCCTGATATAGATCCCCTCATTAAAACCAATAGAAAAGTCCCTTCGCTTCACTGATCTGCAATACAGTCTTTTAACAAAATACTCTGTTAATGTTCCAGCGACATTTTAGCAATCCGTCATCAGATAGTTGGTTGTTCAAACCACCCCTGCATCCGTGGTCCATCTTTAAACAATTCTTGTTATCACTATTTCTTGAAAAGTACTGAATTGATCTTTCTCAAATTTCATGTGTAGGTACATGTAATTCCCTTGGTGCACTTTCGATTTTGGGACCGATAAAAAGGCAAACAAAAGTCATCTAGGATTTAGACATTGAAAGTTTGTTGATGCCATTTCTTGAGAAGTACTTGCTGGGTCTTTCTCAAAATTCATATGTTGGTTCCCCTTGGTGCTCAAGTATTGCCCTATTTCATTTTGAACTGACCAGAAAAATTAATTGGCTGAAAGGTGGCCACCTTGGATTTCAACATTGAAAGTTTGTTATACTTCCTGGGTCTTTCTCAAATTTCATTTGTAGTTTCCTCTTGGCCCTTACAGTTGTGCTATTTTGCTTTTTTTGTACTGATCAGAAAAAAATGCTCACATGCTATCATCTTTTAGTTGATATATGCCTTTTCTTAATAGGATTTCTCAAATTTCATTTTACTAAAATTAAATACACTCAAGAGAAAAGAAGGGAAAAGATCCAACTTTTTTAGAACAAATGATGGTCTATGGTAGACGCAAAGATCCCTCTGGGATCTCTTGTTTACTTTCCATAAGCAAGACTTGCTGTATTAAAGGGATACCAGGTTTGGTCTAATACATAAAACTTTTATAAGAATGATAGCTTTATGATCTTATAGGCAAAGTTTTTGTTCAGAATGAAGTTCATACTTAATTATTATGATGTTTGACAAAAAAGAGCATCAATTTACGAAGCAAGTCTCTTAGCAACAAAATATTTGATCAATAGCAATATTTTTACAGTGGATAAAATACTTCTGTAGATAGTTTAAAAGTAGAAAATTTTACAATTTTGAAAAAACAAAGAGTAGAAATCAGCAATAATTCAGAACAATTTCCAGTGGCACCATACCATTGAATATATATTATACTACTAATTAACTAAAAGTTGAAACTGTTGACACAATAATCTACTGTTGACAGGTGCTCGCGTGATAATGGGTTGTCGGGACATGGGAGCCTGCAACAGGGCTAGAGACAAAATTGTCGAAGAAACCTTCAATCCAAGTGTCTCTTGCAAGTACCTGGATCTCAGCGCAATGAAAACCATTCGTAGATTTGCAGAGGAAATGAACAAACTTGAAGGATCTCTGTTCAGGATAGGCAATAAAGCGATTATTAATAAATGTTAAAAGCCCAATATACGTAACTTCCGAAAATTTTTCATGATTCTGGAAAATTTTGAAAAAATATCAAGTTGATAACCATGCAATAATCAGCCTAAAACAAAGTAAACCTTAGTGGTAACTAACAAGAATCTCTTGACAGAAAATTCCAAAGAATTGAAAATAATCCAGGTGTGGCCCACTTCGACAAGAAGCCCCAAGTTAGAAGACAGTTCAAAATGGACGCGTGTTTAAAAATACCAAATTTCAACTGCTGCTGTACCGGTAACCGCGTGAGAATTCATCTTGAACATTGCTGATATCAGTTAATCTTAACTAAATGTATAAATATAATAAGTTATTAGGCTTGATCTTCGCTTCAAGCTTTGACGAAAGTTACGTATATTGGGCCTTTAATGGTGAATGCAACATACATAAAGAACTCACACAACTAAATAATTTAATATATTTTATTACTAAACTTTCGAGCTAATAACTTTAATATTTGAAGTTCAAAACTTGTGACAACAGCATAGATTCACAAATAGATACATGGCAAAGGCTTGAAAGCACATTTTATGAGGAGTTTACTGGCATTTTATCTCGCTTCAGACGTCTGCTTCGGACAACCGGAAATTTACATGTCAAACCAGTGAAATGGGACGGGAACACCCTTTGACTTTTGACCCAATATCAATCCGCCATCACATATCAAAATCTACCAAAAGTATACATTTTTGTAAAGTTAAATATCTATAGATTTCATTCAATGCAGAATACGTCAATAAATTACTCAGAATCACTGTACTTAGCCAGAAAAAAACTTTCGGTAGGGACTACAATTGTATGAAACACTTCGTGATATGCTGATTATGTTGTGTGAGTCCTAAAATGTAATTGGAGCTCCTAAATTTTTCCGGAATGCTTTCAGTCTGAAAATGGCTAAAATTAGATAACAGATAAGATAACAGCTAAAATATGTACATGTACAGTAGCTGCCCAGGTGCTTTAAAAACAGCTATAACATATAGCACTACAGCTGCAGTATCGAGGATGTCATTACTCCAAGACAGAAAATGATACACTAATGTTGAAAAACAAATTAAATATTGGGACTTACCTATGGGAAGACAACTCTTGCAACCTAAGTCTGTGAGGCTGCTGTGTATATATTGAAATACAAATTTAGCAACAAGACTTTTTAAATGTTTTGAGATAATAATACCAAAACTTTTTCGTTATGTTACCTTTTGTAGAAAACCGTGTAGATGTACTGATCAACGGTGCTGGTATAATGATGGTGAAGCATGCATTGACAGCGGAGGGCATAGAGCTACACATGGGAGTCAATCACTTTGGTAACTATAATGGAATCTGTATTGTTATACTGTATACAGTCGAACCTAGCATAGAGTTACACCCACTGTATACAGTCAAACCTAGCATAGAGTTACACATACTGTATACAGTCGAACCTAGCATAGAGTTACACATACTGTATACAGTCGAACCTAGCATAGAGTTACACCTACTGTATACAGTCGAACCTAGCATAGAGCTACACTTGGGAGTCAATCACTTTGGTTACTATAATGGAAACTATATTGTAATACTGTATACAGTCGAACCTAGCATAGAGTTACACCCACTGTATACAGTCAAACCTAGCATAGAGTTATACCTACTGTATACAGTCGAACCTAGCATAGAGTTATACCTACTGTATACAGTCAAACCTAGCATAGAGTTACACCTACTGTATACAGTCAAACCTAGCATAGAGTTACACCTACTGTATACAGTCAAACCTAGCATAGAGTTACACCTACTGTATACAGGCGAGCCTAGCATAGAGCTACACATGGGAGTCAATCACTTTGGTAACTATAGTGGAATCTGTACTGTTATACTGTATACAGTCGAACCTAGCATAGAGCTACACATGGGAGTCAATCACTTTGGTAACTATAATGGAATCAGTATTGTTATACTGTATATAGTCAAACCTAGCAAAGAGTTACACCTCCTGTATACAGTCAAACCTAGCATAGAGCTACATCTACTGTATACAGTCAAACCTAGCATAGAGTTACACCTACTGTATACAGTCGAACCTAGCATAGACTTACACATACTGTATACAGTCGAATCCAGCATAGAGTTACACATACTGTATACAGTCAAACCTAGCATAGAGTTACACATACTGTATACAGTCAAACCTAGTATAGAGCTACACCCACTATATACAGTCAAACCTAGCATAGAGCTACACCTACTGTATACAGTCAAACCTAGCACAGAGTTACACATACTGTATACAGTCAAACCTACCATAGAGTTACACTTTGGAGTCAATCACATTGGTAACTATATGGGAATCTGTATTGTTATACTGTATACAGTCAAACCTAGCATAGAGCTACACCCACTGTATACAGTCAAACCTAGCATAGAGCTACACATGGGAGTCAATCATGTTGATAACTATAACGGTATCTGTATTGTTATACTGTATACAGTCAAACCTAGCATAGTGTTACATATACCTGGTACTGTATACAGTCGAACCTAGCATACATAAATGTAGAGCTACACATGGGAGTCAAAGAGTTACACCTACTGTATACAGTCAACCCTAGCATAGAGTTACACTTTGGAGTCAAATCACGTTGGTAACTATAACGGAACCTGTATTGTTATACTGTATACAGTCGAACCTAGCATAGAGCTACACATGGGAGTCAATCACGTTGGTAACTATAACGGAATCTGTATTGTTATACTGTATACAGTCGAACCTAGCATAGAGCTACACATGGGAGTCAATCACGTTGGTAACTATAAAGGAATCTGTATTATTATACTGTATACAGTTAAACCTCATTATTTCGAACTCACATTACCTGAAGACCCGTGTTTAATTTCAAGTATTTCTTCGGTCCCAGCCAAACATTACACTACATAGGGATGATAGTTACCATAACTCTTCACCTCAATGTGTTTTATGAACGTGGAATATATACTGTGTTAATGTTACTGACTGTTCATCGCTAGTAGTAACAAACACTCGAAAATCTTTGTGAGGTACGAGCTTCCATATAGACATGAATTGTGACTTGTGTAATTAAACTCTTGTGAATTTTTTCTGGACACAAAATGACAAAATCATAGACCCTTAAATTTGAACAACTAGACAGTACTGTTTTTCTGGTAGAAATCAGATTTTATCCGATTTCTGTGTGTCAGGCTTTAGTTTTTGTTCAATTTCCAAGCAATACATCTTGTGTCAAAAGCATGAAAATTAACATATTTCAACCTGACCTCAAAGATTTTTACCTACAATATGATTACCCCCTTACGAAAGGGTCTAAAGTGGTTGATAATAATTCTAAGATTCAGCTCGTTTTTTGGGGTTTTTTTTTCATTTGCTCGGTATATAAAAAACATGCAATGGGACAGTGTTGAAATACTTAATTCTTTATTAGTTTAAAACTTCATTACTTCATCTTAAATATTTTGAAGATGAAAATATGCAGAAGTGTTGTCTTTATTTTTGCATATATTAACTAAGTCATTTTATTCTTGTTGCAGGAAGTTTCCTTCTAACACATCTTCTGCTGGACAAATTAAAAGAATGTGCTCCCAGTCGGATAATTAATCTCACAAGTTTAAGTTATAAAACCTCAAATATCAATTTCGAAGACTTGAATTCAGATAAAGAATATAACAAAACAGAAGCATACAAACAGAGCAAGCTTTCGTTAGTCCTTAGTACAAGAGAAATAGCTGAACGACTTGAAGGTAAGACTGATTCGCTTTAGATTGGAGTAACTAAGCACAGTTAATTACAAAATCAGTGCTTCCTTCATTCTTTTTTTTATTATTATTATCCAGTTCTGTTAGGGTTTCATTTAATTTTACCTGTATCCAGTTATTGCTAGAGTTTTATTTAATTTTACCAGTATCCAATTTTACTGGCATTTCCTATAATTTTACCAGTACATGTATACAGTTTTGCTGGCATTTCATATAATTTTACCAGTACATGTATACAGTTTTGCTGGCATTTCATATAATTTTACCAGTACATGTATACAGTTTTGCTGGCATTTCATATAATTTTACCAGTACATGTATACAGTTTTGCTGGCATTTCATATAATTTTACCAGTACATGTATACAGTTTTGCTGGCATTTCATATAATTTTACCAGTACATGTATACAGTTTTGTTGGCATTTCATATAATTTTACCAGTACATGTATACAGTTTTGCTGGCATTTCATATAATTTTACCAGTACATGTAAACAGTTTTTCTGGCGTTTCAGTTCCCCACAGTTCATGTCATTTCCATAAGTTGATCAGAAAAGAGTTCCTTATTTTGCTTTCTCCCAATGGTTCTGTATTTACAAGAACAGTAAAATCTAAATTTTCATTTGCCTCATTTGTTTCTGGGGAAATGATGACAGCTTAGCAGTTTATCTCCTGTGTTATACGTAGCTGAGTGGTCTAGACCGCTGGACTAGAACGTTTCTGTCATCTGAAAGCTTTGGCCCATGGTCTTGTCTCATTCAAAAGGAGTTTAAAAATCATGAAGAACCAGTTTATCAGTTACATGTATTTAAAGTAGCATTGAAAATATTATCAGGATCCAGTGTCAAAATTCAGACATTACCGCAGTTATCATAAGATTCCAAAAGCTTTGTTCCTGACAGGTCTCCTTCTACTAAGTGTTCACTCCCTCAATAAATTAAAAAGAAAATAAAGAAAAACTAACAATGTTTCAATGTTTGTGTATCAACCTCTTCAGATGATTGTATTGTTATGAATAGGCACTGGAGTGACGGCCAACTTGGTGTACCCTGGAATCGTAAAAACAAAGATCGGCAAACACACAGGTTTTCAAAAATCCTTCTTGTCATGGTTTATCGTCGGCCCCTTTGCATGGCTAGTCCAAAAAACACCAGAAAAAGGTGCTCAGACTGCAATCTATGCGGCCGTGGAGCCCAGCATTGAAAAAGTCAATGGAAAAATCTTCATGTAAGTATTTGTATAGTTAATAAAACTGGATCATTTTTTAGTCGTTTTACATAATTCACGTTAGTATTATCTGCTCCGTGCCAAACTGACATACTTAAAATTCTTGTGATGTATTATTGTATAGAAATTTATTTTAAAAGAAGATGTGGATATGTAAAATGAAGAAGAAAAAACTGATTTGTTCTCTTTTGTTTATCAATGATTTTAATAAACATGATTTTATGACCTGTTTTTTTATTTCCAGTGATATGGAAGAACAGGAAATCCCTTATCTGCGTGACCAAGATACGGCGGATTCTGCACGACTGTATGCTATCAGCAAAAAATGGACAGGGCTCACGTGACGATATAGGATTTAGGTACAAATGTATGAATTAAATTATCCAGCGGCTAAAATACTGACTTGGTGTTCCATGATGTAAAGGTTCTATGTAATTTTTTCCCTGCTGCACTCATACCATACAAGCGTAAATAAGAGGGTATTTTCTGATGAACATCTGGCTGAGACTTCTGGCTAGTGATATAGTGACTTTCATATGCAATTATTTGAATTCAATCTTATATACAGTTCAGGGCCGTTTGTGAGACATTATTAGTCATTACAGGGAGGGTTTTAATGCTAACCACATTTCATGTTATGAAGTTTTCACTTGTGGGGGTCTTTCAATGTGAAATAATTGAATTTAACTATTGTCTGGGAGTTGTAGAAGTCTTTGGTAAGGTCTGGATGAAAGTCAACCCTGCTCATGAAGGCCCATCTTCGACATCCAGCGGTTACAATCACCTACACACTCTAGATCTACACCCCTGGGATATGTCATGACAAATCTGAAGGCATGCTGAGGTAAAAAAAAATCCTGACCAATCGCTAGGCTGCATTCCTGTCCTTTGAAGATTACAAATGAGTCGCCTCCAACTTTAAAAGTTTATCATTTTTTTACCGTTATGTGACCATGAGATTCTTTTGATGTACATTAAAGGGTCAAACTAGTCTTCTTGCCTCATCAACAAAGTTTTTTTTTTCTGGATGGTAAAATCTCTCAGAGTATGGATTGTTAACGGTTGCAATGCAGTTTTGAAACCAATGATAACTTAAATATAGACCATCGCCGTAATTTCTTGTGTATTTCCTGCTGGCTATATAGTAACACTAAAAAATCCCGTCTGCTGGCTATTTAGTCTAAATAGTTCTGATTAGCAACACCAATATTTAGCCAATCAAATAGTCAGAACCCTTCGGGCAACTTGAACAACTCTGTTGAAGCAGACTATGTGACAAAATGGTTCCAAAACAAGACAGATTATGTGATATTTTTCAAATCCAAATTTGTATACAAGATAAGAGAAATAATATTAAGTGTAAGTTTTGACAAATCTGAATGTGAATACAAGACTTTGCTATTTTACACCTGAGAAAAAATGTGTCCGTATGTATGTGTGTATGATATTAGTCAAATGAATGATAAAAAATTGAAATAAATATGTTTGTTTTTTTTTCTCCATTTTTACTGTTGTATTTTCCGTTTTAATCATAAAACTTTTATATTTGCCTTGGTCGAGTATGCTACCTTATTTATCGATAAAGCTAATCTGATTCTCAAGTCCCGTTTTATACATTGTTTGCAAAAGAGGTTTACAATGTGGTCAAAGTTTATACTCGATAAAACCCACCATAAATGTGATGAAGGTATAGTATCATACAATGGAGTGATATTTATCTAAATACAAATACAACCGACTTACTTCATAATTACTTTTTTTTGTCAAGCTGCTCCTTTGTTAAAAATAGTTAAATGTCCATTTAACAAATATTATTAAAACACTTCTTATTAACATATATTGTGCAGTGCACGATATACCCGTCAACATCATTGTGGTAGTCGGTTTACAAAAGTATACAGTATTTATCTAGGAATCTCGTGAAGTCAATCTTCAACCAAGCAGTGCTGTCTACATATGGTGTAAGGAAATATGTTGAATTTTAGTGCTTTCATATATTTGGACTATGAATTCGAGAATCGACAACATCAAATGACTGTTCAAACTGGAAATATGAAACAAGCATGCCTCTTTCTCCTAACTGAAAGCTAGTTCGACAGATGACATTTGAATGAGGAAAGTTATTTATGTGACATTAATCAGAATGGGACAGCAAATTTGAAGAAAGAAACCAAGAGATAAAAGAAGAAATGTAAGACAAAATATGTTCCAATAGAGAGAAGTTGAAAGCGATTAAAAGCTATGAGATCATCAACGTTTTTGTTCTTTAGAATATTTAGTATCTATCAACGTGTAGAAAGTTGAAAATGGAATTAGGAAAAACAACAAAGTCTACGTGTAAGAACTTCAGACGAAGGAACAAATATATAATCAAACAAAATGTCCTTAAAGAAGTCCCGTGCATGAGGACTGATTTTGTATATGGTTCGACAAGAACACTTCCAGCTATTGATTCAGAGGATCAGATGACAGATGATATTAATATGATTTAGGGACATTTCAAATATTAGTACGTAAGGGCGATCACAAAGAGTATTGAAATGGCCATACGGCCATCAGAACACCAATATATAGAAAGACAGGATATATTACCGAGACAAAATAGAAACAGCTGGATAGGAATACCGTTCACATCCGTACCAAATAAATCCCTGAAAATGTTTAAACATTATTGATTTTACAAAATGAATATGTAAATACGAGGTCAATATACCACTCGGCTAGTGAGATCTTCTCTTTAGCTTGATCGGTTGACTGTAAGAGTAGTAGCCAAACGTTCCGGGTTCGACTCATGGCGGAGGCATTGAAATAATAATGACCTCTGTTACATATGTTGCCCACGTAGGGACCGGGGAATATTTAATACTCGGCGATACATGTAAATGTAACGCTATGGCCATTGGAAAACTTGAAACGAGTTCTTTCCTGAATGGGGAGTATGTAACCCTGGTATATACTAGCTGCAATAGTGAGATCTTCTCTTTAGCTCGATCGGTTGAGCGTTAGACTAGTAGCCAGAGGTTCCGGGTTCGACTCCTGGCGGAGGCATTGGAATAATAATTACCCCTGTTACATATATTATCGAACTGAAAATATTCGTAAACCAAACACTAACGAATCCTTCTGACAACCAACTGGGAGGTGACTTGTCCGATGTAAATGATGGATGCATTCACAGTTTTCTCATTACGGAACGTCATCGGCCAAGTGATGAATGGCAAGTTTGTGTTCAACTTTGAAAGGACATCCGACAGTGTCAAAACAAAGTGTTATGGTATTCAATTAAAAGTGGACCTCCCTGTCAATTCATGTATTTGGAGGACATTATATATATATTTTTTCAAGATTACTTAAAATGATCACTTGCTCGAATGACTCTCGCAGTGAAATCAGGAATCAAACAAGGTGGGTGTACCCCGTTTCCTCTTGATGGCTGATGTATGTCTGGACTCGTTTACAGTAGTCTAGATCAATCGAAGAAAAGCATTTTCAACGCAGTGCCGTGACGTCTCTCCAAATCGCAGCCCTTCGGTCACAAATCCGGCATCCTACACCTAGCCTACTCTGCCTCAATAAGGTCATTCGACAACACTGTAAAGGAAAGTGAAGTGGCTTTCATCCTCAACGGCCTGTTCTAAGGCCAGTATATGTGCATCTTGGATAACTGTGACTTGAACTCTATGTTTCCACCGTCCCTTGTTTAAGCTCATCTTGCCGAACATCCTCGACATCCAGAGGTTACTTCCACCTTCGCTCTCTACATCCCTGGGACCATCTATGATATCCAGGGATTATGTTCTACACCCATGGAATATGTCATGCCAAACTGAAGACTCCTTGTGCGTCACCTTGCTGATGAGGCAAGCAGACCGGTCCGACCCTTTGATGTACACCAAAAGAATCTCGTGGTCACATAACCTTTTATTCACTACTGACCTTATCCATCAAACGGAAACGATTTGTTTTAGAAATGTACATTGTACATATATGGAAATAGAATTCTTTATTACAATTGTAAAACTTTTGTATGAGTTGTTCCCCTTGATCGATTCGAACTCTCCCATTGCCCCTGGCATTGGAGGCTCGGCATTGTTGTCGTCTGCTAGAACTTGTCTATTGGAGAAAGATGGTCTTGAAGAAATGGCATCAATAGTAAATATGCAGGATTTAATATGTAATGAATTGGAAGATGAGAATGGTTCAACTTTTCCGATCAGCTGTGTACTGGACATGATCGGTTGTGATTTCGACTGATTAGGCCCACAGGGGCTAGGCACGGACCTATGTCACTATGAAATGATTATCAGATATATTTTTACCTTTCTCGAATATAGCCCCTCCCACTACTATATATCTGTGACAAGCTTGTCACAGATATATAGTAGTTGGAGGGGCTATATTCGAGAAAGGTAAAAAAAATATCTGACAATCATTTCATAGTGACATAGGTCCGTGCCTAGCCCCTGTGATGAGGCCTAGCTACTTTCCAGTAGGCAAGTAAAGAAAAAAATAATGAACGTATCTTAAGTCCTCTTTAGAAATGTAATAAAAAGAAAATTCAATTGTTTGCCGTTTGATATCAAATATTTTTCACTTGTATGGCAGATTATTTTTTTTCGTGAAATATATTTGATATTAAACGGCAAACCATTGAATATCCTCTATTTATTTAACTTTCCTTGAGAGTCAACGTTTAATATTTAGGGCTCCCGCTGATTTTACTTCATTTGTTTTCAATGTAGCACTACTAAAATGTATTGAACGTTATGTTTATCTCTAAATGTCTAAACATCTGAGCTTTCCAGACATGCCAACAGTGCTTAATGGTTTAAATCACTCGTTCAAAGATGGTATTTTCAGTATTTGTAGTATTAATTCAGATATGTCATTTGCATAAATCGAACTTGTAAACTTTAGTTATTTAAACGGTACATCACAACAATAACGTAGTCAGTAAGAAAAGATTAAGGCTGATGTCTTCATACAAAATATGACATATTTTTTGTGACCCAACTGACTGTTACGAAATTACATTACCAAAATTACATTTATATGGGTAGGTCATGTTTGCTTCATTGGCTTTGGAAAGGAAAACCGGCCCCGAAATGATAGTGCCGTGAGTGGTCATGGGGAAATCACTGAAATATTCATTAGTGGATTAGACCAGTATCAGAGTGCGTATAAAAGTTATTTACTTGTCTCATTTCAAAACAATATGTGATATCATAAATGTGCTTATGGTATGCAAATGAAAACTGTTACAAAACTTATTATAACATAACATTACACAAGAGCTGTTGGCGTACATCATAGCTCGCCCATTTGTGATATATATTGCAAGATAACAAGCATCAATAAAACATATGTGCAATAATACCTTGATAACATTTTACCAAGTCTAATTGAGCTGTGTTTCGCCCATAATGTATCAAAATATAGTTCAGAACATTGACAGCACTAGACATAAATACTAGTCCTTCAACAACTGTATAGTACTGTTTGGTCAGACCCCCCCCCCCCCCCCCCCTAACGTTTAGCTTAATTTGTCATCCATTGGTTCTACCGTTTACAGCTGATATTGTAGGGTCTTGAGAAGCATAAGCGTTTAAGGTCGTGGCATTAGCTTTCAAGATTGTTCAATATGATGACCTCGAAATTCTTTCTAGGCCACGTTTAAATGGAGTACGATATAAATAATAATGAAACCAAAATATTTGTTACAGCTCTTTTGGACCAATACCAAGAGTTTTTGAGAAAATTAATCTTATTGGTGGTTCAGATTAATTTTCGATACGAATGCTCCCTAACCAACTTCTTCTTTGGAACCAACCAATCGATACCAACCATATTTCACTGGTACCATCCCTAAGTGGTATTAGATGATAAGATTGACCCCCAATGGTGAGGAGTAGGTCAAACGTGGGCAATTTTGTTGTATTGGATATCGATCATTTTTTGTTGAAAGAATTCATGGAAAGTAGGAATTCAAAATTGTACAAATTTTAATACTCGAGCTCAACTCTCCCGAGGTGATAGGATAGGAACCGAATCGATTTCTTCTCTGTAATTAAGCTATTGATACAAACCATATCTCAATGGTACCATCCCTTGGTAGCGGGGATTCAAAATTGTACAAATGGTATGACTGACCCCTTGAGGGGTGAGACCAAAATGAGTTATTTTGGCAATATTGGTTAAGTAAAAGGACAGCACTTGACGAGTAGGAAGCTGGGATAAAGGATATACTTGACCTGTATGTAGGTGGGATAACGGACGATATTTGACCAGTAGGTAGCTGGGAAAAATGAGATAGCGGGTACTTGACCAGTAGGAAGCTGGGATACAGTACACTACTTGAACAGTAGGTAGCTTGGATAAAAAAACGATATTTGACCAGTAGGTAGCTGGGATAAATGAGATAGCGGGTACTTGACCAGTAGGAAGCTGGGATAAATAACGATACTTGACCGATAGGTAGCTGGGATATAATGGACAATACTTGACCAGTAGGTAGGTGGGATAAAGGAGATACTTGACCAGTAGGAAGCTGGGATAACGGACGATACTTGACCAGTAGGAAGCTGGGATAATGGAAGATATTTGACCAGTAGGTCGCTAGGATAAATGAGATAGCGAGTATTTGACCAGTAGGACGCGCGGGTAAAGGACAATACTTGACCAGTAGGTAGGTGGATAAAGGAGATATTTGACCAGTAGGTAGCTGGGGAAAAGGAGATAGTCGACCAGTAGGTAGCTGGGAAAAAGACGATACTTGACCAATAGGAGGCTTGGTTAAAGTTGTAACACTTGAACAGTAGGAAGCTAGGATAAATAACGATACTTGACCAGTAGGAAGCTAGGATAAAGAACGATACTTGACCATTAGGTAGCCGGGATGAAGTACGATACTTGACCATTAGGTAGCCGGGATACAGGACAATACTTGACCAGTAGGTAACCGGGATTAAAGGCAATACCTGACCCGTACCGGTAGCCGGGATAAAAGAGATACTTGACCAGTAGGTAGTTTGGAAATAGGACAATACTTGATCAGTTGGTAGCTGGGATAAAGTACGATACTTGACCAGTAGGTAGCCGGGGTAAAGGACAATACTTGACCAGTAGGTAGCTAGGATAAAGGACAGTACTTGACCAGTAGGTAGGTAGGATAAAGGAGATACTTGACCAGTAGGTAGCCGGGATAAAGGAGATACTTGACCAGTAGGTAGCCGGGATAAAGGACAATACTTGACCAGTAGGTAGGTAGGATAAAGGACAATACTTGACCAGTAGGTAGCTAGGATAAAGGACAATACTTGACCAGTAGGTAGGTAGGATAAAGGACAATACTTGACCAGTAGGTAGGTAGGATAAAGGACAATACTTGACCAGTAGGTAGCTGGGATAAAGGACAATATTTGACCAGAAGGTAGATTGGATGTAGGATAATACTTGACCTGTAGTTAGCAGATATAAATGCAAATACTTCATCCGTAGGAAGCCGGAACATTGGACAAAACTTGACCAATAAAAAGCTGGATATCGATAAAGTACGATACTTGACCGGTAAGTAGCCGGGATAAAGGAAATACTTAACCAGTAGGTAGGTGGGATAATAGGCGACACTTTAACAGTAGGTAAGTTGGATAAAGGAGATATTTGACCAAAAGAAATGTAGGATATAGGACGATACTTGACCAATAGGAAGCTGAGATAAAGAACGATACTTGACCAGGAGAAAGCTGAGATAAAGCACAATACTTGAGGAAGCGCGGATAAGGGACAATGTTTGACCAGTAGGTAGATCGGTTATAGGATAATACTTGACCAGTAGTTAGCTGAGATAAAGTAAATACTTGACCAGTAGGTAGGCCTGAATATTGGACAAAGCTTGGCCAGTAGGAAGCTGGGATTAAAGACGATTCTCGACCATTAGGAAGCGCAGATAAAGGACGATACTTAACCAGTAGGACGCGTGGATAAAGGACAATACTTGACCATTAGGAAGGTGGGGTAAAGGAGATATTTGACCAGTAGGTAGCTGGGGAAAAGGAGATATTTGACCAGTAGGTAGGCGTGGTTAAAGTTGTAACACTTGAACAGCAGGAAGCTAGGATAAATAACGATACTTGACCAGTAGGAAGCTAGGATAAAGAACGATACTTGACCAGTAGGTAACCGGGATAAAAGGCAATACCTGACCCGTACCGGTAGCCGGGATGAAAGAGATACTTGACCAGTAGGTAGTTTGGAAATAGGACAATACTTGATCAGTTGGTAGCTGGGATAAAGTACGATACTTGACCAGTAGGTAGCCGGGGTAAAGGACAATACTTGACCAGTAGGTACATGTAGCTAGGATAAAGGACAATACTTGACCAGTAGGTAGGTAGGATAAAGGAGATACTTGACCAGTAGGTGGCCGGGATAAAGGAGATACTTGACCAGTAGGTAGCCGGGATAAAGGACAATACTTGACCAGTAGGTAGGTAGGATAAAGGACAATACTTGACCAGTAGGTAGCTGGGATAAAGGACAATATTTGACCAGAAGGTAGATTGGATGTAGGATAATACTTGACCTGTAGTTAGCAGATATAAATGCAAATACTTCATCCGTAGGAAGCCGGAACATTGGACAAAACTTGACAAATAAAAAGCTGGATATCGATAAAGTACGATACTTGACCGGTAAGTAGCCGGGATAAAGGACAATACTTAACCAGTAGGTAAGTGGGATAATAGGCGACACTTTAACAGTAGGTAAGTTGGATAAAGGAGATATTTGACCAAAAGAAATGTAGGATATAGGACGATACTTGACCAATAGGAAGCTGAGATAAAGAACGATACTTGACCAGGAGAAAGCTGAGATAAAGAACAATACTTGAGGAAGCGCGGATAAGGGACAATGTTTGACCAGTAGGTAGATTGGTTATAGTATAATACTTGACCAGTAGTTAGCTGAGATAAAGTAAATACTTGACCAGTAGGTAGGCCTGAATATTGGACAAAGCTTGGTCAGTAGGAAGCTGGGATTTAAGACGATTCTCGACCATTAGGAAGCGCAGATAAAGGACGATACTGAACCAGTAGGACGCATTGATAAAGGACAATACTTGACCAGTACGTAGCTAGGAAGCTGTGATAAAGGAGATACTTGACCAATAGGTAGCTGGGATAACGGACAATACTTGACCAGTAGGAATCTGGAATAAATAACGATACTTGACCAGATGGAAGCTAGGATAAAGGACAATACTTGACCAATAGGAAGCGGGGGTAAAGGAAATACTTGACCAGTAGGAAGCTGGGATAAAGGAGATACTTCACCAGTATGAAGCTGGCGTACAGAACGATACTTGACCAATAGGAAGCTGGGATAACGGACAATACTTGACCAGTAGCAAGCTCTGATAAAGTAGATACTTGACCAGTAGGAAGTTTAGATAAAGATTTATTAGATTTTTTTATATTGAATATACTTTTCGACTATAGCCACACTGGTCTGAAATGACATTTTTCAGGTAGTTTGCTGGATTAGAGCAAGGAGAGCCAGGCTGTTAATATTTTAACCACTTACCCTAAGATTTGTTTCGATACATTTATCCTCTAATATGCTGAAGATCAAGTAACTCAAACAGAACATTTTATTTTGATACAATGAGTCTGGCCTTTACGTATCCGTTTTACAGATATCTCACAGGCACAATACAGTAAATTTACCTATATTTCACAGTTAAAACAAATGGAATTGACAGATACTTTAGTATACAGATATTTCAGGTGCAATACAGTGAAATGCACTAAACCATACACCAGATGTTACTGTTTTCCGTTGTAATGCATTAAACACCTACATATGGTACAACAGTATGTAATATCTTTGTGGATCGATGCACTTCCAAATCCTCGATTGGACATAAATCAATCTACAGCCCAATGAGTTCTTTGTGGTATACGACAACGAGTAATTTTTAAATTCTGTTCTGATCAGTTTAACCTTTTATAAATATAAACAAACATACATTCAATGAAATCAGCCATATAAATAGCAATACTAATTATAGGTAAGAATTATTCTATTACATCATAGTGTTTTCCTGATGATTGGGAACTTCTTTTGGCATTGGAAACTACTCAACGCTATCTTTTCCCTAAAATAATACTCATGTAGGACTTTCGTAAATCATCGACAATGATGTATAAATAGATCCAAGAATAAATTGATGAAATCGACAAGGTTTTGCCTTTTACAAGTTAATTAACCAGAAATGAAAAAAACCAACATACTACCGGGTATATCCTTTCCGTATAATGTCTTTTTAAAACGAATAAGCCAATCTTACAAGTTACAATACATAACCTAATCATTAGTGTGACAATCTTTTTTATTTAAAACAAAAATCAGAAATACCAAAGCGTCACCAAAACCAAAACCGAACTCAAAATCGATTAAACTAGAGGCAAAATATGAACAAAGGAAAATTGACATGGAAACTCTCTTTAAATCGTGAGAGAATAAGACCAGGTGTTTCGGAAGAGTAAGCGTCTTCTGCTTCATAGACGAAATCCGCCATGTAAATCTTGGTCACATCCCAGTTAGCACCAATCCTCGAAACTGTCATTATTTAATTGCCTTTTATACAATTTGAAAAAAAAAATTGAAAAATTCGAGTAAGATTAACATGATGACACCCGCCATGTAAATTTTGGTCACATCCAAGTAAGCATCAATCATAGAAAGAGAACAGAGTCATCATTGTCATCACAACAGGTAAGCACACTTATAAGAAAACTCAAACTCAAAACTCAAACTCAAAACTCATGGGCGGATTGGTCGAGTGGTTAACACTCCGGCCTTCCATGCAGGCGGCCGGGGTTCGATCCCCGTAATCGTCATACGTATGGAACATTCAGAGAAAGTGTTTTTCTCCTGCCCACACAACTCCAACAACCCAGGTGGAGTATAAAATGGTCTGGGGTGGATGCTGCAGTATCTGTGCTGTAGCATTCAAGTGAGGTGGCACTCTAAAAGATGCCGTTGGAAACACGGTCCCACTACAAACAGAACACAATCCATCTCCTGCACACACACATACATACACACACATATGGAGGTATTAGCCAGGTGGTATAGGACAAGTAGTTAGCGCCTGTAAGACAGCTCCTGCTAAATCCTCAGAATTACATATGTTAGAATTGTATGTGTTAATTGTATTGATTGTATGATAATTGTATATCTATGTACTGTAAAGCGCTTTAGAGTGGCTTATGTAATTTAAAAACGTCCATCTTCTAATCACACAAAGATACAGAATATTTTTCGATGATATCAAGATGGCGACCATAAAACTTGCCCACAGTCTTCATCAACCCGCAGCTTTCGAATCCCTGTGCCGTAAGTTTGTTGGTCAGCAGTTGACATCTATCACGAAAATCTCGATATTCAGAACAAGCCCTACAATCACGAATCAACTGCGACATGTAAAAACCATAGGATGGAGAAGCAGGGATGTTACTATCAAGAAAGGAAAAGTTCACGATAGGAAAATCGAAATCCTCACGTTTATCATACAGCTTAGTAGTAATTTGCCCGTGTTGGTCATAGTTTAAGTAAAGATCCAGGTACCTCAGAATTATTCTATTACATCATAGTGTTTTCCTTATGATTGAGAACTTCTTTTTGTATTGGAAACTATCCAACCCGATCTTTATCCTAAAAGAATATGCGCATAGTACTTCCGTAAATCATCGACAATAATGTATGAATTGATCTAAGAATAAATTGATGAAATCAACAAGTGTTGCCTTTTACAAGTTAATTAATTCGAAACTGTTCGTTAATTAATAGTAACTAACTAAGCATTAAAAAGAAGGTAACAATGATATTCATAATCAAAACGTCACAAGATTTACTACAATATCAATTTGATCCAGGCACGTCAATTCACCCTAGATCAGATGACGTGAAAACGCCACTTTTTTAATGAGTGAAGAATAGTCACACTTGCGGTTGTCTAATATGCAATGTTGTGCTCAAAATCACCTAAATAAAACATATATATGTCTGAAAATGTCATTCACCTTGTAGTTTGATGGAAAGAAGTGGAGAGAGTTCAGTTACAGTTAGGATGTTTTAATATCTTAACTACTGCCCTTCAAATACAACACTACATTCCCTGTGATATACCGACCTCCAAGTAACTCAAACAGGACATTTTGTTTAAATATAGATAACTTGGCTCTTTTTAACCATACATTTAACAGATATTTTGCGTTGAAAAACATCTAACAAGAGCACCGCGAGCCGAGACATTAAACGCCCGTCGGAACCTATCAGAAGTGTACTAAGTTTTAAAGTAGCCAATGTCAAAATCGAATGCAAAACACGTGAAATAAAATTATAAACAGTAAGTTGTCTAATTGTGTTCACAAAAACAAGCAAAAGTACAATTGTAAATACATTTTTTTATAAACGGCCTCGAAGGGCCATACCTCTAGTAAATATTGTCGAATTAAACTGATGTTAAAGAAAACACAATTTCATGTCATGATGCTTAAGCCTAACACGTTTGAAAGATATCAGTTGAAAACTGCAGGAGGAGATCTCCGGACAAACAAAGGTCTACATCATATATGCCTCTATCTGGCAACTATGCAATGCTGTTACGTGAAAAGTTGAAACACTCAACAAAACCCGTTATATATGTTCAATGTTTTTGCTTTTGAAAGTACAATATCGAATTTGAAAAGAATTGAAGAAAACACAATATCGGTTCTGACATTTTCTACATAATGCTCAAAACTACATCCTAAAGGGACATAACTCTAGTAAATGTTGTCAAAACAAACTGTCGTTCGGGAAAACACAACTTTATGCCATTGTGGTCAAGCATTACAGGTTCGAAAGAAATCGGTTGTAGAAGGAGATATACGGACAAATGAAAGTTTACGACAGACGTACGGACCGACAACGCAATACCATAATACGTTCCGTCAGTTTTGACGGGCGTATAAAACATAAGCCATAGGTGATAGGCCCCCCTGTTATACATTAATGACTGGTGCTTTTGTTGTTGTTATGTATAAAAATCTGATAAACAGCATAGATATAGGCCATTGTACTGCACAGGTAATTATTAGTGGTATACGACGACGAGTTTATTTTTTAAAGTTCATGGTTGGCATGTTTTACCTTTTAAACACATATCAAACATACATTTTCCGTTGATGGAACAAGCCACATGAATAGCAATAGGTTTCAATACTAACTATAGGTCTGAATGCTATGGAATTCCTCAGAATTATTGTATTACCTCATAGTGTTTTCCTGATGATTGAGAACTTATTTTGGCATTGGAAACTTCCCGATACACCTTTTTCGTAGAAGAATACACATGTAAATCATCGACAATAATGTATGAATTGATCTAAGAATAAATTGATGAAATCGACAAGGTGTTGCCTTTTACAAGTTAAATAACCAGAAATGATAGAATCCCAATTAACGAATACAAAAATTAAAACAAAACAAAAAACAAAAAAAACATAGGTTATCCTTCGTGTATAATGTCTTTTTTTTTTAACGAATTAGCCAATCGTACAAGTTACAATGCTTAACCTAATCATTAGTGTGACAATCGACTTTATTTAATAATTAAGTTAGCATTAAATAAAAGGTAAAAATGATATTCATACTAAAAACGTAACCAGATTTACTACAACATCAATTTGATCCAGGCACGTCAATATATTATCTCTTTAAGCAAAATATATATAAAAATTATACCCTAAGTAACCAGATACCTATGAATCGCCACCAATCACCAGACATACATCTGTTCAGTTTCTATCGGTATCCCTTCATTACATCTTCATTAACTCCATATCCATGTATATATCTGCCCATCAAAAATAGATATCCATAGGTTATAGCTAATAGCGAGATATCCATAGTTTAAAAGGTAGCTCCTGAGCAATTAGATGTCCCGAAATTATTTAAAATTGATATCCATTTTTGATATCATCATTGTAAAAGTATTTAAACCTGATATCCATTTTACAATGTAAATCAAAACCAGATGTCTTTAAAGATGACGTAACACACACATATGCTGCACCTTTTAAATTTAGTAATAGATACAGTATTCCGAAAAAAATAATTAAACTGCATCATATAGTTGTTTCGTTCTCCTAGGACTCTTCGGTGATGGTGGGGGCCAAAAGGTGGGAATCCATAATTTCTAAACTAATGTAGAAGCAGAAGGGTCAGGTGCATAATCCATTAATCATTAATTTAGAAGTGAAATTAAACTAGTTCTGTATAATTTCAAATCGTGTACTACGAAAATGTGTATATTATCTACCATGCCACTTCTCAAATGAGATTAACTGTGGCAATTGATGCTCTACTACAATGTTACTCAAAACCAGAAATCTCCAATTTCGGTGTCACTTTTAACCCTATCGCCTCAAATCAGATATCATTAATAACTAAATGTCAACCAATTAGAATACAAATGCACCACTAACCAGATACACAAATGTATCATAAAATGTTAATGTCGCTCAAAACCATTAAATTAAAGCACATATCCTTAAATCATTATGTCACTTAAACAAGATATCCATATAATGTCACTCGTTACCAGAAATTAAATTGAATACCATACTTATACAACATTTTTTTTTTCAATCGCTGGACATGTCCTCTCTTCATGTAAAGTAAGCTAGGTTTCTTAATTGAGGTGTAATTCAGCTTAGGTATCAATGAAAAAATTAAATTGAAACTGTGTTCACGAAATAACGTCAGGGAGGGGATAAATAACTAGATATCCTTAGATTACAATCTCACTGATGAATAGATATCCTTTAATTACAATCTCACTGACAACTAGATATCCTTTAATTACAATCTCACTGATAACTAGATATCCTTAAATTACAATCTCACAGATAACTAGATATCCTTAAATTACAATCTCACTGATAACTAGATATCCTTAGATTACAATCTCACAGATAACTAGATATCCTTAGATTACAATCTTACTGATAACTAGATATCCTTAAATTACAATCTCACAGATAACTAGATATCCTTAGATTACAATCTTACTGATAACTAGATATCCTTAAATTACAATCTCACTGATAACTAGATATCCTTAAATTACAATCTCACAGATAACTAGATATCCTTAAATTACAATCTCACTAATAACTAGATGTCCTTAGATTACAATCTCACTGATAGCTAGATATCCTTTAATTACAATCTCACTGATAACTAGATATCCTTAGATTACAATCTCACTGACAACTAGATATCCTTAGATTACAATCTTACTGATAACTAGATATCCTTAAATTACAATCTCACAGATTACTAGATATCCTTAAATTACAATCTCACTGATAACTAGATATTCTTTAATTACAATCTCACTAACAATTAGATATCCTTAGATTACAATCTCACTGACAACTAGATATCCCTAAATTACAATCTCACTAATAATTAGATGTCCTTAGATTACAATCTCACTAATAATTAGATATCCTTAAATTACAATCTCACTGATAACTAGATATCCTTAAATTACAATCCCACTAACAACTAGATATCCTTAAATTAAAATCTCACTGATAACTAGATATCCTTAAATTACAATCCCACTGACAACTAGATATCCTTAGATTACAATCTCACTGACAACTAGATATTCTTAGATTACAATCTCACTGACAACTAGATATCCTTAGATTACAATCTCACTGACAACTAGATATCCTTAGATTACAATCTCACCGATAACTAGATATCCTTTAATTACAATCTCACTGATAACTAGATATCCTTAGATTACAATCTCACCGATAACTAGATATCCTTTAATTATAAACTCACTGATAACTAGATATCCTTTAATTACAATCTCACTGATAACTAGATATCCTTTAATTACAATCACACTGATAACTAGATATCCTTAAATCACAATCACACTGACAACTAGATATCCTTAAATTACAATCCCACTAACAACTAGATATCCTTAAATTACAATCTCACTAACAACTAGATATCCTTAAATTACAATCTCACTAACAACTAGTTATCATTTAATTACAATCTCACTGACAACTAGATATCCTTAAGTTACAATCACACTGATAACTAGATATCATTAAATTACAATCTCACTGATAGCTAGATATCATTAAATTACAATCTCACTGATAACTAAATATCCTTAAATTACAATCTCACTGATAACTAAATATCCTTTAATTACAATCTCACTGATAACTAGATATCCTTAAATTACAATCACACTGACAACCAGATATCCTTTAATTACAATCTCACTGATAACTAGATATCCTTAAATTACAATCTCACTGATAACTAGATATCCTTTAATTACAATCTCACTGATAACTAGATATCATTAAATAACAATCTCACTGACAACTAAATATCCTTAGATTACAATCTCACTGATAACTAGATATCCTTTAATTACAATCTCACTGACAACTAGATATCCTTAGATTACAATCTCACTGATAACTAGATATCCTTTAATTATAATCTCACTGATAACTAGATATCCTTTAATTACAATCTCACTGATAACTAGATATCCTTTAATTACAATCACACTGATAACTAGATATCCTTAAATTACCATCTCACTAATAACTAGATGTCCTTAGATTACAATCTCACTGATAACTAGATATCCCTAAATTACAATCTCACTGATAACTAGATATCCTTTAATTACAATCTCACTGATAACTAGATATCCTTTAATCACAATCTCACTGATAACTAGATATCCTTAAATTACAATCTCACTGATAACTAGATATCCTTAAATTACAATCTCACTTACAACTAGATATCCTTTAATTACAATCTCACTGATAACTAGATATCCTTTAATTACAATCTCACTGATAACTAGATATCCTTAAATTACAATCTCACTGATAACTAGATATCCTTAAATTACAATCTCACTGATAACTAGATATCCTTTAATTACAATCTCACTGATAACTAGATATCCTTTAATTACAATCTCACTGATAACTAGATATCCTTTAATTACAAACTCACTGATAACTAGATATCCTTAAATTACAATCTCACTGATAACTAGATATCCTTTAATTACAATCTCACTGATAACTAGATATCCTTTAATTACAATCTCACTGATAACTAGATATCCTTTAATTACAATCTCACTGATAACTAGATATCCTTAAATTACAATCACACAGTTAGGATGTTTTATTATCTTAACTACTGCCCTTCAAATACCACATAACATTTCCTGTGATATACCGACCACAATTAACACAAACAGGATTTTGTTTAAATATGGATATATTGGCTCTTTTAAAACATCTGTTTTACAGATAGTTTACGTTACAAAACAGTTAAAATCACTAAGCCATAGATAATATATTTCAGAACACAATGGCCCAGGGTCTCTGGTTAGGCATTATTGACTCGTGTTGTTGATGTTGTTATGCATTTAAAATCTGATAAATAGCACGATACAATATCCCTACGTTTATATACACTTACACTTCAATGCATTGCACAGGTAACTATTTTTGATATACGACAACGGGTTATTTTTAAACATCATTGTCGTCAGCTTTAACCTTGATGCATATAAACAGTTCATGGAATAAGCAACAAAAATAGTAGGTTTGATTACTAATTATTGGTATGATAAACTATGATACCCCAGAAATAGTCCATTACTTCAGGTTGTTTTTCTGGTTATTTCGGACTTCTTTTGGCATTTGAAACTTTCCAACGCTATCCTAAAGAAAATACAAACAATGTATCGATTGATCCAAGAATAAACTGATGAAACACATTAGTTGCCTTTTACAAGTTGATTAAAGGCCCAATATACGTAAATTTCGGCACATCTTGAAGCGAAAATCAAGCCTAAAAACTTATTATATTGATAGATTTAGTTAAGATTAACTGATATCAGCAATATTCAAGATGAATTCTAACGCGGTTACCGGTACAGCAGCAGTTGAAGCTCGATATTTGTAAACACGCGTCCATTTTGAACCGTCTTCTCAATTCGGTTTGTTGTTGAAGTGGGCCCCATCTGAATTATTTTCAATTCTTTGGATTTTTCTGTCAAGACTTTCTTCTTAGTCACCACTCGGGTTTACTTCGTTTTAGGCTTATTTTTGCATGGTTAACTGGATTTTTTTCAGAATTTTTCAGAATCACGAAAACTTTCCTAACGTTACGTATATTGGGCCTTTAACCAGAAATAATAGGGTCCCAATTAACGAAAAACATCATACGCTATTTTTTTCCGTATAATGTCTTTTTAAGACGAAATATCCAATCTTACAAGTTACAATACTTTACCTAATCGTAATTGGGACTGTATATCTTCTGTATTTAGTAATTAACTAAGCATTAAATAGAAGGTAAAATTGATATTCATAATGCAAACGTCATCATTTTTACTACAATATCAACTTGAACCAGACACGTGCAGACATTCATCTCATTCAGCTGAATGCACTGCAATGCTATCTAAAACTTAAATTTCCATAAATTACAATACTCCTAATTAGTCATAGATTTGCATCTATTCAATTTCTATCTGTATTCAGGTATTCTGATTTACATCTACAACCTGATATTCATTATTATATGTTATCCATAACTTACAGTGCTACTAAGAATAATGACCTTATATCCATTTCACAAGGTACCTCATATAAATTAGAACCATATTTCCATGATTACAAAGTACCTCATATAAATTATAACCATATTTCCATTATTACAAGGTACCTTATAACCAACTAGACGTCATTAAATAACTATGTCACTTAAAACCAGATATCCCTTAAATTATAATGTTAATTTATATCATTTATAATCAAATACTTTTCAAACAAAATGTCGATAAAGACATCTTATATTTATTCATTTAGGCCTACCCAGGTTTGATATGCAATTGACTTTTCAGCATAGTTATTAAATAAATCAGTTGAATTGAAAATGGGTTTGGGTGATGAAATCGCATCATCAGGGAGGGGGACTGGATTACCAAGTGTTTGCGGATTACGTCTGTATGGCAATACACATGTTTTTGTAAATGTACATCACAGGCGCTATAACGTCTAGGCTTCTATATGAGTGCGACATGACCTTTGTATAACCACATTCATGACTGTATATTGTTGTAAACAGTCCGGAGTGCTCCGATTGGCTGGTGCGCTTATACATATAGGGCCTACAAGCGATGATGAAATCATTCTACAGCTGGTCGATCAGTACCATACGTTCGCAATGTCAGAACCTTATCAATCGTTCAATCACAGGATTAATATGAACACACTGCTGGAGAGTTTAGATACTCTAGACCAGAAAACGACGACTGTCTGGGTTTTTGGCTACGGCTCTCTGATGTGGAAACCTAATTTTAAGTTCCAAAGAAAACTGACAGGTCACATCAATGGCTATGTGAGGAGATTTTGGCAGGGAAACACGACACACAGAGGTACATCAGACAAGGTAAGGAAGCATCATTCACTCTCTCACTATCACGATATATATCGGTCAAATGGCAACAGCCATCCAGTGGCAACATGCCATATGAGTCGTTTATTAAACAATGTAAAGCACATAGACGAATTTTAATGGCATAATATATATCGACAACTTATAGGCTACTAGTATTATACATATGTTTCGTATGTAATCATATAAACATTGTCTTAGTTTAATTGGAAATTAACGCAAACAGTAAGCTAGGTATTTTTCCATCTTTAGCGGTTAATGCCGAGTGAAATGTGTGGGAGTTTTTTTTTATTATTATTGAATGCACTTATGTTATGCAATTATCGGTTTAAATGAGTGATTCAACCATCTGTAGTGTTGTGAAATTTAATTGATTTTCTATATTTTATTTTAGCCCGGAAGAGTCGCAACACTGGATGAACAATACCAGGTAAATACGACTTGTGTGTAAGAATGTGGGTGTGTGGGTTAATATTGCGTCATACATCCACACACGTGCTCGTTCGTCTATTTATAGAACGTAAACAAAATACTAACCTACTTCTTGCTGCAATCAATACTGTTACCGCAATCGGAAAACCACTCGGACCTTTCCGTCGTTCTAGACTGACGGAAAGACCTGAATAGTTTGCATTTGTGGTAAATGTATGTACACAGACCACATGCACTAGCCTCGTCTGTCAAACACCTATAGTGCACCGACATAGGAATAATACTGGTGCCAAACTAATGTGAAATATACCATGGTTCCCTGAGACAAGATCATTCATTCGTTGAAAACATATTATTGATCAATATACACAATGTCACGTTGCGTCATCACCTGCTATTTTTATCGGGGTTTCCCCGAGGAATGCAATTTTGCAAGAGAGCAATACAGACATTTTGAGCGGACTTTTGGTATAACAGGAAAATATGATTAGTAGTGCAGACACCATGTACGTTCAAGGACTGACATTTAGGCATTCGCGGGATGCCCCTTTAAACAAAAACACTCCTCCTCATATTTATGAAAGTAATCTTCTGTATACAATAACGCCCACTAAAAAACACCACATTCTTTCTGTTGTTATAGTAAATTTGAGTAAACGTTGCCTAAAATATACCTCAGCTCTAAATATAGAGGATCGGTCGGAGGGGGGTCCTTATACAATGCTGTTCTCTCTCTATCTAAGATGACCTGTGCTTATCCATGCTACAATTGGTCGGCGCCCTGTCGTTCAAACTCCAATTAGTTGTAGGATGAATGTGAAAAAAATGATTCTGTGTTCAGTTTTGCATTTATCGCGTTTTCTTTCACTTTATATTCGTTTACTAACCTAGATGCCGATGAAACATTGAATCGTAATAAATTCTAAATGCAAAAAAATAGCATATATAATTTTCTATAAAACCTCGTTAAAAGCAAAGAAAGAATAACAGATCATTAAAACAGAAAGAGAAAGTAAATAGCAAAATGTGTACATATTTATTCCAAATACACGAACTTTACTTTTGAACCTGTTTGTTTCATTGTAGGGTTGTGCGTGGGGCGTGGCCTTTGAGATGGTGGGCGTGGACCAGATTCGGGAAGGACTGCGCCACCTAAATATCCGGGAAGCCGTTCTTGGAGGATATGAGGCGTTCATCGCAAAGTTCCATGCTCGCGACACTAGTGACTTACCTATAGATGTACTTGTTTTCGTCGCGACCAGTTCTAGTAGCTTATATCTCGGGCGTGCTGATACAGACGTTATGGCCGAGCAAATTTTTTACACTCGTGGTCAAGCTGGTTCGAACACTGATTACGTCACAAATGTTGCTGACTACGTCAGAATACACATTCCAGAGGACAATGATGAACACCTGTTTTCATTAGATGAAGCATTACGGAATTTAATATCAACAATTTTGTTATATTATGAAAATACTTAGAATTCGTAGAACATTTGTTTGACAAGTGCTATGCTGACATTAAATTATAAAAGCTGATTTGTTGTGAAATTTGCTTACTCTTAGTACTTTACCGCGCTGGTCGAGCTAACCAATAACCCTCCATCACTGGGTGGCGGCTAAAAGCACAGGGACCTGAGAATTTGTTACAGCTAGTTTTACTCTAAACACCCTATTTTAGGTCCAAAACTAGCTGTAACAAATTCTCAGGTCCCTGTGGCTAAGAGGTCTGGGTGGGCCAGTCGCCAGGTAATGACCGCAGGTCGTTGTTTTTTCGGGCTATCCTCCACCAATAAAATCTTGTCACGTCCTTAAATAACTATTGCTATTAATAGGATGTGAAACATGCTCAAACCACAGGGACCTGAGAATTTGTTAAACTAGCTTTTGACCAAAACTAGGGTGTTTTAGAGTAATTCTACACTACACTGGCGGAGGAGGGGGGGGGGTAGATCAATTTTCGATAAAATTGTCATAAAGGCTAGCCTATATGACCATTGAGGGTGCATTTTTTTTATCGACCCAACAACGTGTAAAATTTCTCTAAACACCCTAGTTTTGGTCAAAAGCTAGTTTAACAAATTCTCAGGTCTCTGTGGCTCAAACCTTTTATCTTCACTACAAGACATTGGTGTAAATACAGTCGGGATTTATTTGTGATAACTGGTTTCATCACATATATAATAACAAGGACAATTACTTGTTAAGGGGATGGAACCGGGTGAAGTGGAAACCCACATAGAACTGTATAGCGTATATGTCATTGCTGCCAAACGTTATGATTTTGCCACCTGTCGCTATATTAGCATAATTATTATACAAGTTTACCACGACTCCCGACAACTAACGTTATCACGACCATATTACCTAGCTGCTTTCTGGCAACGAGAATGTTTTCAATTATTAATAGAGGCCTTGTTATCTTATTTAACTTTAAATATATGTATATTGATAGCGATAAAATACAGTTACACTTTAACAAATCATTATTGATTTATGCAAACAATTTCTAAGGAGAACAATGAATATATGAAAGTTTATACCATTTGGCATCAAGGTCATTATGTCTGCTAGGTGACGATTACCTAAACTATGGTGTTTTAAGAGAAATTTTACATTTGGGGGGAGTTTTTAGATCAGTTAACTTTTTTTTTACATTTAATAAAGATAATGAAACAATTTGAATTGTTCAGATTGATTGCATTTTTAGCTAACCTGGCCCGAAGGGCCAAGTGAGCTTATGTAATGGTGTGGCGTCTGTCGTTCCTGCGTCCGTCAACTTTCCTTTCAACTAAAATACCGAAAGGCCTAGTGAAATGAAATATGGTTGGTAGCTTTCTTGGAAGGAGCTGAACAAGTATCATTTGACCTACTTTCAAGGTCACAGGGGTCAGAAATGTCCAAATCTTCAAACAACTTCTTCTGAAATACCGTCAGGCATAGATACCTCATATTGGATTGATAGCTTCCTTGGATGAAGCTGAATAAAGTTTGCGAAAAAAAACGACCTTGACCTATATTCCAGGTCACATGGGTCAAATCAATCATAACCTTTTAACAACTTCTTCTGATTAACAAAAAGGCCTAGAGGCATGATATTTGGTTGGTAGCTTCCTTAGAAGAAGCCGAGTAAACTTTCCAAACGGAAATGACCTTGGACCATATTCTAGGTCACAAGGGTTAAATCTGTTAAAACCTTTAAAGGACTTATTCTGAAATACCAAAAGCCCTAGAAGCATGACATTTGGCTTAAAGTTTCCTTGAATGAAGCCCAACAAAGTTTGCAAAAAGAAATGTTCAAGGTCACAAGGGTTAAATATGTTAAAACCTTCTGAAATACTAAAAGCCCTAGAAGCATGGCATTCAGTTGAAATGTTCCTTGGATGACGCCAGACAAAGTTTGTGAAAAGAAATGACTTTGACCTATATTCAATGGTCAAATCTGTTAAAACCTTTAAACGACTTTTTCTAAAATACCAAAAGCCCTAGAAGCATGATATTTGGCTGAAAGGTTCCTTGGATGAAGCCCGACAAAGTTTGCGAAAAGAAATGAACTTTAACTATATTCAATGTCACATGGGTCAAATCTGTTTAACTCTTTGAGCGACTTCTTCTGATAAACCCAAATGTTTAGGAACATGTTTGGCTGGTAGCTTCCTTGGATGAAGCCAAACAAAATTTGCAATTGAAAATGACATTGTCTTACAGGGTCACGGGGGTAAAATATGTTTAAATCTTAACGTTTCTGAATGTCTTACAGTAAAAGATTTTAACAACCAAGCGTATAGTGCAACTGTTCTTGTACGGGCAGTACATTAATAGATTTCAGAACAAGAGGCTCAATGGGCCTGCATCACTCAACTGGTATCATTCTCCGACTTATATTGTAGTGTAACCCTGAAGTCGTCTAAACTTCTCACTTCACTTACCCATTTTGCTCCTGCTATCAACCCTTTAATATATGCATAGTTGTAACCTTACATGTTAAAGCGTAGTTGGACTGAAAGGTGGGTAAATTCGGGCTAGCTGAAAGGGCGACGGTTTATCATTCTTCAGGGTGCAAACATCTTACAATCTGGGTACTAAATACTGTGAACAGCGGCACAATGGATTAAGCTCTGTAAGAAGTGGCATTCCTGAGTATGTGTGTACTGGTAATGTAAATGTCTCATGTGCTTTATAGCAATAAACTGTATAAATTTTGAACAACATGCCAGCAAAAATGTCCAATGAAGTATGGTTCAGATAGTTCAAAAAAGCTTCTCTACGTGTTTTTTCAGCTTTCCCTATTTCATCATTGCCCAACATTTATAGTACATTCAGATGATGTTGGGTTTGAACATACACATTTTTCCTGGTAAAATGAAAATAAGTGAATTACAACACAGACCTCAAGAATTACATTAGAATACAAATTTATTTGTAAGGATATCACAAAGAAATCTAATGCATATGTCTTCTTATCTCTTTTACAGCACACCATTACACAGGGGCTTAGCACAGATCCTCACCACAGTCCCTATACATGTTGTAATGCAGGCTGGGGTGGGGATATGTGCCATATCTATGTACACCATTACATTTGTGTACACTTCCTTATATACAGAAGTGTATATATATACATCAACAAGTTGGAAATGAGTTTGGGCTGGATCACATATCATATTTGTCACTATTGAGTAAATTCAAATCAAAGATATTACCATTCAGTTTTTGTCTTCTCTCAAAACATGAAACCTCGAGAGAAAATATTTGAAATTCAACACAGCCCTAATTTTTCAGATTAACAATGTCTGGCATAATAAAGCAAAATATATGTTGTCAACCCTATCAAGGATTACTAGTAGCTGGAACAACCCTATCAAGGATTACTAGTAGCTGGAACAACCCTATCAAGGATTACTAGTAGCTGGAACAACCCTTATCAAGGATTACTAGTAGCTGGAACAACCCTATCAAGGATTACTAGTAGCTGGAACAACCCTATCAAGGATTACTAGTAGCTGGAACAACCCTATCAAGGATTACTAGAAGCTGGAACAACCCTATCAAGGATTACTAGTAGCTGGAACAACCCTATCAAGGATTACTAGTAGCTGGAACAACCCTATCAAGGATTACTAGTAGCTGGAACAACCCTATCAAGGATTACTAGTAGCTGGAACAACCCTATCAAGGATTACTAGTAGCTGGAACAACCCTATCAAGGATTACTAGTAGCTGGAACAACCCTATCAAGGATTACTAGTAGCTGGAACATTTAAGCTATAAAAAAGAAATTTTCTTCTTCCTTTTGCTATATTTCCATAAAATTTACATCTTTGTTTATCCATTGCCACCCTCCCCTTAATTCATTAACACCAATTTCAAACAAAGGGCTTCAAACCTGCATATAGTGGGGCACAAACCCTGTTTATTTTAATATACAACATTCTAACACCCAAGAGAAACTAAGCCAACTTCTGCCATAGTAGATGATGGGGGTACATTAGATAGACTCTACACAAACTGAGCCGTGGACAGATAACTGAAACAGCCATTTGGTTGAATGTAATTACCTCACAGGAAACACATTTCAGCTAGGATGTATCAGATGTTTTCAGAGCCAACAGTACATGAAGTGACTTCTTACCTTAGAATAGGCAGTGTTTAATACATCAAATATATAATATTTCTCTGTTGTTTTCTGGTTGATGGAGCATAAATGTCTGCAACAGTTTTATGCATTTAATGTTGAAACAGCCATAGGGCCAATTGTATCTTTGAAATGATATCACATACAAGCAAATTATTATCGTTAAGGGAGCTCTCAAGATTTTGTTTATTAAATTCTTTTACACTTAGCAAAACAACTGGTTGTTTGTTAAGTTTTAAATGACCATAAATTAATTGTACATTTTCAAGAACAAAATGAAGCTTTATGCATAAAAATATACAATCATATCAAATAGGAAATAATCTAAAAAGAAAAAAAACACAATGTTTCATGAAATCTTCGTACATGAACATGTATTTGCAACAGAGTTATATGAAAGTGAAAATCCATGAGACTTTTTAATAACAAACTGGTGTTTTAATAACAGTCTGGTGTTACAATAGTTTGCATGTTTGAAAAAAAAGGAACGGTTCCTAGTTACAAGTAAAAACATGTAAATATAAAACACTTGTCATTATAACCATATACATGAACACAACAGCTGTCAATGATTAGAAATATTATCTACACATGACTGTTAATTCACAAGAAAGACACAATCTGATATCCTGATTTAAGACCATGAGCACTAAGAATATGATCAGCACATGATGCAAGCATTTAAAAAACAAGTAGTTTCTGCAACAGTTACATATAGAAACAGCACTGCTCTGGTATATATATCACTGTCCATCATTTATAACAATGATTACAATAATATTAAATCTCAATAACTTAATATTACATAATATGATCGGGTAAAACAAACAGAGGTGTATATAAAATAATTTTTCTGTACATCAAAATTTTCACCCCAAGAAAACAATATTTTTCGAATATTAAAAATCAATTTACATGTATGAATTAGTTTTAATATGTAATCCATAATCTTCTTCATGATTACTTTTGTTCTGCTTATACTGGTGATACATAATTTATCACTTCCTATTCAATACAATTACCAGAGGAATTCACAAATTTTTGTCTTGTATATTATGTGTTAAACAGTATCTGAAATGTCCATTAAATAATCTATCTCAATGAGAAAGCAGCTCTTGGTTGATTGTATTAGCATTACTTGGCTATATTTCATATAATTTCAGATTTCATGATAATTATTAAGATTTAACTGATCAGTTCAATGTGATTATATTATTATGTTTTGAGTTTTAACTTTTTGATCAGGAGGGTCAATCTTGAAAGTAACAATAGTCAGATGTCAAGTGAAGTGTGGTTAATGACTTTGGTTTATTAATTTTTTACATCCTACTAAATGCTAAAATCATTTAAGGACCATGTTCTTGATGAAAGCCTTCGACAATGAAATGTTTTTTAGTTTTAACTTTATACCCTCTACCCCTTAATGCATGCATCAAGACAATCAATCCATACACACCATACTTCATACAGTATTTTGAATTTTTGATTGAATTGTGAAATTTGAAAGGTATACAAATAAAAGATGGATTTTCTCACAGATGGGCAAATGTGATCGATTCAAAATTATCAAAGGTAAAACATTTTTTATTCATGCTGCATTTACCGTTTTTTTTTGATAATCAGATTCTATAGAAATGTTTCTTAAAATACTAAACCATGAGATTCATGCTTTGCCTGTGGTTGGTAACATTGACTTTAATACATCGTTTGTAATAAATTTATCTTGAGGTGCAACTATTTTTACCAAATTTCTATGTTGGTCTGTTGTAGAAATAACTTCACATCTAATGTTAAAATGGCGGTCTCAATGAAAACCTCTTCACCATAAACTGTAAACGTACATATTTAAGCGGTAATCTAATTTTCACACTGAAATCGTTCCACTAAATTATGATAGCCCTAATTACAGTTTCTGTATATAACGTTGTATAGCAAGTATCGTGAATACAGCATTTCATCATTGCACTTAAATGCTATAATTCAGCTATGCGGTAAAATTAGATTGTGCCAAAACAAGTATGCTTACAGTAATTCAGACACTATCTGCAATTCATCTCCATCAAATTCCTTAAAACATTCATACGATTCACTAATGGCCTGACTGTCCCTCTGACACAAATTCACACACCATAAAGATCATTTTCACTAATAACAGAAGCAGCAACTGTTAAGGCCTTTCTTCTAAAGACAAGGTTAAACCAAGTGCCGTATCGGAGTTCATCTAGAACCAACAGCTCTGTTCCTATTAATCTCCAGTGAAACACGCATTTGACATAGTGTGGTATATGCAATAGATACCGGATGTCAAAGTTTGGGACTGAAGTCTTGAGCAAATACAACCATGATGACCCCTAGTATGGCTAACATCAGCTTGGAGGTTTGGAGTGTGGGGTAACTGGCACAGGTGAACTTGACTTGGGGGAGTCCGTTGACAGGTGAGCCCCACGAGAGGGGGAGGGAGATGCACCTATAGATACAACAAGATTTTATGAAAACATGTGAAAGTCTCTAGTGCAAATCACAAAGGTTACCACTCAGCAAATCAAATAGATAAATTTCAAAGCACGATGGATTAATACCTGCTGTTAAAAATCTAAGATTTTAAAAAACTTCCTGCATAGTTGCTAATATTCCAAAGGGTTTTGATTTTACTAAATTCATGATTGCATCAAAATTCATAAAAATAAACACTCGTTAAAATTTGTTTATTATGGTTATGTAATATAGTCTTCACATTTATTTTGTTAACTCTGAAATTAAACTCCACTAAAAAGTTCCAGAAGGAAAATTGCAAAAGTTTACACTCGGGGATATTAAACAACTACACTGTATATAAATCAACAGCTGAAATTAACTGCTATTTTAATACACAATGAATTTTCTACAACTGCTTGAAATTTTGACTACTGACATTAATATTAATATACATAAAGTTTTGCACTAATACTAGAAACTACATGATTTAATTACCCGTGAAGTTGTATCCATAGGCTGCATACGCTGCAGTCATGCCTGCCTGAGCTCCGGCTATCTCGGCTGCACTCAGGGCCTTTCTCACACTGCCCCTCCCTCGCGGCCGCCGACCAGTACCAGATATTGAACCCTTTGGTCGTCCTCTCTTACCCCGTTTGGTGGAGGGTGTGATATTACCTGTGCAGTTCAATGCAATGGCAGTTTTATTATGGGACATGAAATAATATTCCCACCCCTGAAAATATTTTTTTCATTGCTATCCCCACCCCTTAATTGTTTTTTTCCATTAGGGACACAATACATATGTTTTTCTCTCAAATGCAAGCAATATCAGCTATTTTCACCTACATGTAAAAATTTAGTAGTTCATTTTGGTTAAACAGTGGTAAAAGCATTTATATATATAATTGTTAAGAAATCAGCATCATCAGAAGGAGATTCATTACTATACAATCATGATACTGTCGACTACAAACCTTGATACGTTGTGTGGGCATCATCCACAATGACAAGGCCATCGTTACTACTGTCATCTGCTCCGTACAGACTGGACTGATGCATGACCTCACTCCCGTAGGACATGACACTCTGAGGGCTGGCCGGCACAGAAGTGGAGTCCACACTGGCCACTGACTCTGTATCACCTGCTGCGATCGTGAAATTCACCTCCTCTGCCTTGGACTTCTTCATTTCACGTTTCTGGATTAGAATGATAACCAGTGTAAAATTTGTGATCTTTGACCAGCAAGTTCCAATCATCATCTTTCATTATCAGAATCTGATTTAACTCTGTACTCTAAAATAATCATATTTTCTAAAATGTAAATAGGTCTCTCTTGATGATGCACACTGGTTTCAAAATTCATTTTGTTGACGATTGAAGCAAGGGTAAAGATGTCACAGACTTACCCGTCCATATGACTCTCGTTTTCTCTTTTTATCTTTTTCCTTGTGTCCATCCTCTTTAGTTTTCTTTTCATCCTGCCTTGACAACACTGTAATCAAACCAATCTAACAGCTTAGCATAAACAATGCCTAAGATATTACTTTTCTTAAACAGCCATTGTTGTTGTGTTTTAAAAACATGACATCCTTAAGTATTGTAAAAAAAATCCTTGAAAAATCTTCTAATCTCTTTATTTTTGTTTTGCCTATTTTTCACATTAGAGACTTTAATTTGATTTAACCATACTTTACTATTGTCCAATATTAAAACAATAATGATTGGCACAAATTATAATAACTCAGGAACACCTTTTTGCAGTGATTCATATGCACAATATAGGTGGTATGGTAGACCACCCAATGAAAGATTCAGCAATCACTACCAAACCTTAGTACCGGTAACAGCTAGACAGACAATTTCAGATGAATTCATATGGATGATCCTCCGACATTAACGGAGGTTTACTTAAACCAACCTTAGAATTTAGAATAATTTCAACCGCAGCTTAGGATTTAACAGTGTGTATTCCATTGTTTGTACATTATATATAATCAAGAGATCTAAACGAGTTGTAAAGGCCTAGTGTGACTTACATTTAGATTCCATCTCCTCGTCGTCGATGAGTAGTGATACAACTTCCTTTGGCTTGAGCACATCAGGACGGAAGTTACCTCCACTGATCACCATTCTCTGGATCTGAAGTGAATCATCAGATAACAATTGACTTAAATAATACTAATGCTGATAAAATGTAACATCACCAACCTTATGACACCACTCTTACAATAAAAATTCAACATTTTGTTTTTGTTCCAAATTTAGGCAAGACAATATATATATCATAGTTCTTTTGATGCAAAGACTTTTTCACTAGATTAGCAATCAGATTTGAACACAGAAGAGTACATTTGTTATTTCATAACGGTGATATTGATGTTTCTATCATTACCTCAGACTTCTCCTTGGCCCGCTGTAGTATACGCTCCTCTATGGTGCCCTTACACACCAGACGGTAGACAGTGACCTGCTTGGTCTGTCCCAGTCTGTGGGCCCGGTCCATGGCCTGCTGGTCCACAGTTGGGTTCCAGTCACTGTCGTAGAATATCACCTGTAAGAGGTACAGAGCTATCAAACAGTCCAACATAGCTGCTACAATTTGCACTGTATATGGGGATCTAATTTTGTTGAAAGTTCAGTCCTCTTTTAGGATTCGACCTCATGGATTTTCAAATTTTGTTCAAAATTTAGTTTGGGCTGGTTATTGATACAATATGTATCAGGTTTCTCCTTTTTGCCAGGGAATCTTGTCTGCTGGATATATTCAACTTAACTATTTGATAATGAAACCAATATAAGATCACTCAATCAACACTGTTTGTTACACAGCAGGAGACAGAAGGGCAGAGGGTGACAACATTGTAGTTCACAACATACACAAATATGCCTGGATTACTTTCATACTTATGTCTCAATTTTTTTTTCTGGGATTTTTTTGGTACAAGACTTTCTGCATATAGAACTCACAGTATCAGCAGCAGTCAGGTTGATTCCCAGACCACCGGCTCGTGTACTCAGAAGAAACACGAAGATATCAGTCCTGTTCTGGAAGTCAGCCACCATGTCTCGTCTCTCCGAGATCTTGGACGATCCATCCAGTCTAATATATGTGTGCTTCCGATGCCACATATACTCCTGTCAACAGTAAACATTATACAGCTAAACGATCTGTCATGGCATCCCTATACATACTGTCAGAGGCCTATTTCACAATACAAACAGTGAGCAAGTCAACAAACCTTTTGATTTTGGGAAAGTGAATATTTTTGAATACCTAATTTTCAGGCTTTTCTCAAGATTATCTGATTTAAAAATAAACAACTAAAAGGTAACTAACAATTTATATATATAGTGAAGTGGGGAAAACTTTCACTTGATGGAAATAAATACATTGCAATTTCATGAAAATATGATAAATTCTTTTTTCTAAGGTATTGAATGAGAATGTAAAAAATATGAACTTCTACATAATATACCCTTCTTTATGTATTTCCTTATTTTGATAATATGTATGCTGTATACCAGGTGAGAGCAATCCTTTTTACCTCAAGCAGATCTATCATGCGAGTCATCTGTGAGTAGATGAGAACCCTGTGACCCTCTCTCTTGAGTCTCTGTAGAAGTGTGTCCAGGACAAACAGCTTCCCAGCATCAGCCACCAGTGTCTCCTTATCTACAACAGACACACAAGTATCAACCTCAAGCTCAACTAAGTACTACCTACCATTTACAACTATCCTTTTTATGCCCCCGCGTTGACATGGCGGGGAGGGGTATATAGTGTTACCCATGTCCGTCCCGTCCCATGGTAATGTAACCAGCTTTTTTAAATAACTACAGATCCTATTGTCACAAAACTTCGCATACATAACAAGCATGAAGAACTAATTTCATATGGGGCGGGGGCACTTTCATATGACACTTATGTCTCACAGACATTTCTAGTTTATTTGTATTTTCTTTATGAAGTTTCAACTTGTTCAGAGACATAGTAACTGGATACGAGATCATGACTACTGCTAGTGGTGGTGCAGTGATTTTGAATGATTGGTGATGTTCAAGATTTCTTCATAGATGTATCATAATTGTACCTGGGGCATAAATGCCAAACCAGCCATGTTTGGGTCGGACAGCGTAGAGTCCTGCAGGTTGCGTTGAAATGAAGCTCCAAGGGTTCCCCCAGCGGATCTGTGAGTAAATATCTGGTGTACCATACAAGAGACTGTTGCGTGCCTCTAGTGTTCCACATAAATTCTCCTTCAGGACCTGCCACGCCCCACTTCTGTCACATGTCTCCCACTTGTGACTGCTCACTTGGATCTAAAGCATCAAGAATTTTATTGAATTTTACAGTATTCTCTTATTGGTTGTAAGGAATTGGTAGGAGACAAATTATGTAGAACAAGTGTAAAACCATATTCTACTTAATTCTTCTATTTACTTATGTTCAAACACAATAGGGTCTATCAGAATCTTTTTTTTATGTTCCTCAATTATTGATATATGATAAAAGATTTACCAAGTTTTTTTTTATTCAAACCATACATATAGCTTTCTGATGCAGATTTGGAGCTTTGACATCTGTAATTCTATATTGCATTAAACCAAGATCAAACATTACAATGTAGATACATAATCATTTGATTTAGCTAAACTCTTTATAATTTTTTCGAAGTGGTTTTTGACTAAGCAGACCTTCAATGTCTGTCTCTAAAAGACAATTCATTAATGGATCCGAGTGACTCCAGAATTGTAAAGCACCCTAATCTTTGCTGTACTTTTACTATTTGGTAACTGTTCTAACACTCAAGACTCTGAAAATGGTTTTGATGTATTAACTTTGTGACATGTTTCAGTCCACTGGCAGCGATCATCAGGACATTGATAAATAGTAAAATGTCGTAACGCACCTTAGGCATGGTGTAGTACAGAAAGCTGGGGACGTCTGTAGGCTGACAGGGATACACCACAGACTCCCTGTACTGGTGGATGTGCACTGGCAACTCTAATGCTTCCAGCTGTTTATGGGCCTACAACATTTAATAAAGTTGTTTGCAATCCTGAATAAAACATAATCTGAACTCAAAATCGATTAAACTAGGGACAAAATGTGAACAAAGGAAATATTCAGTAGAGACCCTTGTACAACACAGGACTGCTGTTTAAAATAACAAATGTACTGTACATTAAGATAAACATAAAATCTGAAAAGTATCCAAAACAAATCTGTTTTACAGCATTTTCAGACCTTAGTTTATTGGGAGGGGGGGGGGGGGGCTGAATTATTTCACCCCATACAGAGCCATGTATACTTACTTTAGTAGGTGAGTGTGGTGGACTCAATGGATTTTTCTTTGCAATATGACTAGCACGGAGATTGCGTAATCGGATTGCTTGGTGTCCCTGCGTCTCTTGCATACAGTGGTACTCATGTGTGCTGAAGGTGTAGAACGGGGAAGTGGCAGTGATGAACACAAAGTGGCGTAGGTATCGTGACTTGGCCAGACTGGGGTGTGACAGGGGCTGGTGTGGGGCGAGGTAAAAGCTGGTCCTTTCCAAACAATGTCTACAATGAGAATCACATTAACTTGTTAGCTAGCAGCGTTTTTTGTTTGATGTGGGCGAAAATGAACTAAAAGATAAACTTAGTCACTGCTTACACAAAGCCTATTCAATGAACATAATGAGTGATAATAGCAGACAACTTTCTTTTAAATTTGACTACTTGTTCCGTTTATCTTTTCATTGTTCAATTTAAACCAAGGCAGTTAGGTTTGTTGAAGACTGGTTTACTATCTCCAATACCTCTTTGATTTAAGACTTAATTTAACTTAAATATAACTACTATTACTTCAGCAGTTTAAAGAAGAAATTTTCAAGTGAAAAGCATCCTTACCTTTTAGACTTTTGGACTTTGCATGGCCAGGCTCCTGAGTGGTGTATCCGATATTCCATCTTCAGCATTAGAAAAAGTGCTAACCACCTGGTGTTAAAAATTACAATGCAGTCATTCATATTTTCTTCAAAGCTGTCATTAAATCCAACTAATTATGAAACTAGGAACATATCAACACCATGAACCAGAGTCCAAGAGACATTATCCTCAAATCCGCTAGAACAGGTTTTAAAATATTTGTTCTCCACTGATTCTACCCAAACTAATATAACTAATGTCTGCTCTTGACTGACCCAGGAAATAGAATATCAGTTTACTCTCACCTTAAATAGCAATTGGAATATATGATTTTCTATCTGAAATAAATTATATTAAAGATGCATAAAGGAAAATGCTGCTAACCTCAAAATTTAATATCCATAATTTAAATTGATGCATAATGTTGGTTTTTATCCATTCTGTAGGTCTTACCTAACTAGAAAGCCCCCAGCCATGTGAGCATGAAGTTCCTGTGGGGACAAGTCTATAAATCTTGAGAATGAGAAACAGCTATCAACACGGGACCCTGTAAATAAAAATTTCACATTTTAAGGCTGAAGAACAATCAACAGCTATCTACACGAATAATTAAGACAATGGAACTTCAACCTGAAGACCAACAAAGTTTGCTAAAATTAATTTGTTTTTATTAAATAGGCATCAACAGGTAAAACATTATATGTTTAATACCAGTAAGCAGCTTACTACTCACCTGAAGACAGTGAACTATGGACGTGGTCCGGGGAGTGTATATACAAGGTGCTGTACAGCAGTCTCTGTCTGCTGTTGACAGCATAATACTGGATACCTGGTAATGAGAACGAATATTTCATTAGAATCACAGGAACTGAACACTTTTAGAATCATTTACGATAATTTCCTGTCCAGATATGGTGTTTGTTATATTGTACAAAAGTTTTTAAGAATTAATTTACATTTATATTATCGTTAAAAAAAAAAAGTTGATGGAAATTTCAGAAATTATGCACAAAAACTGGACCATTTTATTGCAAATACTCTTCAATATTGCCATCAACGCTTGCAATGCAGAGTTTATATTAACTTCGATCTGACATTCACAATATTCACGAAAAAATCTAGAAAGCGCTAACCAAATGAAGAGTATTCTGTAGCCTTTACAAGGTAAATGCATTATATGTATAAAGCTTTAGAGATGGATATTCCTTGACCTATTTTTACAGAAACTACCAAACATACCTTCACGGTATACATGTTTTGGCACTTGGTAGGAAAGTCCTGTCATGTAGAGTGGAGACTTGACCTCCCGTCGCTCAAACAACTCGGAATGGTTACATACCTACAATGTAGTACCAACATAGTAAATGTATGTCAAGCTGTTTTTAGTCTATCAATGTATTTCACATTGTTGTGATTTTCTTTTTCTGACCGAGATAACGTAAAGAAATAAACAACAGTATTCACAAAATTGCAGTCATTAGCAAAATTATATGATTTCATCCTAAAGAAAAATATTCCAGAATCGGTCATGACATATATAATATCATCCTAAAGAAAAATACTCCGGAATTGGTCATGACGTATATAATATCACAAATTGCACATAAAGAGAAAAAAAACTTTACCTTCCTGAACTGCATGACAATGTTCATGAGACTACTGGTGGTAGTCTGAGACTGGGAGGAATTGGCATTAGAGCTACACAGCAGGTCGTCAATAGAGATCTTGTTCCTGATGGCACGGTACAACATCCGCTGTCTCAATGTGAGAGGACAGTACACCAAAATCTCAATCTGAAACAGGCAGGCAATTCTACTTCAAACATAATACTTTTGATTAATTTACAAGTAGAATGATTAACATATGACTAATTTGCATTTCTTGTCAAAAGATAACATATAACAATGTTGAAGAGCCAAAACTAGGCACCTTACCTGTACTAGGGTGTAACATTCATGCAGCAGGTCTAGGGTGTTTATACCAATGAATTCATTAAGGAGGGCTCATGCAAAAAAATAAAACCCCAGCTTCCCTACTTTAGTAACTCTAATTTACCATATTTCCACTTAATAGACTTAGCTAATCCTCAAGATCAAAAGTTAGGGAATTTATCACCTAGAACTAAAATACCCTCTTTTCTTGCATTTTCTATTACTTCAGAGAAATAAAAAGAGTTTATCCGACAGGTAAGTAGGATGATGATAGAGCTTGTGTTCAACAAAAGTGTACATCAGTAACATGTGGCTCTTGATAGATTTTTGGAACATGTTCCTTCAAATAGCTGGGTTTTTTTTTTTTTCATTTGTGTGGAATGTTTGAATAATGCAAAGTTGCAGTTCCTAATATCAGGCCTATGCCCATTGGATTATCCTCTTGAATGAAGGCCTGGTCTCCAGAGCCAACCTGCCATATATCCCTGAAGCGAGATTTTCACTATATTATGATTTCATCTCTGTCGTGCTTAAATGTAAGAGCTGTTCCTTAACTCACCTTATCAGACAGTTCATTCTCCACATCCTTTTTAACTCGACGCAACATGAACGGCTTCAAGATCATGTGAAGTCTTGACAATTGGTCTGAAAATCCAAATTGAAGTAACTGTTTGAGGCACAGTTGATTGAAAAGAACAGTTTTATAATTAACATTCAATAAATGACTTTTAAAATAAACATGTAATAAGCAAAAGGGGAAATTCATGCGTGAAATTTTAGTAAAAAACATACAGACTTATAGGGCGTACGAATAGAAATTTAACAGTCACAGTTGCTTGAAAAGTGAAGAAAAAACATCTGCTACACAATTATAACAATAAAAAGTCTTACTTTCATCAATGCCAGATTGCTTTTCAACATGACTTTCGATGTCTTTGGAGAACCACTCGTTGAATTCATCATGGGAATCAAACAGTGTTGGCATGATAAAGTGCAGCAAAGCCCAAAGCTGTAATACGAAAGTGGTGATAGTTCACAACAATGTTGTAAGTTCGTTGTACAGGAAAATCAAAGTACTCAATACATTGGGGGCAACAACTACAATTCTAAGCAATTTCAAGATTCTAACACTAACTATAAATCAATTATTATTAAATCACTGCTTTATTTTCCATGTCAGATCATATATATATGAGATCAGATAAAGTCCCTTGTGCACCCTTAAGCTCACCTCTGCCATACTGTTCTGTATCGGTGTTCCAGTTAAGAGCAGTCTGTTACGACAATTAAATCCTAGGAGTATTTTCCACCTCACACTGTAAAACAATTTGAACACTTACATTAAATTTCATGCCACATGATTTGGTGAATATGATTAAGAAATTTGATGAATTCATATTCAGGTCAATGTCAAACCTGAGTAGTTAACTGATAATCAAGTACAGTGTACCCTCGACCTATCTCCACCCGAATCTACCGACACCCTTGCATACTGCCACTTAAACCTCTAGAATGGATTTCCCTCCTATATAATTCCCTCGTTAAGTTTGCCACCCTCGCATACCGCCATTTCTACTCACTTTGTGTTCTTATTATGTATGATACGGATGTTTGGCTTCATCAGTTAAGAAAGCATGTCCGAATATTTTTGCATACAGAGTTCAACAGAATTATTAACGGATGGCAAAAGCAGATCAATAACTTTTTCAGATATAAGTTTGTGCAATATTTGTATAATAACAACATAATATTCAGCTTGTATTTAATAAAATGTTGGAAATGCAATCTGTTATGCAATTTCATGGTTATAATTTTCATAGTTTGATCCTATCACCACCCTCGTTATACTGCCATAAATGCTGTAGACGAAAGGTGGCGGTATAACAAGGGTACACTGTATGCATAGGCAATTGAATGAAAATTCCTCCAAGTACCTGCTGCTGCTCTTGAGTGCCTGAGCCTCATCAAGGATCATGTACTGCCATTTGATTCGCTGGAAATACTTGACGTCCTGAATGACAAGCTGGTAGCTAGTGATGACCACGTGAAATGAAGCATCTTTGGTGTGCAGACACTTGGAATCCCAGAACTTCCTCAGAACTCGCCGGTCTGTGGCATTACCCCAGTACGGCACAACCTGGCGACAGCAAATAAATCAAGTCACTGTAAAGCACTCTTTCATTCATGTAACAGAATGGTGAGAAAAGAGGATAGAAATCACTTGCTTACATTGGAAAGATGTAAACACTAACCTTAAACTTGGAAAGGAATCGTGCAATCTCCTGCTGCCAGTTGTGTAGTGTTGAGGCCGGCGCCACAACCAGGAATGGACCCCAGATTCCCTGAGTCTGTAAAAGAAACATAAAAGACATCACTTTTAAATAGTCTCCGTGATTTCAGTTATTTCTTTTTTTTTTTTGCATTTATTATCAATCATTTCATAAAGTTGTGATTGAAAAGTGCCTTTGCTATTTACAACCTTATATGGCATGTTCCAAGATCTTTTCAATGCGGGCACAACCTTTTTCTAGGGGTGTTTCTGTTATGAAAAGGCAGCATTATTGTATTGTAAAATATGGCAAAGCATCTAAATAACTTATTATAAATTGAGATGAATAGAATAAAATTAATCAAGACAAGAAACAATGTTGGAAGTATTCTTCCATGTTGATTGACCTCAGCAAAGCTTTGTTTGCAGGATGTTCAATAAGTCGTACCTCTGCCAGATGAGCAAGGACAGCAATACTCTGCACAGTTTTTCCAAGTCCCATCTCATCAGCCAGGATACCATTTATCCCTTGATCATAAAGGTTAGCTAGCCAGTTCATTCCCTGTAGGCAGGAATTAATTTATTGGTTTTATGATTGAAATAGCGTGGCAAATATTAAACATTTATGTACTAATATTGAAATCCTACATCAATTAAATTTTCTCAGTACGTTATATCAATCATTTGTACACTTTCTTTAACTTCAAAATTCATACTAAATATTAAGGACAATTCACTGTTATTCTGACAAACATTTAAGTGCAATGTACAGGGATGTGAAATAAGTGAAGAAATTCAAAGAATGTAACAAAATAATTAATTATACCTTGAGCTGATAAGTTTTCAATGTTCCTTCAAATATACTGGGCTGTGGTCTGTCAACATCAGTACTGATTGATGGGTTAGCAAAACTTGATTCCGCTGTAATACAAATACATTCAGACATTTTCAATGCAATAGCCACAGCAGAACATTAAACTATTCATGTTCCCTATGTATCTACTCTATAGTAAACCTAAACTTCAGTCTGATGTACAGCGCATTGTCCACTGCTTCCATTCAATACAAGATGATGAGTTTATAACAAAACTTATGATAAATATAGTGTCAAATGCAGTCAAGACGTAAGTAGAACAAATTATTTGGAAACATCAATTAAATTAACTGAAGAAAATTGGATGCTGAACAGAGGCAATGGTTTGCAAGAATCAGTTCATCGCTGCTCTAGTGAACAGATGTGGTGGTCTTTTGTATCAACTTTTCACGCCTTATTGAAATCATTTGACATACTCACATGGATCATACGTAGATTTACTGGATGGACGACTGCTGTTGAACGTAGCATTCTGAAGAGCAGAAAGTGTGAATACGTATGTCACAGCAATTCAAATTGATTTTACAGATACGCAATGATTTAAAGTCCATTTCTGGCTACTATAAAGAGGATAGAAACATTAGAGATCTATATTGTGGATGATTACCAACATACAGAATGTCCATCACATGATAAATGTCTGGTATTGGTTTATATTTACTGTCTGGTTTCACTTACCTTTGCTTTGTGGGTTCTGTAGGCATCCTCAGCATTCCTCAAAGCAAGATTCTTCACTCGATCACTGTCTACAAAAGGAAACAATTGCCTCAAGTTAGCGGTGTTCCGATTATTTGAGTTATTCCAGCATCTAACAGTTGAAGCAACTGGCTAAATTATTCATTACAATTTTTTATGATCAATTTGACTCAGTTCTGTGGAGTTATCTCCCCTAGCATATTTTTTAAATGACAAATCACATTTTTTTCTTTACTAGTTTGTTAAACCCCGAAATATTAAGAGAAAAAAATAGTAATAAGAAGTAATGCATCTGTTTATTGGTATACAGTTTAAATTACATCACATCACCTTAACTTTTTTCTTTATAGGCATCCATTTCTAATTGATTGATTAGAAATGATTAGAAACGGATCATCAATCGGTTTATACTAATTGATGATCCATCATTTAACTGAGGATTCCAAACACTACCTCCCATTATTCTAAACCATGTCCAGTAATAATCTTGATTCACTTTGGGTAGCCAGAATAGACTTGGTTTTTATCACAACTTCATGCCTTTGAATTTGAATAGCCATACCTTATTTTCAAGTCAATCTTTAAAGGAAAATATGATATCACATGAGAAACCAACCATAGTCATCTGATGCCACATCTACCAGAACGCCTCCATCCACTTCAATGTCTTTCTGTGGACGGGCCTCATCTAGCTGACGTAGGATCTTATCTTTACGACTCTCTCCCTCTCCTGTCATCTTTCTTGCCATGAAATGAGCATACAGCTCTGTCTGAGTGATAAGGAAGTTGAGCTTCCTTTGTTGTCTCTTAGCCTGTTTATACAAGAAACCAGTCAAAAATTAACAAAATTCATAATGTTCCCATGATCAAAACGGATGATGTTCAAGTAACACATGTGAGCAATATTTTCAAATTTGTAATGCAGACTTTCAATCAATTTTTTATAATTTCAACAAGCTCACACCAGAATGAACAGTATTTATAAGATCAATTCTCTCTTGAATGCTCTAAACATCAGCGTACCTCTCGGAGTTCTACATCCATCTTTCTTTGTTCCTGAGCTTCTTTCTCTGCTCTTTTCCGATGTTCTTTCTCTACCTTTTCAAAACGTTTCCAATAGGTTTGCATTTCACGTGACAACCGCTTGGCACGAGATGGAATTTCTTTCATGGTTTTCTGTGACTGAATAGCAGCTCTCCTACATTCACGCATACATTGCTGACCAATCTGTACACAAAACAGAGCAAATTTACTGTCATGTTATATTTTATTGTGTTAACTCTTTACCACTCGAACATTGTTGCAACATTGTATCTATTTTACTTGGTGGGGTGTCAGAGTTGGCTCTGTTCCAACCTCTGCAACAGTGTATAATTTGTGCACCCATTTCCTCAGGCATTTTTTCAATTTTTATTTTATTCAAAATTGATGTGTGTTTTTAAAACTTATTTTTCAGATAATATTCAACAAAATATGGTAATATAAGTATACATTTTTTGTTTCAGTGGAACCTGCACAATATTTTGATACATATTTAAATTTCAAAATCAGAAGTATATGCAAGTTTCAATAGATTTATTGCAAAACATTGATGCAACGGATGGATATTTGCAAAAAAATAGTTTTTCATATTTTTTTACTGTTATTACAGATTTGATCCCTTCATTTTCTAAAAATATGTCTTTAGACCAAAAGTCTTTGTAAGATGGTAATTGAAATACTCCCATAAAGATATGCATTGGCAGGCAGACATTTCGTTTTCTGTAATGTAGTGTACCATATCTGATCTTCTCAACCCTTTTTCTCACATTTCCGCCGGGTGTAAACATTAGTATATCGCATGATATCTACCGAACTTTCTGGCTTAAAGACGAGATTAAACTAATCTAAAGGTGTAGTAGTATCAATATTAAAACCATCACGCAATACTGGTCGAGTTTCTTGCGGAAAAGCATGAACAATAACATCGTTAAGTTCACACGGTTGATCGCCGTAGCAGTGAGTAGGGTTGAACGCTTCCGGGTTGTCTTCGTCGCTCTCATCGCCAACCTGAGTCACTGTCACTACTAAAAACTACATCACTTTCAATGCCTGAATCCTTCTTGTTTGAAAAACCATAAAATCTATCTGAATCTGAATCGTCAGAGTTGAAAATTTCCTCATTGGAATTCGTTCCCGGCTCGGCCGCCATTACGTTTCTAGCCACGCTTTCACAAGTTGACATTTTGCGATTTCTTGACTGAATTACGTCACAAGGTCAAGGTGATGATCTATAAAAAGTATCTAATTATATTGACCAATCACAGAGCTACACGCAGGTATGCGTCATTCAGCCCAGTCATGTACAGTGGCCAAGAAATTTCGTTTATAAATAGGTACACGGGGAAACACGCTTCCGCGGAAAACATGGCCATGCGTTCTCGGTCGCTTGTGAGTAAATACGATGCATGCGTCCAGACACGCTTCTGTGGAAATAACGGACAGGCGTCCAGACACGCTTATGAGTGGTAAAGAGTTAAATTACAACTGCCCGATTTCAACCCTAAACTTAAATATTTACACTTGACACTCTAAACCCACCATCCTGACCTTTTTTTCTTGATATTTAAGTTTTCCTGTAGTTTGATTTTTCAATGTAAGAAATAAGTTTCAGATTGTTTTGAAAATTTATATACAAATATTGTGAAAGGAGAAGCAGTAACTCATTTTTGATTACATGAAATAACCATGTCATTTTAGACTGACTCCTGGGTAGTGGAAGTACAACACAGAAAAATGTTGGTTTCTTTTTACAGTTAAATAACCGTCTTTTCAGAAAACAACTTTTGGTTATGATATTTTCAATTACAAATCAAAATCATTAGGTTTCCTACATTTCACACAATATATGGTTGTGTATGGTAGAAGGATCCTTGAAGTTTCATGAACATAAATGAAATGGAAGAGAAGTTATGGTTTGGAAACCAAAATTTCTGAAGATAGACAGGGCGATTCCAGAATATAATGTATCAGTTATTCAAGAATACTGTTTGTCAATATAACTATCACTTGGAATCATATCACAGGAGCAAGACTTCAGAAAACAAACTAAAAATCTTACCTTTTTAAATGTCTGCAGCATTTCTTTCCTTGCTGATGCTTTTTGTTTTTGTGCCTATAATCAGAAATGAAGACATTTGATAAGCAAAGATCTTGAACAAGCTCCAGATTATTTCAGTTTGTTTGACAAAAGACTTCAGTAATCATATCTATGCTTAAGACAAAGTTTCACAATTTTGAACAAAGCAAGCATACCAAAGTAGGACCAAAGGATGCATGCCCTGTATAGTGAAACACTGCATGGTCCAACATAAGTATCAGGTAATGTACACCAAAGTCATTACATGAGGGGAATAATAGCCATTTCATAACTGTCAAGCTACCCATGTTCCAGGCTCAAAAAGTCTAATTTGCTATATAATAAAGGAGCGAAAAGAAGTTGATGGCATTAAACACTGAACAATAGCTGCAGCATGTGAGAATAAATGGGCTATGGAAATCTGGTTTTCCAGTCTAAAGACATTGATGATTAATTAATAATTCTTCCCAATAACAATAAACAGAAGAGGTATAATAATGTAGTTATACCTTAGGTATTTCCTTCTTGGCAATGGAGATCCACAACCTCCTGCGCTTGGCATCAGCCTGTTCAGGGGTTAATTTTTTCACTTTTGCCGACTTGGAAGCAGCTTGCCTTTTGTGGGCCAAAAAAGCCTCTATCAGATCAGGGTCAAGGTCAAGTTCCTGTAAAAGTACTTTTCCTTATTAATGATTCGGACAAAACAAAATTTCTTACGTCAATAAATGTTATTCGTAAAAACGTTTCATAAATAAGTATTAAAACAATTTATATTTCAAACCTTTAATATACAATTCAAGTCAATAATCATATTTTAGACCAAAAGGGGTATATCCAAAGTGAAACATTTATCCCTTGAATAAACATAATTCCACAGCCAATACATGGTAACATTGATTCACTTAAATCTCTAGAAACATATCATCATACTTACTGCTTGTCCATTTCCTAAACGTTTCTCTTTTTTCAGCTTTTTTAATTTCACTGAAAAAGAAATGTAAATCAACAGTAAATTTTATGTTGATCTTAAGTATTTTTGAACCAATTAAGCCTCATTTATTGGAGAACATTAAAAAGTTATGATATTTTTCAGTGAGTCATTATCCACTATTGGCGATGTTGCAGAAGTCAAGAAGATAGTCAACTAACAGGAGTGATGAAAATAAGAACCAATGACTTGAAGAATCAGTTTATCATATATTAAACCTTTTTTTTTAAAAATGAATTAACCATAAGCCACCATACATGACCACTGGCCTTTTCTGTTCACAGCATTTAACATTTTGATTAACAAATTTACAAAGAATATTTCCAACCACGTACTTCACAGAATTGATTCATATAAGTGAATTTCTTTTTAGGCAAAAAATATATGTCTCTAAAAATATCATTGAAGTACCTTTTAATTTTCGCTCCAGTTTTTTCTGATCTTTGGAAATTTTTCTCTTTGGGCCAACGAAAGACTTTTGATGATCATTGTACTTGTCAAAATTTGACAGTAAACCTGTGCTGTAGTACTGGAACTGATGGAGCTGTAAAATGGGGTATGCAAGATATAAATAGAGTTCCTCATTTAAATACTCGGATAGCAAGCCAACAATGACTTGCCAATGCCAATGAAAAGCAGAATTATTGTATTTTATCAGACTATTTTTTCTCGTTATTACAATTAAAATTATATTAAATATAACTTCTTACCCACTTTAATACCTACCCTAATTTTTCCAAAGTGTAACAGGAAATACATATTATTTTGTGTAGCCGAACTTAGCTATAAAATCCAGTCTTATAAAAGAAGGTGTGCTACTTGCCTTGTTTGTTTGCCATATACCGATTTGCAGTTATAAAACAGACGTAAAACAGCTCAATCAATCAATACTTGCCTCATTATCCTGGTAGAACTGCATCTGATGCTTCCTCTGGTGTTTATGTATCTTGAGCATGGCATGCAGGTCCTCCTGTCTGATTTCTTTCTCTTCATCTTCATCAGAGGAACTGTCACTCAACAGGATGTTCTGTAAGAAAAGTTACCAGATATCAATTTTTTTTTCAAACTGTTGAAAATTACATGTTACAGGTTTTGTATTATGAACTTGTACTAACTAGCAGATATACATTATATTTATAAGACATTTTTTCATGCTTTTGTCAGAGACAATTTTTTTGAAATCAGCTATGTTCTGTACAGATATTTGATTTGCATCATTTTCTTTATATTTTAAATTTGATCCTGGGGCAGATACTAAATACTGAAGTTGACATGTCAGAAATCTGAATTTCATATTATCTCACCTTAAGCCATTTCCTTCCCTTTTTCACACGACTGAAATTGTACAGTCTGGTTTTATCAGCTTTCCTCTCTGTGTGTAAAATATGATGAAAGTGATATTAAAGATTTTTCAGTAACCTCAATGTCAAATTGGGTATGATAGAATTTGTATTATTAACCATTCTTTGTAAAATTCCACCAAATCACTTTTTTTGACCTTGTTCACATCTGAACAATCATTGCTTAATTTTTTTTCATACGATTGCTTTTTTTGAATGAATTTGATTAATTTATTTTCGACCATTTTTTCCCTTATAGAATACATTCCGATAGAAACTGTAATAACAGCCAGTTACTTCGAAGGTAAGATACAAGTTAAGATACAATTTATTGTCGAAATACAACTTTTCTGTTGCATAGACCTTTTATCTTTCTAAATATAATACAATTGGCTCACTAACCAGCCTTTGTGATGGTAATGCCATTGAGAATTTTGTTTCCCTCATCATCATGAAGACAAGGCTGAAGGAGGTCATATTCGCTGTCTGTACTATCATAAGGATCACTGAAAATAATAAAAAGAACAATGTGCTATATACACAACATAGAAGGTTTTCTCATAATGATATCTTCAACTTCATGTGAATAAACTTCAATTCAAACACCTTGGCTTTTCTCCAAGATTGGTCTGAAATTTAATGAACAAAGTTTTGGTCAGAAATTTAATGAACAAAGTTTTGGTCAGAAATTTAATAGAGTTTGGACTATGTACATAGCTTAACAAACACTGACAATGTAAAAGAAACGTGGCATTAACTTTGAATAGAGTTCAGAGTTATGGTATTTCCAATCTATGATATCTGATAATTAATCTATAGTCAAGTACCTATGAGTTGGTGGCTCGTTTATGATTTTTTCCACATGTGTGAGAAATGGTTCCAAGCACAGAGCACTTTCGATCTGTTGTATGTGCAGAGGCTTGGCTAGCTGTTGTCCATAGTTGTGTTCAAGGGACGTGTGATAGGACATTCTACACACTCCTGAAAATATACAATTGTTTTAACAGACATTTTATAATAGTTCCTCATGTCAAAGAATGATGTGAAAAAACAATGCATTATAGACAGAATACTGTTGTGAAGAAGGATATGTTAATACACTTTATTTCAGGGGTGATAGGTTAAGCGAGAAAACACGAAATTTAAGTAAATACATGTATAAAAGAGATGATTTTTAAATCATAACTTCTTAATTTCACAACAATTGTGAACAAGCTGATAATTTAAATGTTTCATTTCTATATAACACTGCATTTAATAAACTTTCATCTTACTTTGGAATCGATAAACAGTGTCAATATATATATATATATACACAGCATATAGTTCTAACGGAAGTCATTTAACTTGTCTCGTCAAAATGGGTGTAATTCCATTGCTCTTTGAAAATAAAGTTTGTTTTTTGAAATCTTGTCACAAAAATTTCATAAAGTTTGATGATCCTTATGAATAATTCAGGTAGATAAATTGATAGGAGACAATATTGTAGTAATGAAGACACCCTTCACTGTACAACCATACAATTCAACACCATTTGTCAATACTTCTGACAATTACATCTTTCAGCTAGGAGTACATGTACATCTTCCAAACATCTCAATTTTATAAATGGGTTTAGTTATCTATATTTCCTACATACAGTGGTCTCGCGATAATCTGGATGCACGGGAACAGATTTCCGTCACGTTATTTGTACTCAGTCCTGAAATTCAGATTCCGTTTCCAGAATTTCATTTTGGGAATGGAACGTACTTTCCATTAGCAAAATTCCCGCAATAATCTTTCATCCATGTAGAGAGAAAAATATCAGGGCAAGTCACCTGTGTCGGCAGCTGTACAGAATATCGGAAAACATTTGTAAATATTTATATCTACAAAAAGACCCAAATTTATTCTTGTAATGTCATTTAAACGTCTCGTCTGGTATAATTTTAAAGTCAAGGAAAATAACATTTTTTGACCTGGTAAACAAAATTCTGCAGTCCGGAAAACTCGTAATCCTGATCCGGGATGGCTCGGACTTGGAATGAAGGTGTCGGATTATCGCGGGTCCACTATATATGGTTTATATGGTTTGAAATTCTTCCTATTCCTGCATACTCTTGTAAGTTCTGTTCATGTAGATACATTTTCATTCCATATCAACAGTGCAAAGAAATGTTTGACTAGATTATATTAGATAATTATAAACTTTTTATTTGTAATGTCTTCTGTAAATTTCAAAGCATAGCATGACGTCATTAATTCTGGTGCTTTTTTTGTCATTTCTCTATACCAGGTATTTGACACCAGTTTTCATAATAGATAAAACTGTCCAGACATGATGATGGCTTACACCGTATTCAGTATTTCTAATCAATTTGAAGAGTGTTGCCATTATTTGACTAAATAGTGCGACGAAAAAGGGCCTTATCTTCATACTTCTATAGCTATTTACATGTGCCATGTTTGTAATTCTCTGTACATGTGTTCATATTATTATTTATCTATCAATGATTATCGTTGTCATTTATACAAGGTTTTGCAATTTTATGGGTTACAGTGATTTATTATCACCCCCAGGGGTCGTTAGTTCTACACTCTGTATAACAGAGCAAAGCAAAGATGAAAGATGGCTTTTATAGGTAAGCTCTTCAAATTTTGTATTAATAATCTGTCACTTGGCTTGGATTCGACAGAATTGGCTGATTACGCTTCAAAAAGAAAAGGGGATATAGCTATCGTTGTTCCGAGCTTTGTAATTGAAATTCATACTCATCATCATGTCACACCTAATAGCTGTGTATATATAATATATATATGTCAAACTTAAAATATTGTGTTATGACCAGAGTATGGGTCACACCTGATATAATGCTAGTTGGGTTTCGAGTGCTTATAACCACAGGTAAAGGTTTGGGCTATATCTGTATTGAGATGTTGCTTTGTAGCTTGAGTAGTGTTCATGACATGCTCACAATCAGTACGGCCTAAGTAGAGCCTGAGTAGTGCTTAAGGTACTCGGGGTGGTCAGCAACGTTAACATAGCCACTTAATTAAATCGTTACCGGGTTGTTGAGGTTTTGGCAGCAGGCAGCTCACTAGCTCCATGCATAAAGTCATTATTTTACAACTTGAATAGATGTTCACATGTCTCATTTGCACTCGTGTAAGATAACTATGCACCCAAGTTTTTTGTTGCCATTCATTTGTTTTGAGGCATATATTGTTTAGTAATAGACTATATATATATATAGCTAATGTTACTTGGGAGTAGCACATATCTGTATATATTTTGATTGCTGTAATATAGTTACAGTTGTTAACCATGTAACTGCAGGCATATATATATCCATAACATAAAGGAACCTAAGTTATAACTTAGTTACCCCAGGTATATTCATTTTACAGTAGTCCCTTTAAAAAAAAAAAAGACTTAACGTTAAATACCATCAGGTAATTTCTTTTTGCAAAAGTAATAAGTATCTGTAAAGTTAATTGTTCATTTAAACTTTACACTAATTTGATTAATAAATATTGGCATCATTTCATATCATTAAGCCAGTTTTCATAACATGATCATTGCCTGGAATATGAATTTTCTGTACAGTTATGGCCTAAAAGTAAAAATACTTGGTAAAAATTGCCTTCTTCATTTTTTCAAGCAAACAATAGATACAGATTTAGTAAATAACAAATTTCCTTAACATTTTATTGGGCCACAACATTATTTGTCGCATTGAAATTATTTGTTGTATATTTTTATAGTGTAACTCATGCTTTATGCGGCAAAAACGGCGTCTCATTTCGTGATTGCCTGGAAAACATTCTATCCGACCTTTATTCGTGAATGACAACAAGACTTTGACTCAAAATAAACCAGCGGACAACGTGTTGAGCGGATTTCCTCGAAAGGTTGGTGACACAAATAACTAAATAATCAGTTTACACACATAACCAAAATGCAAAATATTTGTAGCAGACGAAAACAATAAACACATGGCACGCTAAAAGACACATTTTACCTTAATTCCGAATTTCGACCCCTATTTCCTATTCATGAAGTTAACAAATGTATGCAGAAAAGAAACCAATATGGCGGGTTTTCCAGGATAGCCAATACAGCGCTATGGCTGTTCGTCGCTCGAACAACCCGGTTCATGACTTTCCTCTCCCTCTGCAGGGGGTCTCCCGCCATTGCAAAGCGTGTTATCTTCAACCCAAAACACATCTGCTGAAAACGGAGATTAAGTGATAGTCATGTTCAAAGAATACGTATCAAAAAGTTACAATTTAAATATTAACACGTTCCATATAAAGAATAGTATAATAAGACATTTTTTTTCATGTTCGATGTCACATTTCCATTTTTATCGAGTTTATTTTTTTCTGTTTACACCGGAAATAGATATATTCATGAATATTTTGTTTTCGAAATATTTGCATAATTTATAACAGATATGAGAAAATAGAAATAAATGACAATTGAGATTACTTGATGCGAATAACATTTATTTGAATAGAGTTAATTAGAAAATGGTTCACTATTTTTAACCCCTGCTGATCAATTTGTAATCCCCGTAGCCGGAGCATGGAATCTTGTCATACAAGCGCTTGATCGGATAAAAGTCATTCTCCCTCCTTTCAAACATTATATTGAGTTGTAAGCTATTGACCGCAGCGGCGTTGGATGGTAAGTGCGTGGATTTTGTGGAAATTTTGTTTTCGACAAACACGTTATTTTATGTTGCCAAAAAGATTTTCTTAATCAGCCAAAGTGAAAATGGGCATTTAAGTTCCATTATTATCGATATATTAGTTTGAAAAAAGTAAGATTGATACGCAGGAACGTTATCTTTTTTTGACGGTTTCCCCATATCAATAACGCTTTCAAGCCTTGAGCTTGATCATGAACTGTGAAATCAAATGTGATTACTTTCAAAACTTCTCTCAATATTTTCTCTAATACCATCTAGCTTGTTTACAAACAAAACAAAAAACCTGTTAGGAGATTATTTCGTTCTTTATTGTCTCCCGAGTGCTTTCACAAACGAGGTTTGATATATTTTGTAAAAATAATGCCGGTCAAAAATATTGGGCAAATCAAAGGCTGACTATGCTTACTTCTACCCAAAAAAAAGCAAGAAAAATGCTTATCATAAATAGTGTTTAACCGAACAGCACATCGCCACTAGGTTATTTTTAAAAACGAAACTAGGCACTGTAATTTTAAAAGATGATTTTATGTAAAAGATGTGCATTGATTAGGTTTCCTTTCAATTACAAGCGTGAGCTGTAGGGAAATTCCCTTTTCAGTCAAAAGAACCTCTTGGTTGAAAATTTAGGGAAAAGGGAGGGAAATTGTGTAAAAGATGTACATGAATATGGTTGATTGCAAGTGTGAGCTGTAGGGAATTTCCCTTTAGCTCAGTCGGTAGCGCATCAGACTTTGGAGTCAAGGGTCATGGATTTGAGCCCATGGGACAACCTGATTAATTTTTGGAACATTTATTAGTAAAAATGCAGGTTTTTGCAAGTTAGGGTAAAACGTGTATATAAAAGTTTGGTTTTCCCAGACCTGGTTATTAGTCCCTTATTCCATAAACAGAAAGAAATACGACCAGACTTTGCAGTTTCCTAGGTTTAGTTGAAAGACTAGCCAATGTTTTCTCTGGCCTCAACATCATATCTTGTGTGGGGCTCTGAGCACACCACTGCTTGAAAACAAGGAATTCCAAATAGTTAATCTGGGAGTAACTAATTATGCAAAATATCACTATTCTGAAGAATCTCCTGAAGAATATGATCTCATTTTTGGTTTGAATCGGTGTAACATGTTGCCTTGTGACATACTTGCAAAGTAATAAAATGGCATCCACTCGTATGGGAAATTTGGAACAGTTGAAAACTGATGACTCTACTGATTGAAATCTCAGCCACCAAACTGTTAGAGCTGGGTACCACAAAATCAAAAGTACCACAGTATACCAAGGTATTTAGACAAATACTGTCATACGTACCATGGTATACCACCTTGATTGAATGTTTGAGCTTGCTAAAAGTCTCTGGCTGTTTTTGTTCTGAAGCAATTCAACAAGAGGTCTGTCATAAGTTTCTCTTTGTGTTATCCTCTTCTATTGTAGGAGTGAAGCTATATCTGTCCTAGTTGATCAGCAAATTTATAGAAAAATATGATTAAACCATATTGGAAATTTTTTCCAATGGATCTATGTAACAAATAGGTCATTGATTACTTAAATGAAAGTCCCCAAAACACCGGTACAGGACTAATGTACCACAGTACGTACCATCACAACTTTATGCTATACTGTATTGGATAATTCCACAATTTCAGCAATGTGCTCAGCCTCGGGACCCAACACCAAACATCTATTTTTCAAATGATCCGGTGTCACGGCCAGAGAAAACTGACATTGTGAAGACCTGTTCTAAATAGTTGAAAAGTTTTGTTACTTATTTTAATTTGAAATATTGATTATATGTTGTGTTTTTTTTCAGTAAACAGATCAACATGGGAACTAGAGTATATATTGGCCGTCTGTCCTACCATGCAAGAGAAAAAGATGTTGAAAGATTTTTCAAGGGTTATGGCAGAATAAGAGATATTATGTTAAAAAATGGTTATGGATTTGTTGTAAGTGAAATTTATGATTGGTTGCTGTAAGCTTTTGTGTACTTTGATTTTGTATTTATATAAAAATGTTTAAAACGAAAACAATTAAAACAAAATATATTTTTTATCAGTATTTGAGCTAAAGATATTGAAGCAGTTTTGAAGGTGAAATGATGTCCATCTTTCGGGTCTGAGAACAACATTGATGACAAACAACTCCAAACTGATTAATCTTCTTAATCTGTTATAAATAATGATAAAAAGATCTACACTAATTTGTAATTTTATGAAAATTATAAAGAAGGCAATTATGAATGTCATTTTGGTTTGCAAATTGGCTTTATTTGAATTTAAGGAATTTGAGGACTACAGAGATGCTGATGATGCAGTCTATGAATTAAATGGAAAAGACTTGTGTGGTGAAAGGTAAATTATTTCTCAATAAGTGACTGAGAAGTCGCAATATTGATAGCAATGAGAAGGCTAGCTGATGTGAAGATATATATGACTTTTTAATGTTGAAAAATGTTAAAACTTGAAAAAACTAAACCAAACTGAGTAAAAATAACCATTTCATCACAGATCATTTCAGTTTCTTTTAAGACACATTCCACTTCAGATAACAACTGATTTAACATAGACATTGTGGTCTTTATAATTTCAACGGAAGTTAACCTCAACCTTTTGTGGTGTAGAGTTTGTTATCATTTCATAGCCAAATGCTAATGAAAGGAGATGAATCAAGTGTTTTGCCTGTTATCTGATTTTACAAGTAGCACCGTAATCTATTTCAGAGTAATTGTAGAGCATGCCAGAGGAGATCCCAGAAGTGGAGACTATCGGAGAGACAGTGGTCGCGACCGAGCATACAGCTTTCCTCCACGTCGCAGGGGCGGCAGAGATAAGTAAGGATCCTACTAGGTTTCACTAATAATCATCTGGTAGAAATCATTGCAGCTGACTTGATGATCCACAAACTTCCTTATTCTTTAGAGTACTGTCTACAGGTGTTGTATAGAAAAGACATGAATGCAAGAAGGAAAGAAGAGTTGGGTTAAAGAAACCTAAATGAAGTTGGATGTCATTTGGTTTTGGTGTTTGCATTTAAGCTGTGTTTTATAGCATGTACATTTTACATATAACCAATAAATATTATGGCCCGGATCACATTTCCTGAAAGAATGTTGAAAGTGAATGGTATGAAAAAGGGACCCATGAAAAATAAATGTCGGGCTGTCAGCCTTTTTATAGGGGAGCATGTGATGAAAATGGAAGGATAATAGTACATTGCTTTTCTTAATTGATTCTGTCCCCTTTTCTTCTGTATTTTTTTCCCCAGTGATAGATAATACCATCATCATAAGAAATGAGTTTACTAGTTTAATATCATATAACTTCTGCTCTGGTCAGTTAAGTAAGATACTTTTTGACTTTACATTTTAGACACCAGGCCGTGGTCAAGTGAGTACGACGGCAATGAACGATGACTATTATAACCGTAGATGACCGTTGATGACTCCAGGCCACAGATGATTTTCAAAAAAAAGTTCAATTGTAAAAAAATGATAACACCAATAGAGGAACTCACCTGACCACCAGCTGTCAAAACCTCATAATCTTTAAGAGAGAGAACAAAATAATTGTCTCAAAAGAGGAATGTCTAGAGCTTGAAAGCATCTAAAATATTTATATCTTGTCAATACACAGTCTTTCAGCTGAGCTAAATGTTAAACAAGATAGCTTTACAAGTCAAGCTTTTAGCTTATTTGAGACTTGAGCCATCAGATGGAGAAACAAAGTCTTATGAAAATTATAATACTCTGACTGTGTAGCATTTTTAACAAGAAAAAGTATCATGTAAGAATGCTCAAGTGTTTGTCAGTAGGGTAATAGGCCAATGCAACTGATGGCGTTCTATCTTTTTATGTCAAATCACTGTCTACTTAAGATTTTAATTGTTGTCAGTTTAGTTGTATTATGAAAACAGGTATAATGATGCCATCTTTCGGGTCAGATTCACAAATGATGACACTACCCAACGTGTACTGAAGCCTGTTTTCTTGTTGCTTTTCATCTTAAAATTTTTAATGTTTTTTTTTTATATTTTTTCATGATCTAGAGTTTTGTAGCAAGATTTATAAACAGGTTTTTGTGTAGATCTTGCTACAATGCTATCAGATCTACATTTGTCTCGCTATGCGTTGCAGTGCATAGAACCAGAATCTAAAATTTTGAGTAGAAGCGACATGAATTTATCTTGTCAAAATACTTTTACGGGGGATTTATATTACATATTTGGAGTAAATTTTGTGACTGCCATGTCTTTTTAACAGGGTAATAGTGTCATACAGGAATGTTATGTTGTGTTCATTGGGAGGGATATAAAACAAAGTTCTGTCCAATCAAAATTTACCTCAGATTTTAACTGTTATCATTTGTCAATTTAGTTGTATTTTGAGAACAGGTATAATGATGCCATCTTTCGGGTCAGATTCACAAATGATGACACTACCCAACGTGTACTGAAGCCTGTTTTCACATGATTTTACATTTTTAGGAGGATATCATACTCTGAAAAATGTTTTGGGGGATGGGGAGGATAGATGATGGTCTAGAAAATAAGCAGGGATCACTTTGGGGCGAGATTTGGGGATATTTACCCATACTTTTCCTGAAAATCTCATTAAAAATTCAAAATAGTATTACTTTATATAGAAAAAATTCATAGAAATTTTACTTATCTCATAAAATCCCTCAAATTCTCCCATAGGTTTTAAGAGCCAGAATTATCCGTGAATAAGGTATACATTTAAAATATCAAAATGTATTTTTTTCGAGATTTTTAAACAGTTTTATGAGTAAGCCTTTTCTGAATAATAACAGATCTATTCATTTAACTTTAATATGTGTTACAGTTCATAGAACTGGAATACAAATTGACGAAGTTATTTTTTCAAAATACTTTAAGGAGGTTATGATTAAATTTTGACTGCTGCTTCTTATTGATGTGCTAGCCAGTCCATATTTAAATTTTCAGTGGCATCACTTGTCAGTTTAGCTGTATTATGAGAACAGGTATAATGATGCCATCTTTCGGGTCAGATTCACAAATGATGACACTACCCAACGTGTACTGAAGCCTGTTTTCACATTACTTTGAATTTTTGTGAAATATCCTGTAAAAGTCCATAAAACAATTTTTAAGACTTCACTTTAAAAACAAATTGAATAAGTCGGACACTTAAAAGCATTTAAAAATAAGTAATCTTTTCCTATATCTTGAGTGTATTATTCAGCAGAGATACATGTTGAGTCAGATTTATAAACAGGTTTATGTGTAACCTTCTTAAAATTAATCTCGGTTAATTCTAGTACACATTGACTTGTCAGTATTTTAGTTGTAATTTCTATGAATAAAAATATTTAGCTAATAAGGATGTAAATTTATCCTTTCCAATACTTTATAATGAAAATGGAGTGTTGTATCATAAAGATAGATTCAGACAGCATAGTATTTTAAACAGAAAAATATGTAATACTGACTTGTCCATTGTTGTCTATGGGAAGATATCTTGGTGCTGTATTATGAGAACAGGTATAATGATGCCATCTTTCGGGTCAGATTCACAAATGATGACATTACCCAACGTGTACTGAAGCCTGTTTTCTTTTGATTTTTACATTGAATGAATGTCTGTTATAATGCTTGACTTTCTCAAAATACTTAATAAGGGTATTAGAATAAAATTTTGACTGTTGTGTCTTTTTAACAGGGAAATAGTGTCCTGCAGAAATGTTCAATTGTGTTCAATGGGGGGGATATATAATGACAGTTCTGTCCAATCGAAATTTACATCAGATTTTCACTGTCATCACTTGTCAGTTTAGTTGTATTATGAGAACAGGTATAATGATGCCATCTTTCGGGTCCGATTCACAAATGATGACAATACCCAACGTGTACTGAAACCTGTTTTCACATGATTCTACATCAATATCTATAAATATTAATCCTTTAAACACTAATCATTACCTTGATTTGAGCTGTAACCAAATGTCTTCCAAGTGCTATTTACTTTTGTAAATTACGTTGTCAAAACAAATTGCCATAAACTTATTATTGAATTTTGAAGATAAAGTTGTTAAGAACTTTAAAAAGGGGATTCATATAAATATTTTAATGTTTAGTCATTAAAGAGGCAATATTGGTAAGCTGGAATGTTCTAGTTTGGTTATTGGGAGGGATGAACCTGGTATTTTGTTATCCAATCAGAAAATTAGCTGTATTATGAGAACAGGAATAATGATGCCATCTTTCGGGTCAGATTCACAAATGATGACACAACCCAACGTGTACTGAAGCCTGTTTTCACATCCAAAACCCAATAAAAACATTAAAAAGGCTATCCAATTCCAAAACTGTTCGTATAAAAAAAGCTATCCCATTCCAAAAATGTTTGTATAAAAAAAAGCTATCCCATTCCAAAAATGTTCGTAAAGCTTTGAAAAGAAAACCTACATTGAGAAGAAAAATACTGGTGATTAATTTTGTGATATGTGATGGACTATGCAAAGTATTGGTATGATCTGTTACAGGTATGGTCCCCCAATAAGGACAGAGTATCGCCTCATCGTGGAGAACCTTTCCTCTCGAGTCAGCTGGCAGGTAGGTTATTCAATCCAATCTGGTCAGAACCAGTATATACACAGAATTTGTCACATATTTATATTTGTATGTTAAAACTATAGGTCGGTACCAGTTATCTTCCTTTATATTATCAAATGACAAAACAAATGGTAATATTAAAATCATTTTCATGTATTTTTTATATCTGCTTGATATGTTGGATTGGGATTATATGCGTATTATAATGCATGATGGTTTTTATGGGCAATATGGTAGCTACCCCTTTTGATTTGATTGTCGGCTATATCTAGTTTCCTGCAAAATCATCTTCTCCTATCTGAAATTACATCCACTGATAAATATCGCACACAGAATAAAAGAAAAGATAATTGGAGAAGCTGGTTTTGCAAGTTTCGACCTTGCACTTTAAAAATTATTCAGAAAATCCTTTTGCTGTAGATCTTGGTTTCCCAAATTTCCTGTTCAAAGCTTCACTATACCTTACTAGTGTCCAGTACATTGGGGCTATGGTGTAGGGTTTGTCGTCATTTAAAAACAAATCTGCTACTGTTCCACAAGTTTATCAAAATACTGTATTGGTTCTAATAATTAGGCAAAAATGCTCCTACTTTAATAAAAACTTAACTGTCACCATTTTCAACTAGTTGCCCAAATCCTTTGTGGCACACATTTCTTCAGTCAGGCTTTCTTATATCTAGTCCAGCTACAAATTATTTGAAACACAATATATGATGCCCCTTTCCCCTTCATGTCAACAAACCAAAATTATATTGATTGCTATTGGCCCAAGGAAATATTTTGATTATATCTGTTCTTCAATACAAAATGCATTGTACTGCATACAAACTTGCAAGGATCATATTTGCTGTTCTTGCCTTATTTCTTTCCAAATTGTGATTTCAATTGTCCTTTAATTTATTTCTTATCATCCATGGGTTTTGCAACTGATTTATGACAATATATGAAGGTAATTAATTATACCCAACTTGCATCGCTGACTAAAGTGGGGTAATTATCACAACAGATATTCAAATAGCATTCCACTACTAAAATATTCAGGTAATCAGTTTTCATTCGCAAACCTTCAAACATCTTTTTCAGCTCTTATATAGTAAAACAAAAAAATCACCATGGATCCTTCACTCATGTTTTCTGATAATCATCTTGGCAATTATTTGAACCAATACACTATAAAGAAAAAGTTGAATTTGAATTGTTATGGTGAAATTGAAATGAAATACCAAGTGAGTTTTATGCCCTAGGGAAACTTTCTTAGAGATTAGGAAGTTATTAGTTTCTATTGAAAAATGATATAAATGGTGACGTATGGTTCGAAATATAAATATAAAGGCATTTGAGAAAAACTTGCAATCAAACAAACCCCCTCCTTCTCAAAAATATAAATCGAGGAAAAAGTTTGAAACCATTAGTAATTTTAAACTGGTATTGTCTTCTCTCATAAGCACACATCCTCTAAGATGAGGTAGCTGACGAACCATGAAAGACGAGGGTCTGATCTGACTCCCATAAAGTGTTTGAGAGATGAAGGTTCCCTCAGGGTCGATCACACACATTGCTTGCTTGATGGGGCACACATCCCTGAAAGATGTCGGTCTGATGTCAGAGGGGGTTCAACTCGGTCAATGAGGCTCCCAAGGGTCATTCCCAATTTGCTTGGTCGATCGATGCTGGCTGAACCGTGCATATCCTACTATCGCCCATGGATGGGCGATAGGGTTAGATTTCAGATGTGATCAGAATCAGGGGGACCATGGACTGGCAATACTGTACCAGGGTTAGCTAACTTAGTAGGCTCGACACAAGACGGTCGTGCTGGAGGTCTAGGTAGTGCGGCACTAGACGGGCTGGACCCGCAACTATCCTGTAGGGTACAAAACAAAAGCACTAGCCAAGCGAATGATGAGAAAATAGCAGGTTGCCTGGAGGTAATGTTAACAAGATAACTTTGTTCAGATAAGATAATAAGAAATACTATCAACATTTAAAAAAAAAAATGTTTATTTAAAAAAAAAAAAAGATTAACAGTTTGGTCCTCAAGGTTCTGTTTTGAAGTAAGTGTTGGAGAATTTTAACAAAAAAAAAGTGTTTTAAGATAATTTAATGATGAACTGTAGTAACTATGTTGGATATCTGGGACCCATATCTTGGCTGCGAGGAAGAGTATGAATGTAAAACAAGTTACACTAGAGAATTCCATTACAATCTTGGGTTAGACCTTAGCGGAAGCCAGAACTCGTCTTGGAGGTTAGCTTAGTGTCTTGTCATTCCTTTGCTTGGTAAGTATGAGTTTCTTCCTGGGTTTATTGTGATCTGGCCGGCCTTCTCTCAGTTGGGAACTTGTTATCATCGTTACCGGTAAGTAAAGGAGGAAGATTCTCACACTTTTGGAGAATGGACAGACTGAAGACTGGGTAAAACTTTTTATTCAGGATTTTCTTGTCATTTTGCCATTTTGTTTTCTCTTATTCACCCAGCCAATTGAATCTGTTGCACAAAATTCTCATTGTTTTCTTCATTTGCTGTACTTGAAGGACCTGAAAGACTACATGAGACAAGCAGGAGAAGTCACATATGCCGATGCCCACAAACAGCACAAAAATGAAGGGTAAGTTTCTCATAAGCAAGATTACAAGTCAAATTCTAAGATAGTCTGTATCTGTCTTTGATTGTATATTTCTTCATAACATTCCAAATTAACACGATTTTCCCCTAACCATAGGCTAGCAAACATATGCCTAGAACTGACCAGTGAATAACTATCACTTCCTCAAGTCGAAATAATTGTTTCTGTGAAAACAACTACCAGTATTATAAATTAATGCTTAAAATGTAGCTGTTTTCAAAACACTAAGCATTCACATTTGATTATTTCAGTATTGTATGTAATATGTATTATTGCTTTAGTTTTGAAATTTGGTGTTGGAATTTCATACAATTATATTTTATTGTTGTTACAGTGTGGTGGAGTTTTCTCAGTATGGAGACATGAGGAACGCCTTGGAAAAATTGGACAACACTGAAATCAATGGCAGGAAGATCAAGCTAGTGGAGGATAAGCCCAGGCGCAGCAGCAGGAGAAGGTCAGTACTTATCTGTGTGATAATGACCCGGAATATTAATTTTCATAGTCACAAAATAGATTAAATTACCTGAGATTTATTTGTAATATACAATGCAAAATTCTGTGATCATGTACCTCATTGGTAGCTTTAATATTGTTAACCCATAGCCAACCAAACCAGTTGTATTAAATTCATGACTGATTAGATTGCAGAATATAACATGTCTAATTTTCTGATCTTTATTGTATCGTTGCAGCCGTTCAAGGAGTAGATCAAGGTCAGCAAGTAGATCCAGATCGAGGTCACGCAGCAGGTCAAGGTCACGAAGCAGGAGGAGTCGAAGTCGCAGTCGCAGCAGGAGTAGTCGAAGAAGTCGCAGCAGGAGCAAACACAGCAAATCCAGATCTAGGTCTAGGTCAAGGTCAAAGTCAGAACCCCGCAAGTCTATGTCAAGGTCAAAGTCAAGGTCGAAATCCCCTATGGAAAACGGAACAAATGAACAGTCAAAGGAATAAGAATAGTGACTAGTGTGTGGAGGACTGTGCACAGATATATTCAGACACCTTGGTTAAACAGCTGCATGACTTGTGAAGGGACTTTATAGACAGCTAATCATGTCGCTCTAGCATGGTCTCTTAGCCATGTTTTCTTAATTATGCTTTTAATCATTTCATGTTCCATTGACATTCATTCATTTATTCATTTTAGATATGCTTGACACTATTTTTACAATTGGCTACATACAACGATTGTGATATGGTCAGCAGCTGTTGTTTGAAACAATAGTCAATTATATGTATTCTTGTAAGAAACCCATCATTGAATCAGTGTGGACGTTTTGTATGTGTCTTAAAGAATGTAAAATGTAACATGTTGGATCTAATAAATATTTTTTTGTTTCAACATATCATTTGTTGTGACAAACTTCACTAAATTCTCTCTTTTTGTTATCTGTAAAATTTCTGTCTTTCATCAGAATCTTATCTTAAAGCTGACAATGCAAGTTAAAAAGCTTTCTTGTTGATATTTAAAAAAAAACCGGCCAAATAAAAATTTTAGAAATCTTCTGAGATGCCCCCTTACAGGTTACTAAGTAATGGCAGACATTTTAGTTTTTGCCTTGCTTGGTAACGATAGTCGGCTTCCTTGGGTATAAAAGGCACCCAGGCCGTCAAACCGGTTCTCATTGTTGTGATGAAATCGCACGGCAACACTTCTATAGACCTATATAGCTAGCCAACACATACTTACTGATTTTTTTACGATATTTTCGATCAGTATCTGAAGAACATTGACATGGATATTGAAGGTGTTATTATAACGATATTATACAATATGAGCAAAATAAAAAAAAAAACATTAGATTACACCAAAATTCGTGCGAATAAAAAACAAGTACATGAATGACAACTGATAAACCTACCTTAGTATTCAATTGGAACATCATGTCGCTACGAGTAATCAGTTCCTGTGTGATAAACATTGCTATAACATCCATTTATTTCCATCAAAATAAGTTCCCCTCGCTCGCATGTGTTAGTGCACGTGTTTTACATAATCAAGACTACATTTTCATTACAAGCGCTTAAGTGGCAAGGCGTAATATTACAGGTAGTATTAGGAGCGAGTACATATTCTGTTCGGAACGTTTCGCTCTGCTTTCGAATGTAAAATCAACATGTCGATGTCCATTACGTATACATAGGTGAAGGGACAATTAGGGTGTTTTCAGTTTTAATTTTTTCGTTTTGCTTTGGCACACGATTTATGATGGTGGCTAAGGGAGTGACCATCTTCATGTAACTCCAACTTCAAGGTAAGTGTGTGTTTGTCATTCCAGTTTTGTAACTCTAGTGTCACCTGTTGTGTCCGCAGGTGTGTTGTACTTTGCACGGCCAGTGTTCATGTAAAAACCGGTTTGACAGGCTGGGTGCCTTTTATACCCAGTGAGGCCGACTCTCGTTTCCAAGCAAGGCAAAAACTAAAATGTCTGCTTCTCCTTAGTAACCTGTTAGGGGGCATCTCAGAAGCTTTCTGAAATATAACTTTGCCGTATTTTTTTTTTAATCTCAACAAAAAAGCTTTTTAACTTGCATTGTCAGCTTTAAGCCTAAAGATAACCTTACAGCATAGTCTTACAATAATGACTGGTTTTGCACAATGGGGCAAATACAATAATCTTCAAATGGTTGGAGATCGAAGCACAAATTGATTTGATCAATAATGTGTTTCTTGCAGTATTGGACATAATTTGAGCATACACATGCAGTGATCAATCTACATGCGAGTCCCTAGTCCAGTACTCGACTCATAGAAATTCTGGAAACACTTCAATTTAACATTGTGGGACCCATATTTTTCTTCAATATTTACAAAAAGGACCCATGGAAATAAGTTGTAAATTAATAGCTGCACATGTATTTACAACTATTTTGTATATTTGCAAGTGCAAAAAGCCAAAAATATAATAAACTCCTGCAGAACATTTCAAAAGATGCTGTAAAGAAATAAAATGAAGAGCATTTCTACAGCTAGACAGAAGTTTTTGATACTGATGAAGACACTGAAAACGTTTCTGGCCTGTTTTAAGCACACACTATTGCCTTTTTCAACATATCTTTTTATACCCTTACAACGATGTAATGGAATCAGGTTGTCCATCCGTCTGAAGACAATAATGTAACGGCTACTCCTAAACTACCGAGGGAATTAATATGAAACTTTGTGGCAATAATACTTATACATTGTAGATCTACAAAAACTATCATCTTTAATAAAATTTGGTGACCTAGTCAAGGGGGGGTAATTTTCTCAGACAATTACTCCTTAACCTGTGAACCGATTAAAGTAAATCTACACGGGTCACTATACCCAGGTTTTTGTTGGAAAAACCTGTGAACTGTTTTCAATGACGCTACACAGGGACATTGCCATATTAAAGATTTAATTGCAAAGGTGCCATATTAAAGATGTAATTGCAAGGGTGGGGTGGGTATTAGCCTTTAGCTAATAGTTCTAGTTTAGTATTGACTATTCCGTAATTATGTGGGGGAGGTAGCAGGCACCTGTATTGATATTATCATTGGTCGAAGGATTAAAATTAAATTTATATAATCCTCGGGTTAGCTCTGAAACAGACCAAAGTGCCTTGCTTCTAACATCCTTTCACTGAACAAACTTGCCTGTATCAGCATGAACTATCGATGAATCGCAATAGCCATGAATATTGTAAAAACACCCACCATCAGATTTCACCTTGGTATTTTATAGATTATAACACTACCAATTCAACATGGGACCATACTGTACAACATCCACTTAATGGAGTTTCCAGTAATCATGCATGAACTAGTGTATGAGACAATATCTGTAGTAGCTAGTCACATTCATGGGTTGTCAAATTCTTCTTTTCATGAACAAATATAAATATTAATTATGAGCTGCAGTTCATATCTTGTGTTTGTCTGATATGAATTGAGAATACAGTATCTGGGCCACTAGTATGTGAAAAGGTTTGGTTTATTTTGTTTTACGTCCTATTAACAACCAGGGTAATTTAAGAATGTGCCCGGTTTGGAAGGTGGAGGAAAGCCGTAGAAATACCACCAACCTACAGTCGGTACTTGGCAATTGCCCCATGTGGATTTCGAACTTGCAACCCAGAGGTGAAGGGCTAGTGGTAGAATGTCGGGACACCTTTACCAATCGGCCACTGCGACATGAAAAGGTAAAGAACTTGTAAATCCATATCGGTTTTAATATATAAATATTAAAATAATGAATAGAGACATGAAAAAAGAGACTTGATACTGTTAAATTTTACTAATACTGGGGTATGTTGCATTCATGATTTGTTGTGAATGATAAGTGCCATTTATCTAAAAACTTAGTTCATATGGTGAAAACCCTGATGTTGAAACATTCTTTGACTAATACTGTATGTCATAGGTGTTAACCTCTGAAACCTCCGATGAGGGAGATCTCCCTCATTCCATATTTCCAATGAGCAAGAAAGTGCGTGAAATATGTATAAAACTGCATTACTCAATTTGTTTTCACCTTTTTATGTAACAAAACAACATTCATTTGATCCAGACACACCTGTTATGGTCATTACACGCACCCTACATTAACTAGGATATCATTTGACCACAGGATATAGATTTTGAGTTTGTGTGAGATTGGACTTAAATGAGGGAGATTGGTAAATTATGGTCAAAATGAGGGGTATGATATGTATGTCTGCATAAACAGTATGTTGGTTCACAAACCAGAGATCCCAGAGGGATCTCGGTGCCCACCACTGAAAATCTTCATTCAGACCACGGATATGATGGTGGGCTAAAAATGTAAATACCTAGGTATAAGTATTGGTTGTTATATTTTTGACATTCATTGGTGTGTAACATACATTGCTGTGTAATATATATTGGCTTAAGACCTACATATTCAACATCATGCACTAGTAAGCACCACTCAATATGTAGGTGCACTAATGAATATAAAAAATATGACAACCAATCCTTGATAAACCTCCTAACTGCTGATATCCATACAATGCCTTCATGAAAACAAAAAGCCATAAACATAAGTTAAAGATTTTTATTTCTATTTACTGATTCAAAATCATGATTTCACATTGATACACAAATGTTTCTCACAATACCTGCATAAGTTCACAAGGGAAAAAAAGCATAAAAAAAATTAAACTGGCTACATTTGACATTGAATTCATGGCACAACTATAACAGTGCTCCTTCCTTGATCTACATGGAACAGTACTAATGTGATCTAATTTAAAATTGAGACAGGATAAATTGGGACTGTTGTTTCGCACTCCAACTAGTTAAAACAATCCACTCATTAATACTTCACAGTCACAAAAAGAAGGATTTATTCCATGTGCATTTCATATACTGATATACACAAAAGCAATTTTAAATATATCAATGTAACGAATAAACTTTCAATTTTACGGTATCTCATTAAATGTTGCCAGCTGTTGCTCTATCTGTTGATACATAGTAAAATCTGTCATAAAGGACACCTGTCTATAAAGGACAGACTCATCATTCCCATAGTGCATTTAACTGTATAATTAACCTCTGTATAAAGGACACCTGTCTATAAAAGACAGACTCATCATTCCTATACAGTGCATTTTACTGTATAATTAACCTCTGTAAAAGGAAACCTGTCTATAAAGGACAGACTCATCATTCCTATACAGTGCATTTAACTGTATAATTAACCTCTGTATAAAGGACACCTGTCTATAAAAGACAGACTCATCATTCCCATACAGTGCATTTTACTGTATAATTAACCTCTGTAAAAGGAAACCTGTCTATAAAGGACACTTTTGCTCTGTCCCTTTAGTGTCCTTCGTAAACAGGTTTGACTGTAAAGTGAATTATGAAGGCATCTTCTGTAACTTGGATGGCCTACAAAGTATTCGAGATATTTGTACTTCAATCACCTTTAAAATACACGACTTGGAATCTGTGTATTGTTTCCATACAATGAACTATGTTGATCATCAGCCCAAAATAAGTTCTACCCTCAACCCCTTGCTATCTGTATGAGCAAGCTAGATTTTGACAATGGATATAATCCATTTACTGTGGATCAAATAATTGTTCTTTACAAGAATGATGTCAACAGTTTGTTTTCCATACAATTTTCAACATAATACCACCAAATGTATATTTTTTCCTTCAATTAGAGAAATTAAAAAACTCTCTTTCAACATAAATTTTCCCCTTTCAATCAATCAATGAATCCAATCTTCTTGACAGCTTGCAACATTCAAAGAGATGTATAGTCTTATTTTATAAATATATCAATGTACAAGTGAAAACTTGACCATTCGTTCTTTACCAGATAGGAACACAACACAATCATACGATCACACAACCTAATACTAACACTATATCATAAAGCTTAATATCTCTGGCCACAATAGCCTAATACATTGTAGTTATATGTAATTATACTGTCAATTGATGCACTTAATACAAACATATAGAGCATGATATATTTTCTTAGTGCTTGTGGGAACGTTTTTTTTCTTCCAAGCAAATTATCCATACCAAAAGCATACATATGATTTTGATTATAAATTTTTTATGCAAAGAGAAAAATTTCAACCAGAACTTGGGACTAAGATTACAAATAACAGTGTATTATATTACATAAAATTTTAGTTCAAAATGATGTAAGGGAGATTTTTTTTAACAAATGATTTGATTATTCAGCAGGTGGTATCGGCTTGCAAAAGCAAAACAAACTGTTTATTCAATAATATCAATAAACTTGTATTGGATATCACAAAAAGTTCTATAGACACGGAAAAACATAAAGCGGTGGAAATAGATATATACAACCCTGGACGATACAATTTAGCTGTATTGAAACTATGTTTCTACACAAGTATATCACACATATACATAAACATCAAATTTGTACCACTGGTATGACTTCATATCTGTATAGGACTGTATGTCACATGCAGTAGAAATCTGTCCCCTTGACTCAGAGGGATCAAATACTCTTATAACTAACAGATATTTGGTCCCGTCCTATATATACATGTCATCCTTACCTATTTTCATATACATTGATACTTGAACCTGTTATTATGACATCGATTCACGCCCACACATATTTTCAAAACATACTTTTCAAATTATAATTTTGAGTCATGTAACTGACCCTTTTCTTTAGGTAATGGTTTTATAATTTTCCTTCCATTTAGTGAAACTGTATTTGATTCCGATCCGGAATTATTCTTAAATGAACAAAATTTGTTTTCAATAATAAAATATGGTGAAATCATGATAAAAAACCCCATTTAAAACAATTGTGGGGTTAGAAAAGCTATTTTTCAATCAATAATACAATGCAAGACCTTTAAATGGCTGTTTTACATACAATGGACCTATAACATGCCTGGTAACCTTCTAAAATGTACATGCTCGGGCAACAAATGTTTGTCTGACATGTTGAAGGGAATACTGTAAACGTTACAGATCTCTCATGCTTTTACAGAGACTCTTCGACACAAAAAAAAACATGACTAGCAGACTCTGTCACCATTGTAACGACATTTCTAAACATCATCCAATTAAAACCGAATAAACAGAACAAAAATAAGATTTGAAGTGTTTACCAGTAGTAAGTGCTGAGAATTTATACAAGTGCAATCTAAGAATGTGTAACCCTTAGTATAGATACTGAAGGGTTGTGTGCTGTAGATTTTAAATCAACTGAGGGGAAAAAAACTGTATATTAAAGCTAAAATTAAAAATCAACACCGGTACTATGAACACACATTACGATAAAACCTGAATAATTTATCTTTCTACTTCAGTATTATCATTTACAATATGACAAAGTGATGTAGAATTGTATCATGTATTAATTACTTATACAGGCCAATTTATATTGCACTCTACCTAAATCCAATAAAATTGTTATATGCAAGGTATAAAATAGTTTTCAATGCAGTCTTGGTTTTCATTACTAACACAAAATATCTGTGGGTACAATTGCTAACACTTTAATTTAAATAGTTGGATCAAACTTATCCAGTCCGTATATGCAAAATGATTCTGGTAATTTAGATTTACACTGCACACACACATATATGTCCGCTGTTTAAAATACTGTTTATCTTCAGTAAGATTTTGTATCACATAGTAACCTTTATAACACTTCTGTAAGGTAAGCACAGTTTCAGCCTGCCCTACTAGTTAATCATCAGCGTTCTGTAGCTCTTGTACATTTGACCAAATGCCATCTTTAATCTAAGGGAGATAATTGGAAATAAATTCAAAAGTTTCAATCATTGTATTACTTCCATCAATTATATATTTTTCATATATTCTTTTTATATACATATATATATTGATTTTTCTTGGAAATGATTTTAATATAGCAAACATATTGACATGGACACATAACGGTACACTGGAATAAGCTTATAATACTTTCTTTCCAATTCGATATCAAGAAACAGCTCCACATATATTTGTTCGGTAATATATAAATCTTACATTTTTCTCTTGATTAAAGTATTGATTACGTAACATACAGGATTTCCACAACACTAAGAAATTACTGCAAAAGTACATATTTTAGCGATAGTCTTATTTTTGCAATTTTTGCGCTCAAAGCATTCTGCTACATCATGATTGAACTAATTACAGTTTCGGTAAATTCTTTTCTATAGCAAGTTTTGTGAGTGCCAATTCATCATTGCGCTTGTCTATTTAAATTTGGTTATTCGCTAAATTTTTACAGCACAAAAATAGGTACATTTACAGCAATACAAAGCTATTTGATAATACAGTACTTGTAAAATATCTATATACTAGCCGTAAGAGTGTGTGTTATTTGATAAAATAATCACGCTTACATCACCACACTTCAAATCAAGCCTCGACGCACAAACAACATGGTTATTCTAAAACGCAGGTGTAAAAACATATGAAATATCTAGCATATAAAAAAGTGGTAAATCAACTTTAATCAACAGTTTGATTTCTTCCAAGAACGAGTATCATATATTTATATCGATCAAATTAATTACACCGCTGCACAAGGATATGATACTTATTTGCACATTGCCCATATATGTATAGATATATATATATACATGTATATTAGGTAGCATAAAGCTAATAGACAATATTGTTATTGAATATCAAGTAGATGTATAATATATGTGTACAAATTATTTTTCACTCTACATAAAATATACAGTAAAATCTCAATATCATGCCTCTGCCTTCATATGCCACATACCGTAACTTAACATAATCTAATAGTCCGTCACATATTCACACCTGAAATTTCATAATAAACTCTCAAACCTCTGAATCTGAAAAGTTTAAATGTGTTTTCAAGGCTAATCAGTTAATTTTACTTAATTCATGAGATATTATGACAAACCTCTCTAAAATGCCAAGTTTCCATTGTCAAAACAAACTTTTGACAGCATAATGAGATTTTACTGTACACTAGCTGACATAAACTCTCTACACGACAATAGTAAATACATACTCACATAATATTATAGATACTTCACATTGCACAAATCCATATAGTCCGTGCAAATACAGGGAGGAAAAATATATACAAAACTTAATGGTATAATTCAACAGCCAGTCTCAACAAGCTTCACACTGACCATGACATTTTGAATAAGATCATGTCTATAACATTTTTTTACCAAAACAAGCTTTTTGCTGACCATACAATTTGACAAAACAACCTCTGACAATTTGATCACAACAGATTGAGTAATAAAGAAATCCTGACTGGATGTGTTTGCCAGGATGAGATTATCAGAACAAGCTTTTACAAAATACTTTCCCCACAAAAAATTATTTAAACTGTAAAAACTGACAAACAATGACTTGTACAGGAAGTACCAGTGTCAATACACTATTTCCCTAATATTTTTCTGTTCATCTTGGGGTATGCTAGGTATCAAATCTCAGCTCTTTGGTTTACTCTAACAAATGAGCTAAAGAGACATTGTCCCTACCTGAATCAGTAAGAAGTAGCTAATATAGGGCAAGGGTGACAAACTCCCCCTTCAATATAGAACTAATTCAGAGATTTCCAGGGACAACAGCAATGCTGATGAAAGCGAGACTGACAAAAACATTGCTGCTGAGAGCAGGGCTGACAACAGCAGAGCTGCTGAGAGCAGACTTGACAACAGCAGAGCTGCTGAGAGCAGGGCTGACAACAGCAGAGCTGCTGGGAGCAAGGCTATATATTTTTGCTGAGTCTCTACATGGTCACCAGCGTAACAGCGGTCAATATTTTTTAATGCCTTTCCTGGCAATTGAACCAAATTCTCTTGATTTTAGTTTGATTTTAAGTTCTACTTAATGTTACAAAAGATTTATAAATTAAATTTTCTGAAGCAGAGTCGATAAAAAGCAGCTTGTATCTTAACAAGGTGACATGTATATAACTTCCCAGTCCAATATCTTTCTGTTATCATTAATAACTTCACTTTTATACTACAAGGCCACGATTCATCCAGGAGTTTGACTACTACATTATAACAGTGGATTATAATAAATTGATAGCTATGATGTTTGATAATGGTTTCAATGCTGACGGTGCTTACGGTTCTATGCTTTGAGGGACTAGATTTAAAATATGACAAAGTGTGATGGAGGGATGTAATGATCTTGTGAGCATTAAATTGCCAATCCTAACCTGACGGTATCGCTAATAAGTTGTACATTTGTGGTCAAGCATTTGAAGTTTATAGAGATGGAGCATGAAAAACTGAGAAAGCAGGGAGTATACCATCAATTTCTATGGTAATTATATAAAATGTTGACTTCTCTTACATCCCAGATACATCCAAACACTATTATCCTAAAATTTGAACCATATTCTCACCAATACATACCTAAGTGTATTTTAAACCAGACAATTTCTCCATACTTGGCTATGTTTAGCTTAATTTTGTCATACTAGAAATATATCTGGTATATACTTAGTTATAAATATTCATCAACTAAATTACATACAAATTTTATGATTCAAATAAGATGCAACTTGATTGAACACTTTGTTATTGTAATTTCACCTCATTGAGATCATTTTCCAGTGCTCTTTACTTAAGGTAGGAAGCTTTTTGGTTGTTACATACAAGCTGAAGAAAAAATCAATTTGTTTATTCTAAATGTTTTTTTGAAAGAACATGAATAAATAGAATTATCATCTTTGCTGACTTGCAATGCTTTGAGTGAAAATGCAACTGTTGTACAATTATTGTAAAATATTGTAATTAACAGAATGATAAGTATACAATGAATGCTTAATTTGTATTTACATGCAATCTACTTTGTCTATAGAATAATATAGCATACAATGAATGTCTGTATGTACAGTTCTGATGCATGGGAAGCTGAATATGTCTGCTGAGCTGCCATGAAAACAACATTACACAAGTTACGCTGAAGTGCTCCGAAGGTCAAAACAAAAACAAAAATTGAGAAAACGCTGTTTGCAGTGTCACGGAAACCATGGCTGTATATACAAAATGGCTAGGCATGTAACGTATTGGGTGCTCGTCTAATCCACACAGCTCTTTATGTCGGGCAGAGAACTGAAACAAACAAAACATGAAACTCAAGTCAAAAGAACATAACTTTGACCGACTTATCATTTTCAATAATAAGACTCAATGACACTCCTTGAGTTGGATTAAGATTGATTCTAATGTCATCAATCAGAAACTTCAACTTGATTTTTTTTTTTCAAGAATGGTATGCGATGGCATACTCTACAGTTGTAAAATTTGGTTGTGGTAAACTTTGGCAATTTCAAGCCCAGAACTTATTCAGGGAGTTAAATTCTACAAATCACAATTTCTGTATTTTTCTGAACACATCGCCAAGAGATTGGAGTGTTGGTTACCATGTACTAGCAACAATCAATTAAGTAACTTAAATCTGGTGTGTACATTAAACATTAATAAAAAAAAACAACATCCAGGTGAAGAGTTAAATAGGGTGAAGCATGGATTGATGGTAACAATCAAAATATTCATGAGGTTTTGTTCTTTTCATAAATTATAACGCATTCACAAAATTTGTGAAGTAATAGCACACTTGCAAATATTAACAACTATACAGAATTTTTATTGAAAATTGCTTGTACCGGTAATTTTTTTTCTTTTTTTATTTGAAAATTTTCATTCATTGCAAATATTCTTGTCAACTTGTATGTCAAATGGAGAAGATAAACCTACCCATTACACACATTTGTAGCCTGAATATTTATTCCACTGTTGATTCTGAATACTATGAATGTTTATACACAGTGAGTTTTTTGTTTCAGAAATATGAAAATTAATATGATATTATAAGAAAAGTGGAATTATTTTCAGTATAAATGTTTTGTGATTCTATAGGTCAACACAACTATTTTAAAGAAGATGAATCAGGCTACATTGAAATTTTGCTTGAGTGCATTTGATTCTGGTTGTTGTGTAAAAAACTGTACAGCAGCATTATAATCTGCAAAATGTTTCTCGTTGCGTAATTTTCATTTAAATATGGCCAAATTACCCCTTTTTGACCCCATCCCTCAGCCCTTTAGGCCCCCGTGATTAATTTTTAGTGTTTGTAAAGCCTAAGCCACTTGTAAATTTTAAATTCTCATATTGTTACAGAACGTCACTTACAGTTCTTATGAATGAATTTGAAGCAGAAGTTCGAAATCAAGCAATGCTTATCTTCAAAGTTACATGTTTCATGACGGAATGACAGGAAGTGGTAGGCAGAGCAATTTATCATAATATTATCAATATCATCAAATCATTTTGTGTGCCACCTTCTCTTACTGAAAGAACTGAAAATATTCAATGACCATATGAGAATTTGTTGAACACCTTTTATAATTTTTGAATCTGAAAAATCGTCTTTCCTTGAGGTGTAAAGTGGGACTTTTGATGGAATGTTACTTCAGCTGAAGATATAGCTAGACCAATAAAGACCTGCTGACATTTAAACAAGGCAATCTTTTCGGGAACAAACTTCACATATATGAATCATTATCACCCTTATTTGGACCATTCGAATTTAATGACACTGTTCTTAAAACAGGAGATAGAAATCTCATCAATTGTTGCAGAGATAGAGAAATGTTCGCCATTGTGTAGAACATGACTGGAAGTATGTAGGATAACATCCACAGCATTTAGTATTGGTAAAAATCAATACATGTAGCAGTTACAGCCATATGTTTCCTGTGCACGAGACCATATGTGTTAGCTATATGGTAGGAGGAGGAGGACTGAAGCCATCGCCAGCAGATGGTCCCCCCGCCCGATCAATACTACTTATGTTAACATGGCCCATTAACATTGACATATAACTCCTACGCTTCCTCAACACAAGAGGCGCGTTGTTGTTACCGCAATTACAGCTTTTTCTTATCAAACATGTTTACTGCGGAAAAACAACCTGGTGAAGCACAGACCAAATAAAGAACCGGATTCTGAACTTAAAGTAAGGCCACTTCATTGTCCTGTCCATCTATACTTAATCAATTTATTATCATGTTTGATTTCAGCTGAACTTTAATAAAGTAAAGCAAAGGAAAGTGGAATATTCAATTGGCTGCAGCACATCTAAATTAGTTTTTTTCTATCAATTCAGTGTGACATCACAATACATGGTAATGTGCTGTCTGGCAGCCAACTTAACATCAACCATAGGAAATGCTTCCAGCCACATTGAATCTTGTTTTTTAACTGTATTTATTACACAAGGTGAGAACACCAACAACCCTTATGGTTATAAATATATGTTATCCTACTCCCTCATGTAGAGTAGATGTTTTACTTAGAAAACAGGTAGGAAGTGATTTTTATTTTGGGTCTAAAGGAGAGACATCTCACCTTTTTATCTCAAATGCTACCAGTCTTCCAGGTAAAAATGACCTGACTTCCAGGTAAAAATAACCAGACTTCCAGGTAAAAATAAAGACGGAAGCATTTTTCTATACAACATAAAGCAACTATGTTGGAATCAAACGACAAGAATTGTAAAACATATCCTGACGGATCTGTATAGGTATCTTTTATACAAGAAAATAATTTTGTCTTTAAGTTAAAATGAATTTTTAATTCAAAAGGCCCAATCTTCTGATCTTTATAGAAAGTACGGTTTTCAAACCAAAAAGTTATGAAACATTTAGACTTGGTATTACTGCATTGTGGCTATTAACTTCTGTAATTTATCGTGGCAATAAACTCTCTTAAACTACAATCTGATTAAAATACAGATCCTTGTTCTCACTCCGTTTTACAAGGATCTGACAACATCCCATAAGAGTTCATGTTCAGATGACATTTGTCGCCTCTTTTCTTAACACTAAAATAATTTTCCAATGACCTGTCATCTTGCAGCAAGCCATTTCCTCACATTATTCCACATGAACTTTTTGGTGACGAAATGACTAAATGGACAAAATGTGATTATGCAAGCCTTGTCGCCTCAAAAATTTGCTGTCAAGATTCTGAAAGTAGTAATTTGATTGGCTAATGCAAAAGGTCATCGGGACATGACCCCTTTATGGGATTTCCTCAGATCTTAACGCAGCAGAGAGAAGTTTACAGAACAGCGTGGAGATCAAGATATGATTTTAACAGATTGTCTTAAATTAGTTCTTGTCTCCAAATTGGAGAAGGTATCCCAATTAAAACCGGCATAGACTGGTGCCATTAGATATATATATACCAACACATGTAATCCATTAAAAGATTTGGTATGATATATCATTCATTGATTTAAGGGGAGATATGAAGGATACAGGAGATAAAAAGATAGAAGAAACACAACCTCAAATTTTTCCGGATTGTTTCATTCAAAAGTTCTGTTTTAGTAACATAACCAATTAAAGATACACATCAATTCTACTAGATGGTTCAGCTGCTTTAGAACTAGCGATAATCACATTAGCAAGACAACAGTCAAAACCGAAGCGGGGTTGGCTATTCAAATTTTTTCATAGGGTTGGCTATTCAAATTTTTTCATAGTTATGAACCATCATAGGTATTTGAATAAAATAACATTTTTCTCCTGTTATTAATTAAATGTTCGTTGCAAATTTTATTTTAGGTTGGGTACATGTGGCTATTGGACTTTTGACATAGTTATGTCTTATCATTATGTCGACAAAAATTGGATTTTTCTCCCGTTTTTAAATTAAATCTTCATTGCCTTTTTTTTTCGGGGGAGGGGGGGGGGGTTGTTGTTAACACTTTTATCTGTACCTTATCTTATCACCTACTTCACGTGAGCCTTATTTTTGAGTAACATTACAAAGCTAGTCAGCATGACCCAGACTGGCACTGATGTTAGATAGGTGTAGAATTGATCTGTGATGCGGAGACTGTCGGTGCAGACGACACGAAAAGCCTGCCACCTTATCAGCATGCCAGATATTGATTCTAGAACAGGTCGGAGAGCCAAGCCTCCACAGGTACATAGGTGTTGATACCTATCTGATCAATATCTACCTTGTACATAACCTTGATTTTATCATCAGGCAACAAATGTTCAAACATTCCCTTAGGCAACTTTACTACAGCTGGTCATAGAAACTGGACATTTATATATAAGCTAGGCTTATGTCCATTTAGACTGGTAAAGTGACACCATTGACTTAAGATTCAACATTGTCCTCATTTAAGTTCTTCACCAAGTATTATCTGGCCCATTAATAATGCTTTCATCAAAACTCTTGAATTTGAGGAAATTCATGAACTTAAAAATTTTAAGTTAAGAATCGTCCCTTAACTTCTGTTTTGCTCTCCTATAAAGGGTTTAAAGTTAAGAACTTAAGGAATTTCCTTAAGTTAAGGAATATTGATGAAACAAGGGGCTTGGCACCATGCATTGAAAAAGGGAATAACCACAAAAGCTTAAAAATGTTAAACAAACATCAAATTTGGGATATCAAGATTTTACTTTATACACAAATTATGTAAAAAGTCTGCAAATTTGCGCAGCACATTAAATAAATACACTGCTTGTGTATTGGTAAATCTTATTGAAGATGTTCTATCAAAGGTATTTCAACAAAAAGTCCTAGACACATACATTTGTATTTCCCAAATTGATACCTATACACATCCTTCTATCAAACAAAATGGAAGCAAGTGTTTGGGTGTATTATGACAAGACTGGTCCTAGAGCCCTAAAATATGCTTGTAGATCTTCACAAACATAATTTACAAAATATCGTGGATTTTAATGAAGACTAGAAATGTCAGTGAGACATAAATTCCTTTAGCCTCCCAGCTGGTTACATTACAATGGGACGGGACGGATATGGGTAGCACTAAATGCCCCCCCCCCCCCATTCCATGGCGGGGGGCATAAAAAGGGACAAGATTTTGGGAGGTGGGGGGAGTATAACAATTGCAAGGAAATCAGAGGGAGGGGGCTACAGGTTTCAGTTTTGAAATTATGGAGGAATTAGGGGATCAGTTGTCAGAGCCTTAAAGGTCAGCAGCTGTTGGGGCTGGAAAGTAAAGCAGGCTGTTAGCAATAAAGAGGAAAAAGACAAAAGAATGAGCTTGACGGAAGAGTCAAAAGGTAAGTGTGGATATTGGGTAAGCCTGGAGAGAGTTTGTTTGTTTGGGTTTTACGACCCATCGACAACTACAGCCATTTGGACCGAGCAGTTTTTGTTATATATTCGAGATGGTTGCTTTATTAAAGAGACAGAGGACAACTTGCTGTGATTGTTATATCAGTAGGGAACGTAAATATATGTAGAAATTTGGGGAACCTTTTATGGATTGCAGAGAAGAATGAGCAGAAACACCTATAATAAAAGCAATTTGTGTTGAAAATGTACACAAGATAGGGAAGGGGTTATAATCGGTTAGGAATGTGCATAAGACCAACAAACAGGGTTGGCAATAATTTGTTTAGGAACTGGACAATACACAAGTTTTTTGGAAAAAAAAAGTAGTGGGTTTTAAGTTTTATCATTAAATGTGTGTGTGTGTGTGTGTTGGGGGGGGGGGGGGGGGGTTGTGCAGACAAAAGTTGGTCTATATGAGCTCAGATATTTTTAGAGAACAGGGGTAAGGGTAGGTTTGTGTTATATGGCACGGCTATGAAGGCTGCTAAGTTTGTAATGAAGGGCTGGGGTTATTACAGCTGATCCAGATATTTAAGACGGCAGGGTTTGTAAGGGTTCGTGTGGGTTTATGAAAAGAGAGCAGTGTTATAAGGGCTAGAGTTGGTTCATGAAAAGAGCGCAGGATTTTTTTAAAGGATTTGTGTAATTTAAGGAAAGGTATTTTTTGATGACTGGTGTAGTACAGGGGTCAGATTTACAGTAATCTTACCCTTCAAGATGTAGTCAGTCAGAAGTGTAGGGACTGTTGGACTATCTTCATTAATGGCCTGTAGTACTGTAAAACAAACAAATCCAGAGTTACAATAGTATTAACATAGACACAGCAGTTACACAAGGGGCACGTCAGTCCAACAGGGGGCACAACAGTAATACAAAGGGCACGACAGTTACACAAGGGGCACGTCAGTCCAACAGGGGGCACAACAGTAATACAAAGGGCACGACAGTCACACAAGGGGCACGTCAGTCCAACAGGGGGTAGAACAGTAATACAAAGGACACGACAGTTACACAAGGGGCACGTCAGTCCAACAGGGGGTAGAACAGTAATACAAAGGGCATGACAGTCACACAAGGGGCACAACAGTCCAACAAGGGGTAGAACAGTAATACAAAGGGCACGACAGTCATACAAGGGGCACAACAGTCACACAAGGGGCACAACAGTCACACAAGGGGTACAACAGTCCAACAGGGGGCACAACAGTCACACAAGGAGCACGACAGACACACAAGGGGCGGAACAGTAATACAAAGGACACGACAGTCACATAAAGGGCACAACAGTCCAACAGGGGGCACAACAGTAATACAAAGGGCACAGCAGTCACACAAGGGGCACAACAGTCACGCAAGGGGCACGACAGTCACACAATTGGCAAGACAGTCACACGGGAGGCATGACAGTTACCTAAGGGGCACGACAGTCACACAAGGTGCACAACAGGCGCACAACTATCACACAAGTCACCCAAGGCCATGACAATCACACAAGGGACACAACAGTCACAAAAGGCAAAAAACAAACCACACCACAGGCACAATATTCACACAAGCGGGGCAACAGTCGGACTGTCGCACAAGCATAGCCTACATATTTTTCACAAAGATGCTTTTACATTGATCAGAGAACATACATTCATCCAAATATCAATAAAGTCCAATTGGCTCCTCCTGCCCCTGGCACCGATCATGATGAGATTATATATAAGCCAACTACCGCCACAACATTCACTTTCCTCGGAAAATTTGGCAAACCACACATATACTGAAACCTTACCATCTACTATTCCAACAATCATGTTTTATGTGTGACAAGAAAATAAAATGTTGAACAAAGTGAATGGCAGGAATCAAAGCAGGATACATATATATCAGTAACTGCACAGAAAGTAGTTACGGCTAGATCAACTGCAGTTTGCCTAACAATAACCTCAAACTACAGGTTATTGATGGTTAGAAGACACATTTATCATATATCACATAAATGGCTCATTTTGTCATGTCATACGTCTATATCATAAATATTGTATGACACATGTGTAATAATAACATTTCTGTGACGTCATAAATAAATGACGACTTTATGACATCACATGTTTGTCATGGTAGTGAAAATCGTACTATCAAGAGTAGAAATTTGCCTTATATGGAAATATATTTGAGAGCTTTGGCATATTTTCTCAAGAACAAGTGTAAATGTAATATGGAATTTATTCAAATTGTTAAATAATTTAAGTGTGAAGGCTCTTGACATATCAAATTAATGAATTTGTTAAATAAATTCTATATCACATTGACACTCAACTAATCCTATATTTATCTAAAAAAATCTTTTCTTCGGTTTAAATCAAGTCAAATGTTTGAAAGGTTTTTTTCTTTGCCATATTCTGAAATGAACAGCACATTGAAAACATTTTGAAGGCTCAACAAAAATTATAGATACCTACTTTTAATGTAAATTTGGAGTTGTTCAGATCTTGGCGGGCCTTCAAATGTGTGATAGGGGATTACTGTCGTAAGGAACTGAAAAATAAAACAAAGTTCCGCTTAATTACAAATAAAACAGAGTTACACTTAATTACATAGTTTGATTTCAAATATAACTGATCATAACTTAGCTTCCAGCGTTAAGCCATACTGTAAATTTTGATATTATTTATATGCACAAAATTTTTAGCACATAACCTAATTAAAACAGATAAGAGCAATGATGTATTTGTGTAATAACAATACTTGTAGTAGAAATCAGAAACTACCTAGTACAATCATAATTCAGCGGAATATTTTCAGCATGAAAATCACTAAAATAAAATGATGTATGCTAACATTAATTGATATAATTGTTTTCACAAATTTACGAGGGGTGTTCCAAAAATAATGTCACTTGCATCGGTGCTCATAAAGCGGAAGTGCTTTTGTTCATTTTAATTTGCTCTGCCCTTCAAAATACTCTCCGCCAGCCGGAACACACCTTTTTAGCCGGTCAATCCATTTTTGGAAGCATTTTTCATACTCTTCAATGGGTACACCCATCAGGCACTGATAAACAGCAGATCCAAGGGCATTTCTTGAATTGTATCTCCTTCCAGATAAATGATATTTAAGTTTTGGCGGCCACTTTTGTAGTAGTTCTTCAACTCTCTCAGAACAACGTTTTTATAGAACTTGCCTGTGACCGTCCTGCCTTTTGGCACCGGGATTTGAATAGCTGGACCCTTATTAGTGAAAAAAATAGCATACAAAACCTTCTTTACCGTTCGTATTCGTTTGGCAATACTTGGGCGTCTGGCATTTTTAGTGGCCCATAATCGGTTGGCAACCTTCCGCTTTGGTTCAAAATAATACACCCAGGTCTCATTACCAGTGACTATATTATCAAAAGCCTTTTTACTATATTTTGGGTACATTTTGAGAATTTTTTTTGCCATTGTTACACGCGTCTTCTTTTGGTCATCCGTTAACAAATGGGGTATTTATCTTTCTAACTTTTAGGTGTTTCTTCAAAATTGCATGAACTCTTGCTAACGACAAGTTTGTCATTCGAGCCAATTGTCTTACGGTGAATCCAGCATCAGTTTGGAGGATATTTCGAATTTTTTCTATGTTACCTTTGGTCGTAGTTGTTGCAGGACGACCTGGGTGAGCAGCATCTTTCAGTTGCTGCTGCCCAGCACTAAATTTACCTACCCACCTACAAACAGTCCTGTGAGACATTTGGCCCTCCCCATAAATGTCACACACCTCGTGGTGAATATCTACAGCCTTTATGTCGAGTAATGACCTACCTTTTATATAGGCCCTAATTTCAATAACATTTTCAGCTCATTTTCCTGTCATTTTGTGTCTAGTCTAACGAATAGGCTATGAAATGATGTACAATGTACCGAGGTCAGTGAACGTGTGGACAAGATATTTACCTGTGTCACGAGCCAGTGATCACTCAATTGACACGAGGTGGTTTTGTGCATAAATTGCACAATTTCCGCAAAATAAAGCACAGATGACATTATTTATGGAACACCCCTCGTACCTTTATACATTACTTGGTACATTCGGTTTTTGTTAAGTTAAAAGTTACTTTAAGCAATGACTTTTTTAACAAATGCTGTTATGGTTCTGTAACACATTTCTATTGCTGAAAAAAACCTAAAGTGAGTTTATCAGTAATAGAAATGTATGTTAGAGCACCATAAAAAACATTTGCTAAAATAGTCATGATGTATATTTTCAAACAGTAATTATGCTTTATTAGTTATTTCGAACAATTTTTTTTGAACAGGAAATTAAGTGTAGACAACAATGAAACTGGTGACATCACAAAAAGATAAATGACATTACAATAGCAAATGTGCTCATTATTTGATTTTACCATAAATTCTGCAACTTGATATTATAAGTTTCAATAATTTTCCACAACTAATCTATCCCCGTATTTATTCAACATGTACACACTACACACTTACAGTTTTGGGACCGTCTGGACTGGTCGGGTTATTGTTGACACTGGACGTTGGTGGTGCTGGTTTGTTTTTCTTCTTCTTTTTGTCGAGATTGCTCTCTCTACGCCGCTTCTGTATGGTAAGGAGGAGAGAGATGAACTGGTTCTTCAACTCTTTATCGTACTCGTATTCATCGCGTAGGGCCAGTTCACGGATCAACGTCTCCGAGAGCTCTTTGATGATCACCTCGTACTCCGCCAGGACCTCATTTAGCTTTGTGTTGGACATCCCCTTCAACTCTGTAACATGAAGGACAAATAGTCAAGGATAGGAACCCAGAGGTGGTACTTCTATAAAATTTAGCCTACACTGACTGCAGAATAGTTACTTTCTTTGCAAAAACATAAACTTTGTCTAGAGAATGAGCTAAAATAATGCTTTTATCAATATTTTTTTTCTTTCAAATCTTTTTGCCTGGTGTAAAATGATAAATCGACACATGCGTAGTGCTTTCTTCTCATACTAAACATATAGATTATATCTCAATTTACTGGTGCAGAATCTTGCTGTCATTCTGAGAACTGTATCATTGTTGGTAATTGCAAAAACAATCAAATTTTAAGCAGATAGATGATATAAAGGATCACAAAAAGTAAGCCATTATCCATCTACCGTGCAAATGACTGAAGCGTGCAGCACAATAATAAATTTTCCAGGACTAAATGAAGTTGTACCTTGAATTGCTAAGAAATATATTCACGCAAAAATGGGGGGGGGGGGGGGGAAATCTAAGTATCTTTTTAAATACAGTAAACACCACTTTAATGTCAACCTTGTGGGGACCTGACTAATAGTTTGAGGAATACATCGTATTCATGTAATCCAAGGTTGGTTGAATATATACAAACTTGGTCAAGACCAACAACCTGTTCAATGAATGAGTATTCAAGTAAACTGGGTTCGAGTTTGTAGTATATCACAACCTACCAGCTACTGAGTAGGAGGGGAGGGAATCTTTGATTGTAGTATATCACACCTACCAGATTCTGAGTAGGAGGGGAGGGAATCTTTGATTGTAGTATATCACACCTACCAGCTTCTGAGTAGGAGGGGAGGGAATCTTTGATTGTAGTATATCACACCTACCAGCTTCTGAGTAGGAGGGGAGGGAATCTTTGATTGTAGTATATCACACCTACCAGATTCTAAGTAGGAAGGGAGGGAGTCTTTGATTGTAGTATATCACACCTACCAGCTTCTGAGTAGGAGGGGAGGGGATCTTTGATTGTAGTATATCACACCTACCAGATTCTGAGTAGGAGGGGAGGGAGTCTTTGATTGTAGTATATCACACCTACCAGATTCTGAGTAGGAGGGGAGGGAATCTTTGATTGTAGTATATCACACCTACCAGCTTCTGAGTAGGAGGGGAGGGAATCTTTGATTGTAGTATATCACACCTACCAGCTTCTGAGTAGGAAGGGAGGGAATCTTTGATTGTAGTATATCACACCTACCAGCTTCTGAGTAGGAGGGGAGGGAGTCTTTGATTGTAGTATATCACACCTACCAGATTCTGAGTAGGAAGGGAGGGAATCTTTGATTGAAGTATATCACACCTACCAGATTCTGAGTAGGAAGGGAGGGAATCTTTGATTGAAGTATATCACACCTACCAGATTCTGAATAGGAGGGGAGGGAGTCTTTGATTGTAGTATATCACACCTACCAGATTCTGAGTAGGAAGGGAGGGAATCTTTGATTGAAGTATATCACACCTACCAGATTCTGAGTAGGAGGGGAGGGAGTCTTTGATTGTAGTATATCACACCTACCAGATTCTGAGTAGGAAGGGAGGGAATCTTTGATTGAAGTATATCACACCTACCAGATTCTGAGTAGGAGGGGAGGGAGTCTTTGATTGTAGTGTATCACACCTATCAGATTCTGAGTAGGAAGGGAGGGAATCTTTGATTGTAGTATATCACACCTACCAGCTTCTGAGTAGGAGGGGAGGGAATCTTTGATTGAAGTATATCACACCTACCAGCTTCTGAGTAGGAAGGGAGGAAATCTTTGATTGAAGTATATCACACCTACCAGCTTCTGAGTAGGAGGGGAGGGAATCTTTGATTGAAGTATATCACACCTACCAGCTTCTGAGTAGGAGGGGAGGGAATCTTTGATTGAAGTATATCACACCTACCAGCTTCTGAGTAGGAAGGGAGGGAGTCTTTGATTGTAGTATAAGGAACAGTCTCTATAGGGTACAGCTCTGCCGGGTTCTCGTGCTGTGGCTCCTGAAAAGTAAAGCAATGTATAGATATATAAAAGTGCATTGAACTATCGGTCAATTAAATTGTAGGTGACATAACATTGACAAATTGGTCCAATAGATCCACTTCAGTGATAAGGTTTCCACGATATCCTAACAGTTGACCAGGTTTATACGCTGGCTGCTTTAACAGGTTCACATGCTATATTGATTTGGTGCCAAATGGAGGAGTTAAGTCCTGACACAATCACTGTGTTCTTTAAATCAGTGATTTTAATACAAGACAGCACCCGTCCATTTGTCACCATCATGGCCAGGCATTCTGCCATTTGTGACCTAAGCTTGGTTTTTTTTCAGTCAAAAACTACATACTTCTGCACCTTAGACTGTCATTGTTCATCACCTTTTTCAGAGATTCTCCTTTACCCTTCCTTACTGCTATTGATAACACAAGCTTGAGATAAATACCTAGAAATTTTGTCTTTAAGCCAAATAAAGAATCACACACCAAACAAACAAGTTGAAAACTATCTTAAACATTATTGGGCCCATGAACAAATGAAGTCCTTCAATTTACTTAAAGTTTCTACATTTATCATATTACATAATTTACAATTTGTAAGAGTAAATGAACTGTATCAGTCTTGGTTGTGAATATCCTTAAACTAATTTTGGAAAATTAAAAAAAAGATTCACAGTTTACAACATTTATAATATCTTACATCTTCCCAATATGCGAGACTAGAAAGTAATTTAACTCCACTAATTCAAGAATTAATCACAGTTTCAGATTCCAATGTTGTCTAGTCACAAATTCCAACTTTTAAATCCAACATAATTCAGGACAATAAAGCATAGCTGTAATATCAAAATTCTGGCAATCTGGCTTCTTGCTAGTGGGTCACTGTTATAATCAAGCCCTGCAGTTCCATTATCACTGCTATCTTGGAACCAAACTGTATTTTTTAATATACTACTGCTAACATTGTACATGGAACTCAGAACTGAAGTTAGCACTTGTTTGTACCTGCATCATGCACTCGATTTCACTGATGACTTCTTCGGCAGTTTCTACGTGGTCCGAGTCATTCTGGGTTAGACTGCTCACAATGAGGGAATGCATGTCAAAGGCCTGGGCCAGCTCCTCGTCATCGGACAGGTCCAGGTTGGGGGACACACATTCCTGTGGAGAGGGACAGACTTTTATCATCTATATACTTCTTTATACCACCTACCAGTAATGATAAACTCATTATCATGGGCTGATAGTGTGAGAAGAAGTCATAAACGACTTGAAAAGATCTTGAGAACAAATTTTTCCATTTCCCAGCACTTGGTAACATATTTTCTTAAAAAACATTTTTTTCTGGCGCCATTTTACATCGTAAACTGTAAATAGTATCCCAACAAATAAAGTAGTCTGCATAAGAAAACAGTCTGTCATAAAACTTTCAACATTTCAAGTGTAAATGTGCATACAAGAAAGCCAATGACGATATCTTTATATCGTTTTCAAATCATATTTTTTACATAACTTTAAAGTTTATGATATTCCTCCACGCAAATCATCTGTTAGTTTACGCTTGTCTCGTTTATTACAGAGACTTGCATTGAGCATATGCTCCCCAGCACTTCATCTGTGTCTTTGAACAACTTACCTTGCGCTCCCCAAGGTTTAGCACTTTTGCATGCAGTTCCCTTGCATAGGATTTTGACCAGTCTATTGGAAGGATGTTACCATAGTTCCCTGTAATTGTCCACCACATCCTGAAACATTAACAGTCAGCTATATCAACTTGTCCCGTAGGGAGAAAAACCTCTCCCTGTCTAAAATTACATATCAAAACCATTAGATTTGGTGGAACAGACAGGACACAGTACATGGCATGAGTTTTCTCTTCTTTTTTTTTTGACAAAATTTGGGATGCACAATATGTTTTCTAGTTTTGTATCAAGGGCCCTCAAAAGACTAAGACTTTTCTTGACCAGGGGTGTAAGATAGAGAAATTCTATCTAAGTTTTTCAAATTTGGTAAAACTAGAGACTTTGCCGAGTATTTTGCCAAATTTGAAAATCCAGAGGGTGGAATTTCTCTACCTAATACACTTCTGGTCTCTATTCAACTACCTGAATAAGCTCAAAAACCATGAAAATATGTTTTAACTGGCTACCATTTTGAAAATATATCAAGTTTTCCCTTGTGCTTTTTTGGTGAAAATGAATCAGTCAGCAGATTAAGCATACACTATATTTGCTAACATCATTTGTGCAGAAAAATTGATCTCAGCTTCCTAATGTTTACTGTTAAAATATTGTGAAAGGTTTTAATTTCATCACATCGCCATTTTCTCTTTTTGGCATTTTTTTCGAATTTGTGACGTTACATCAATGTTCTGCCATTGTGATGTCTCAATGCGTGAGAAAGAGTTTTCTTACAAAGCTTTCTAACACGGGCAAACGCTATCCAACATGGAGAGATATGAAAGAAAAAGATTTTCTCATCATGCCTACATGACACAACAGTCTTTCAGTTCAAGACCTAGGAATCTTCAACATTACATCAACTTACTGTACATGTACATGACAGGACAAGGTCATTGTCAAGACATTATTGTCCTTATTTTCTTCAAAAAGACTTTTGTCTTTAACAAACTTACAATATCAATGACTGTTTATAATTAATGTCCTTCATTTTGTGATTCAGTGGATACTTCAACAAAATCACTTAAATCATTTAGCCTAGAACTTCTAATAAATATAACAAGATGACCATTGGAAAATTTCTTGGAAAATGATGATTGTTGTTATTTTTTCGCTTAAGTATACCCCCGGTATATATTATATTTAAGAGAATTCTACATTTGAATTCCCTAATTATATCAAATTCAACCTTATTATAATGACCAATCTCCAAGGATCTTGACTTCAGCAAAGAAATAATCACAGGTACATTGTATTAAGTCTTAGTTTAGATCCGTCTACCTGTAACTAAATACATTCTCTCTTTTTAAGGTGATTTTTATAGAACCAAGCTGCAAAAAGCTCACAAATAAATTGTTAGTGATTTTCAGTGTTTAGTATCTATATTCTGCCAGGATGATAAAACAGTTGTTTTCTAATTCAGACCACTTGGTACGATGAATTTTGAGTTTGGTACCTTCATTTGTTTTTGTTTTTTTTTAATACCTGGGTATTTACACAGATTTATTGTAAAAAATATCTTAAATTCATCAATTCATTCTTCATTATTAGACTGGTAACAACAAATATCTCCCAACAGTTTTGGTATTATTGTATATATATGTATGTACAAACTGGGTGGTGTATTGTATCGTATTGTATATCTCTCAATTCACTGTAACATGTCTATACAGAACTGTTGCCTTAGGAGGCCCGGCCACAAAATTCCCCAGCAGCAGCAGCAACAATGAGAAGGGTCCTGTTAGTTGGTCTGGAAGCTGGCACCCAGCCATTGTGGAGGTGCTTGTGTATATATTGATTATCCACTCAGCAGAGGCCCAATCATACTACCTCCTATAAATGAGTCACTGATTCTCGGCTATCTCAGCATCCATTATTCACACAGAGAAAATTCTACACACAACCAATCATATATACATGCACATTATTAATTTAATACCATAATAACCTGTATGTATACTAGATAATTACCTGGTCTGATAAAAATCTTCATAAAAACGAGAAGTAACGTAATTTTTCCAATTTACAAATTATGACAGAATTTTCCATCGGTTTTGCCGAAACATTTTTTTTAAACAACCTGTCTGATTCATAGCTGATCAACGGAGATCTCGAAATTTGCTTCAATTTGGCAAAAACAATTAATGAAAATGAACATTTCTGTCTTAATGACTCATCAAAAATGTCTCTAATTGAATAGAAATTTAATCAAACAAAAGGTTCAATGGGCTTTTGAAATACTCAATTTTCATTCAGCATGGAAGTAATTAGAAAAGAACTCTACTTTATGGGGAAGAACATTACAAACTATGCTAACACACCAAACAAATAAAGCACTGATTTCTGAAAGACAATTCAGATTGAATGATAAAATTGTGATGAAATATCAAGATTACTGAAATTGCAATTAAAACACTTTGATTTCAAATCAGTCTTTAGTGTACACTGTATATAGCGATAAGTAATAATCTACAATTAACAGCATTTTAAGATCATTCAATTGTACCTAGTATTATAGCTCACAGTGCTCAAAGTACTATATTATGCTTCCCCTCCAGATCTTGTCCCATACTATTAGATGCTTTATATATATTTTTAGCCATGAATGAAACACAAGTTCATCTAAAGTATTTTCATACATGAGCATGACCTTTGCATAAAACTTGATTAAGATGAATTGAAATACACATGTAATTGTATGTTAAAATTGTTTATCAATGACATGACATGGGGACAGTATATACAACAAGAGGCCCAAGGGCCTTAACGGTCATCTGACTACCAATTGTGATACCATTATGGAATTAGTTTAAACAATATTTTATTTCCATCAGTGTACATGTATATTACATATATAGAAATTGTACAAATAGTGAGGATTGGAAAACAAGCTAATAGCTTATATAAATTCCTCTCCTCTAGGAATTAGTAATACAATCATGTAACAATATGCCACACAAATGTGGTTTTCAAGATGGTGATGATCATGGATTTCTTCGGAACAGTGCGAAAAATAACATTTGGTCAGAATCATTTTAGGCAAGTTTCAGATCATGGAAAGTGTTAGATGTGGATGCAAAATGGGGGCTGTTGCAGCCATCTTGGATCTCTGACGGACTGGAGAAATAACAACATTTGGTTGGGACTATCTGGGGATCATTTTTCTATGAAAAGTTTAAAATGTGTTTTCAAAATGGCGGCCATGGCGGCCAACTTGGTCAGGTCCACCTAAGGATCATTTCTAGCAAGTTTCAGCTCAATCCCACGGATAGAACTTGAGAAGAAGTTTAAAATGTGAAAAGTTTACGGAGGGCAATTTTGTTTTTCAAGATGGCGAATCTGGCGGCCATCTTGGATTTTGGACCAACCCGAAATGTAACAACACTTGGTCAGGACCATCTCAGGATCATTTCAGCCAATTTTCAGCTTAATCCCAGTGGTAGAACTTGATAAGAAGTTGGAAACGTGTTTTTCAAGATTGCGGCTCTGGCAGCCATCTTGGATTTCGGACCGACCCAAAAAGTAACAATACTTGATCAGGACCATCTCAGGATCATGTCAGCCAAGTTTCAGCTTAATCACACAGGTAGAACTTGAGAAGAAGTTTGAAATGTGTTTTTCAAGATGGCGGCTCTGAAGGCCATCTTGGATTTCCGACCAACCTGAAAAATAACAACACTTGGTCAGGACAATCTCAGAATCACTTCAGCCAAGTTTTAGCTTAATCCCACAGGTAGAACTTGAGAAGAAGTTGGAAATGTGTTTTGTAAGATGGCGGCCATGGCGGCCATCTTGGATTTCGAACCGACCGAAAAGTAACAACTCATGGTCAGGACCATCTCAGGATAATTTCAGCCAAGTTTCAGCTTAATCCCACAGGTGAAACTTGGGAGAAATTTGGAAATGTGTTTTTCAAGATGGCGGCTCTGGCGGCCATCTTGGATTTCGGACCAACCCAAAAAATAACAACACTTGGTCAGGACCATCTCAGGATCATTTCAGCCAAGTTTCATCTTAATCCCACTGGTAGAACTTGAGAAGAAGTTGAAAATGTGTTTTTCAAGATGGCGGCTCTGGCGGCCATCTTGGATTTCGGACCGACCCGAAAAATAACAACACTTGGTCAGGACTATCTCAGGATCATTTCAGCCAAGTTTCAGCTTAATCCCATTGGTAGAACTTAAGAAGAAGTTTAAAATAGGTGTTGTTCAGGAAAACAGTGATTGCGCAATCATGTCACAAAATGGCCGCCATGGCACAAATGTCGCGAGTTTTTCGGACCCGAAAAATAACAACATTTTATGGGCTGCCCTTCCTGAACATCCCTACCAATTTTCAGCTCACAGGTACCAGTGCAACTGTAGAAGAAGTTTAATATGTGTTTTTCAAGATGTCGGCTATGGCGGCCATCTTGGATTTCGGACCGACCCGAAAAATAACAACACTTGGTCAGGACCATCTCAGGATCATTTCAGCCAAGTTTCATCTTAATCCCACTGGTAGAACTTGAGAAGAAGTTGAAAATGTGTTTTTCAAGATGGCGGCTCTGGCGGCCATCTTGGATTTCGGACCGACCCGAAAAATAACAACACTTGGTCAGGACTATCTCAGGATCATTTCAGCCAAGTTACAGCTTAATCCCAGTGGTAGAACTTAAGAAGAAGTTTAAAATAGGTGTTGTTCAGGAAAACAGTGATTGCGCAATCATGTCACAAAATGGCCGCCATGGCACAAATGTCGCGAGTTTTTCGGACCCGAAAAATAACAACATTTTATGGGCTGCCCTTCCTGAACATCCCTACCAATTTTCAGCTCACAGGTACCAGTGCAACTGTAGAAGAAGTTTAATATGTGTTTTTCAAGATGTCGGCTATGGCGGCCATCTTGGATTTCGGACCGACCCGAAAAATAACAACACTTGGTCAGGACCATCTCAGGATCATTTCAGCCAAGTTTCATCTTAATCCCACTGGTAGAACTTGAGAAGAAGTTGAAAATGTGTTTTTCAAGATGGCGGCTCTGGCGGCCATCTTGGATTTCGGACCGACCCGAAAAATAACAACACTTGGTCAGGACTATCTCAGGATCATTTCAGCCAAGTTTCAGCTTAATCCCATTGGTAGAACTTGAGAAGAAGTTTAAAATAGGTGTTGTTCAGGAAAACAGTGATTGCGCAATCATGTCACAAAATGGCCGCCATGGCACAAATGTCGCGAGTTTTTCGGACCCGAAAAATAACAACATTTTATGGGCTGCCCTTCCTGAACATCCCTACCAATTTTCAGCTCACAGGTACCAGTGCAACTGTAGAAGAAGTTTAATATGTGTTTTTCAAGATGTCGGCTATGGCGGCCATCTTGGATTTCGGACCGACCCGAAAAATAACAACACTTGGTCAGGACCATCTCAGGATCATTTCAGCCAAGTTTCATCTTAATCCCACTGGTAGAACTTGAGAAGAAGTTGAAAATGTGTTTTTCAAGATGGCGGCTCTGGCGGCCATCTTGGATTTCGGACCGACCCGAAAAATAACAACACTTGGTCAGGACTATCTCAGGATCATTTCAGCCAAGTTTCAGCTTAATCCCATTGGTAGAACTTGAGAAGAAGTTTGAAATGTGAAAAGTTTACGGACGGCGGACGGCGCACGGCGCACGGCGGACGACGACGGACGAAGCACGGTAACTATAGGTCATCTTGACCCTTTGGGTCAGATGACCTAAAAATAATCATATCAGAAATCATTTAATAAATGAATTTACTGATAATCAATTAAATGATATGAATATTCCTTTCCAGAACTCCAAAATAAAATATGCAAAAATATCTATTGATTAAAAAATTTCTCTACAGCTGAACAATAGGTACTTAATTCCATTGATCACAACATTAAACTTTAATTATACCTACAGCTGTCCCTTGTGTTTCATATTTAGTACTTGGAATATTGACTTTAGCATCCATATCTACAAATTGTAATATCATATATTTAACAGTAGAAATCTCAAGTAAATTTAATCAATCCATAATGTTTCAGACTTTGTGACCTTAATCTTTTTCCAAAGCCTTGATGTAACAAGAAATCCACAGAAGTGGATGCAAGACTTTTTAATTAAGAATTTCTTTTATGTGTTACATGAAATAAACAAGAAACATACAGGCCTAAAAGGAACTCAAGTTATCTTAATCAAAGAAAATTTTGTTTGGACTTCAGTTCTATTTACAGTAGAACCTTGACCTTGATCTTTGACCTTAAGACTTGGAAGAGCAACCCAAACAAGGAATTTCAGTATTTAAGTATGGTATGAAGTTTAAGATTAATAAGCCCATGGGAACTTAGGTTATTGCACCAACCTTTTCTTGAGTCTGTTATATTTATAGTAACAGTGACCTTGACTTGTGACCTTTATACTTTAAAAGCAATCACAAGCAAGGGCTTCAAGTAAACAAGCACTGTATGAAGTTTGAGTTTGATAGACCAGAACAAGTTACATGTATTGCATGGAAACCTTATTTCAGATGCCGATTTTACATTCATTATAGAAATATTGACCTTGATCTTTGACCTTCAGACCGGAAAAGCAATTCCAAGCAAGGGCTTTCATTAAGGAAGCACCTCGTGTATGAAATGTGAGTGTGGTAGGCCCTAGGGAACTTGGTCTCAGGTTATTGCACCAAAACATTTTTTTTCAGATGCCGCAGCTGACGATCGACAAAGTCTTCTCAATGTATCAACTTTTCAGGCGACACAAGAATGCATAATGACCGTTCATTCATTCCAAAGATAAAATAAAGTTAGACGTGAAGTCAGAAATAAGAGTTTAAACTAGAAGATATTCAACAAAATTTGTGAAACACTTTATTGATAAACTTAAACTTAAAAACAAACTTTTAAGGGGGTTTTATCTAGCAATTAATCTTTCGTTCACTCAATCATCAGCCATCTAGAAGGAGTCTTACCTAAACTTTTGTCTACTTTTTCTTATATCTGTAAGACAGTCTTTTCATGAAAAGAACAAACAGAATAGGTCGCGGGAGGTGGCATAGACTGGCATCACATGCCTCATATAACTAGATGATATAAAGATAGAAATCATTTCTGAGGGACCCGATGACCTTGAATAAAACATGTAAAATATGAGATTGATTTGATGGGCTAGAGGTTTTGTCAGTTACCGTTACATGTAATTATATATAATTAGAAACAAGTAAACCCATTGCATCACCTCTGAAGGTTTGAATGATAACCCTCAGTTTAAGACCTTGACCTTTGAGGACAAAATTGAATTAAGTACACAACACACCTTCTAATAGTGGTTAACAATCATGTTAAGATTCCTCTCTCTACTATGACAGATTACAAAGCTATGGAGCGGAAACAAATGTGTTTTGGACAGACACATGGTGTACGGATGTACAGACACACAGACACAGCGATCACTATAGGGTATCTGCCACTATGTGGCGAGGCCCTAATAAGATAAAGGAATTATCAAACAGTTCATCATGATATCATATGACAGGGTTTGCACTTGGTATTTTAAATGGGGTCCTTTCCTAAATAAATGGGGTCCTTCTGCATAGTTCAAATGGAAATCCTGAAAATATGTGGGGTCCTTTTCAGTCTCTATGGTTGATAAAGATATAGGGATGGCTTCAACACAAACCCTGATATGCAATTACAAAATGGAAATTCTACATACAAGTGTCAAAATTGGGCAATGTGCAGTGTGTATAAATCTCTGCAACAAGTTCAAAGTACAGTCTGACTTAATGTGTTTGTACTGGTAATACCCTATGATTTTATATACATTTTGCACATAAGTATATATACATTTTGTCATTTAAAGATAAGAAACCAGCTGCTGAAAATAACAGCTTTTTAAAACTTATGCACAATGCAAGTGCAAATCCTTCATTTAACAGGTAGATTTATAGTATACATACAGAACACCTGGATAAAAGCAAATTTCTGTACAAATTATGTGAACTGCATGTCAGTCTTTTCAATAATCCTGGCAAACTGGCTTTGATTGAGAACCGTAGCAATTTCAATTTGCTAGTTGGCCCAGTGTGTGACACCAGTACCACAGACCCAGTGGGTGACACCAGTACCACAGGCCCAGTGTGTGACACCAGTACCATAGGCCCAGTGTGTGACACCAGTACCACAGGCCCAGTGTGTATCATCAGTACCACAGGCCCAGTGTGTGACACCAGTACCACAGGCCCAGTGTGTGACACCAGTACCACAGGCCCAGTGTGTGACACCAGTACCACAGGCCCAGGGTGTGACACCAGCACCACAGGCCCAGTGTGTGACACCAGTACCACAGACCCAATGTGTGACACCAGCACCACAGGCCCAGTGTGTGACATCAGTACCACAGGCCCAGTGTGTAACATCAGTACCACAGGCCCAGTGTGTGACGTCGGTACCACAGGCCCAGTGTGTGACACCAGCACCACAGGCCCTGTGTGTGACACAGGCACCACAGGCCCAGTGTGTGACACCAGTACCACATGCCCAGTGTGTGACATCAGTACCACAGGCCCAGTGTGAGACACCAGTACCACAGACCCAATGTGTGACACCAGCACCACAGGCCCAGTGTGTGACATCAGTACCACAGGCCCAGTGTGTGACACCAGTACCACAGGCCCAGTGTGTGACACCAGTACCACGGGTCATAGTGTGTGACACCAGTACCACAGGCCCAGTGTGTGACACCAGTACAACATGCCCAGTGTGTGACACAGGCACCACAGGCCCAGTGTGTGACACCAGTACCACAGGCCCAGTGTGTGACACCAGTACCACAGGCCCAGGGTGTGACACCAGCACCACAGGCCCAGTGTGTGACACCAGTACCACAGACCCAATGTGTGACACCAGCACCACAGGCCCAGTGTGTGACACCAGTACCACAGGCCCAGCATGTGACACCAGTACCACATGCCCAGTGTGTGACACAGGCACCACAGGCCCAGTGTGTGACACCAGTACCACATGCCCAGTGTGTGACACCAGTACCACAGACCCAATGTGTGACACCAGCACCACAGGCCCAGTGTGTGACATCAGTACCACAGGCCCAGTGTGTGACACCAGTACCTCAGGCCCAGTGTGTGACACAGGCACCACAGGCCCAGTGTGTGACACCAGTACAACATGCCCAGTGTGTGACACCAGTACCACAGGCCCAGTGTGTGACACCAGTACCACAGGCCCAGAGTGTGACACAAGTACCACGGGTCACAGTGTGTGACACCAGTACCACGGGTCACAGTGTGTGACACCAGTACCACAGGCCCAGGGTGTGACACCAGCACCACAGGCCCAGTGTGTGACACCAGTACCACAGACCCAATGTGTGACACCAGCACCACAGGCCCAGTGTGTGACATCAGTACCACAGGCCCAGTGTGTAACATCAGTACCACAGGCCCAGTGTGTGACGTCGGTACCACAGGCCCAGTGTGTGACACCAGCACCACAGGCCCTGTGTGTGACACAGGCACCACAGGCCCAGTGTGTGACACCAGTACCACATGCCCAGTGTGTGACATCAGTACCACAGGCCCAGTGTGAGACACCAGTACCACAGACCCAATGTGTGACACCAGCACCACAGGCCCAGTGTGTGACATCAGTACCACAGGCCCAGTGTGTGACACCAGTACCACAGGCCCAGTGTGTGACACCAGTACCACGGGTCATAGTGTGTGACACCAGTACCACAGGCCCAGTGTGTGACACCAGTACAACATGCCCAGTGTGTGACACAGGCACCACAGGCCCAGTGTGTGACACCAGTACCACAGGCCCAGTGTGTGACACCAGTACCACAGGCCCAGGGTGTGACACCAGCACCACAGGCCCAGTGTGTGACACCAGTACCACAGACCCAATGTGTGACACCAGCACCACAGGCCCAGTGTGTGACACCAGTACCACAGGCCCAGCATGTGACACCAGTACCACATGCCCAGTGTGTGACACAGGCACCACAGGCCCAGTGTGTGACACCAGTACCACATGCCCAGTGTGTGACACCAGTACCACAGACCCAATGTGTGACACCAGCACCACAGGCCCAGTGTGTGACATCAGTACCACAGGCCCAGTGTGTGACACCAGTACCTCAGGCCCAGTGTGTGACACAGGCACCACAGGCCCAGTGTGTGACACCAGTACAACATGCCCAGTGTGTGACACCAGTACCACAGGCCCAGTGTGTGACACCAGTACCACAGGCCCAGAGTGTGACACAAGTACCACGGGTCACAGTGTGTGACACCAGTACCACGGGTCACAGTGTGTGACACCAGTACCACAGGCCCAGTGTGTGACACCAGTACCCGGGTCACAGTGTGTGACACCAGTACCACAGGTCACAGTGTGTGACACCAGTACCACAGGCCCAGAGTGTGACACAAGTACCACGGGTCACAGTGTGTGACACCAGTACCACAGGCCCAGTGTGTGACACCAGTACCACAGGCCCAGTGTGTGACACCAGCACCACAGGCCCAGTGTGTGACACAGGCACCACAGGCCCAGTGGTGACACCAGTACAACATGCCCAGTGTGTGAATCCAGTACCACAGGCCCAGTGTGTGACACAAGTACCACCGGTCACAGTGTGTGACACCAGTACCACAGGCCCAGTGTCTGACACAAGTACCACGGGTCACAGTGTGTGACACCAGTACCACAGGCCCAGTGTGTGACACCAGTACCACAGGCCCAGTGTGTGACACCAGTACCACGGGTCACAGTGTGTGACACCACAGGGCTCGACAATTACGCTTGTCCGACTTGTCCGTACCAGTACAAATCTCTGTCGGACAAGTACATCAGGATACTCACTTGCCCGCTCGGACAAGTGGTTTTTAGCAGAAACTATGTTTTTAGAAATGGCAAAAAAGATTATAATGTCTTTCTTACAAAATTCAAGAGTTGTTCATTTCGTTTTTCAATAAAACGTGACTTCAAAGAGATCAATTGAACTACGATGGCCATATTCGTGATTCACGGAGGTAAGCTATTGGTATGTTATTTAAAAACCCAGATGTGTTCCGAATATGATAATCTGAATCGCTGTTGCGTTTGTATCAAAGAGATCGATGTAAACCCAGATGTGTTCCAAACATGAAAATCTGAATCGCTGTTGCGTTTATATTTAAGAGATCGCCCTATATATAAGCGTTTACATGACAAAGATTGATCTGACTGTTTATATTGGAAACACGCTGACAGGTGTAATATGGATTTGACGAAATTTGGGTTCAGCGTTGCAGGAAACTTAATTTATTTCATTATTATAATATGATTATCATAATGGCAAACATTTTTCTGCAAGTTAGTGGGAAAAGTTTGGACAAGTGCATTTGGCTGTCGGACAAGTAGATTTTAGAATCACTTGCCCAAACGGACAAGTGTGAAAAAATAATATTGTAGAGCCCTGCACCAGCACCACAGGCCCAGTGTGTGACACCAGCACCACAGGCCCAGTGTGTGACACCAGTACCAAAGGCCCAGTGTGTGACACCAGTACCACAGACCCTGTGTGTGACACCAGTACCACAGGCCCAGTGTGTGACACCAGCACCACAGGCCCAGTGTGTGACACCAGTACCACAGGCCCAGTGTGTGACACCAGTAACACAGACCCAGTGTGTGACACCAGCACCACAGGCCCAGTGTCGGCTATTTTATCCCATTTATTTCCGTAGCAAACAAAACTACAAAAAATAACTGGGAATGGGAAACAAAATTTGTGGATTTTGTTCTTGTAAACATATTTATATTCAGATTTATAATTACTATACCGTTATATTGAATAATTTAGCTTTGTCAAGATTAGTAATTTCAATACCTTCCCAGAGGGAGAGAGGCACTAATTACAGCAAATACTGTATTTTTTTAGATGTACGTGTTCTGCATAACTGTATACACTATTGGTTCAAAGACCTCCTCCACCAAAATTTCAAACTGTTTGGCTTCGGAGACAACTATCTTCATTCAGCAATACACTATTTGCATACGTAATTGGCACTTCAATTACATAATTACAAGCCTTTAAATCAAAGCAAGGTCATGATCATTTAACCAAGACTAAGACAGACCTGCATCAACCAACTAGCACCCAATTTACATGTTAAGAACATTTTGCAAAGTTGAGCAAAACTCTGTAGAAAATTGGAAAAAGTCCATCTAGGTATATTTTATGATATACTATTATATCAGCAATATCCATATAATTGCAACATCTCACATCCATCAGACCCTACCCCTGCCCCCTCAAAAACAAGCATGTACACTTCAAAAACCAAAGCTTCCTATTTGAAATTTAACCTTGTTTCTTAATTTTGAAAACCATCCTTTGCATCTTCCATCTAAGACACCTCTACATTCATGGACTACACTTATCTAACGTATAGCAACAGCACACATACACAAATGTATCTAATGAATACTCACTACTACTGTGTATGTGCCTGTACTACTTATCTATACAAGCTGATTCAATTTCCTGAAATCTTCTTTCCAATTGCAAGCACTAACTTGAAAAAAAAATTATGAAGAGTATCTTTTTCCTTGAACATGCATACAAATTACAAACCCTACTTTCAATTTCTTACTTTCATGTACACGATAGAACAGGGCTGCCACGACCCAATGTCATTATGAAGTGATTGTTAGATAATTATTTAACCCCTCTTAACTGTCATCACACTTTTACGATGTATATCTGTGTCATAGAAGTAGGATCCAGAGGGGTCACAGTCGAGAGGGGTCAAATATACATTATTATAGTAATGGGAGGATCACAGTCGAGAGGGGTCAAATATATATTATTATAGTAGTGGGAGGATCACAGTCGAGAGGGGTCAAATATATATTATCATAGTAGTGGGAGGATCACAGTTGAGAGGGGTCAAATATATATTATCATAGTAGTGGGAGGATCACAGTTGAGAGGGGTCAAATATAGATTATCATAGTAGTGGGAGGATCACAGTCGAGAGGGGTCAAATATATATTATCATAGTAGTGGGAGGATCACAGTCGAGAGGGGTCAAATATATATTATCATAGTAGTGGGAGGATCACAGTCGAGAGGGGTCAAATATATATTATCATAGTAGTGGGAGGATCACAGTCGAGAGGGATCAAACACATATTATTATAGTAGTGGGAGGATCACAGTTGAGAGGGGGTAAAAAATTATCTGACAATCATTTCATAGTGACGTAGGTCCTGGCCTAGCCCCTGTGCATGGTACAGTATGTCTTATTATAATCACATGGATGATTAATACTACAAATATGTAAGTAGGTGAAGACTGTCCCTACTTTTATAATATAATATTAATATCTTAGGAAAAAAACAGTGCTGCATAACTTTTAAAACTCATTCACCCCTGAAGACATAATTTGAGTTCTTCCAACTTACAGGTTGAATAGTTCATTATGATTACCGGTAGTTTCAAGGGTTATGAATGATGAACAATACCATTTTTTATGGGGAGGGGGGGGGGGTGTATTGAATATACAATGTAACTACTGTATAGACTGGCCCCATATGCATCTGTAGAATGCTATACAGATCTCTAATACTTTTGATCACTTGGATACATGTCTGATTCTAGAAGTTCTAATTACATGTATACATGTATATAAACTAGAGGGATATTTAATTGATATAAGCTGGTAGTAAAATTCAGTACCACATAGAGAAATTCTCCATAAAAACTTAAGTGATAGTAGCCAGTCTAAATATTACTGCATGTTAGCTATACCGGTAGTCATTCAGAGTATTTGAATAATATCTAATGAATATATAATGAGCAAACACAGTCTGAACAACGTTAAGCCCTAGCTATGAAGTATACATTGTATGGGCTTATGAAAGATGGTCAGTTTGAGCCTGATCATAAACTTTCAACAACTTCTACTGGGCAGGATCATGCTTTGCACTAGTGCTATCGCAGTATAAAGTGTAGACTCCCTGCATGTATCTTTCTATCTGAGTTGGTTAAGGGCCAAACTTCTTATAACAGTCAGGAATTACACACATTTCAGCTTAATACTCCATACCATAATTGATCTTTTGAAGTATCAGATTTTTTTTATTTTACCTTTGAAAAAGATTTTCCTATTTTCTGAGTGTGCGAATCATGTATACAGTAAAAAGATGTATATTTATACAGAGCTAGAGATGCCTGTGCTCACTCTAGTCTGAAAAATATTTTAGCAAAAGTCACTTAAGACCACTTTTCTCTTAGCAAATAAGAATTTCCTTCAGCAACTTTTACTCATAAGTAGAATCAAAGTTCAGGTGTTAATATTAATATAAGTTCTGATGTATTTAACATACCAATCATTGAGTTGGATTAATTCTTATTATACATATATATATAGGGAATGAGTGTTTATGAAAAATGGTTTATTCAACACAAATTCCATTAGAAAATGTAGCTAAAGATATATATTTTCTTTTAGCAAATAAGCATTTCATTTCGTTAATAACGAAAATGCTAATGGCTAGAATGAGCACAGGGTGCAATCTCTATAAAACCTGCTTAACTGTCCGATGTCTTAACTAAGATAGTGATCAGTCGAGAGCTATATGTTGGTACAAAGCCTAACCATGCATACTAAAACATCCTCATTAAACAAGCCAAACCAGAAAACAGTATACATATAACTAACAGATGTATAAATCATTGTATTTAAAATATATATATATGTTAAGCATTGAATACTGCCATGACCATTCACAGAAAGCTACTATTTCAAGACTTTAACAAACAAGAGGCCCATGGGCCTTAACGGTCACCTGATGTTTGATATGAAAGAGAAATATGGGAATGTTGAGATGAATATTTATAACAATACATTGTAGCATATCTGGGAGTGGAAAAAATGAATTTTTGAAATTATGTCCATTTGACCCTTTTAGGCCCCACCCCTCAGGCACCTGGGGGTCAGTCAGTGTCAATATGTGCGTACTACTCAAAAGTCATGTCATATTGATAATTTCAACCAAATTTGCATCATTTCTTATGGCAATTAAACAAATAATGCAAAAAAATGTTTTTTTCTGCCAATATACTATAGTAAACTTAACCCCCCCCCCCCCCCCACACACAGCGGGAGATGCAACACCCCAGAGTCATGAAATTCATAATTTTGGTAAAGAACCTTAAGACCCTTCCATCTATGAAGAGTATTTGATTCCAGCATATCTGGGAGAAGAGAAGAAGATTTTTGAAATTTTTGTAAATTTGACCCTTTTTGGCCCCGCCCTCCAGTCCCTGGGGGTCAACTAGGGCCAACATGTACATACCATCAAAGTGTCATCCCATGCTGATAATTTGATACAAGTTAGAATGAATTCCAATACAAATCCAACAAATAATAGTCAAAAATGTGATTTCTCTATATAAACTATAGTAAAGTTTACCCCCTTCCCAGGGGCAAACATGAGACCCCAGGGTCATGAAATTCACAATTTTGGTAAAGCACCTAAGACCCTTCCATCTATGAAGAGTATTTGATTCTGCCATATCTGAGAGTAGAGGAGAAGATTTTTGAAGTTTTAGTCAATTTTACCCTTTTTGGCCCCGCCCCGCATGCCCCTGGGGGGTGGGGACCATATAATTCACAAGTTTGGTTCACCCTCAGCCATGGAAGCTTCCTGTAAAATTTCATTGAATTTTGTTCAGCGGTTTTGGAGGAGAAGTCGAAAATGTAAAAAGTTTACGGACGCACGACGACGGACAAAAGGCGATTAGAATAGGTCACATGAGACTTCGTCTCAGGTGACTTAAAAACGAAACAAAAACAAAAGTATAAAAGTACCAGTAATGGGAAGGACAAAATTTGATCCAGTACAGCAAACATCTATCTGGTCACATTTTTACTAACTAGAACTAGAAAGTTCTGTAAGCTGATGGCCGACTTATACCCCCCCCCCCCCCCCCCCCCTAACTTGTTTGTAAAATACAGTTTTGTAGTACTGACACTTTGTTTAGAATTTTTACAAATGCAATGAATTTTATGAGTTTAATGTCTGGAGAAATGTTTAATCGGAAAACCTGTTTATAGTGACTGGTTACCATAGCAACCATAATGTTAAGAAAAGACAAGTTGCATGCACATCTACAGATGGTCCTTTATATCTGTGTGACATTTTAACTGAAATTGGTAAATTGGTTTTGAAGGAGTTGTCCGGACAATGTTTTTCTGCAGAATATTACATTTAATTAAAAACACCCCCTCACTACCACCAAATATAATGGCAGAGGTATAACAAGAGGCCCAACGGGCCTTAACGGTCATCTGACTACCAATTGTAAAATCACTATGAAAATACGTGTAGTCATCAAATCAAGTTATAATATGCCTGTATAGATTGCCAAGTTCAAGATAGTGGCCTTCTTGGATTTCTGATGGGCTTGAAAAATAACAACTCTTTGTTGGGACCATCTCAGGATATCATTTCTGGCAAGTTTCAGCTCAATTCCACTGGTAGAACTTGAGAAGTTTAAAATGTGTATTCAAAATGGCGGCTGTGGTGGCCATCTTGAATTTTGAACAAACCTAAAAATAACAACACTTAATCAGCATCATCTCAGAATCATTTCTGGCAAGTTTCAGCTTATTCCTAGTGAGTAAACTTGACAACAAACCCTTTTGGCCCCTGTGACCTTGAATGAATGTCAGGGTCATTTCTTTAAACAAACTTGACACACCTTTATCCCAGCATGCCACAAGCCCAATATCACATCTCTGTGCCTTTTGGTTATTCAGAAAAAGTTGTTTTAAAGATTTTGACCCTTTTGGCCCCTGTGACCTTGAATGAAGTTCAAGGTCATTTATTTGAACAAACTTGGTAGACCTTTATCCCAGCATGCCACAGGCCTAATATCAGGTCTCTGAGCCTTTTAGTTATTCAGAAGAAGTTGTTTAAAGATTATGACCGTTTTGGCCTCTGTGACCTTGAATGAAGGTCAAGGTCATTTCTTTGAACAAACTTGGTAGCCCTTTATCCCAGCATAACACAGGACCAATATCAGGTCTCTGGGCCTTTTGGTTATTCAGAAAAAGTTGTTTTAAAGATTTTGACCCTTTTGGCCCCTGTGACCTTGAATGAAGTTCAAGGTCATTTGTTTGAACAAACTTGGTAGCCCTTTATCCCAGCATGCCACAGGCCCAATATCAGGTCTCTGGGCCTTTTGGTTATTCAGAAGAAGTTGTTTAAAGATTATGACCGTTTTGGCCCCTGTGACCTTGAATGAAAGTCAAGGTCATTTCTTTGAACAAACTTGGTAGCCCTTTATCCCAGCATGCCACAGGCCCAATATTAGATCTCTGGGCCTTTTGGTTATTCAGAAGAAAATGTTTAAAGATTATGACCGTTTTGGCCCCAGTGACCTTGAATGAAAGTCAAGGTCATTTCTTTGAACAAACATAGTAGCCCTTTATCCCAGCATGCCACAGGCCCAATATCAGGTCTCTGGGCCTTTTGGTTATTCAGAAGAAGTTGTTTAAAGATTATGACCGTTTTGGCCCCTGTGACCTTGAATGAAAGTCAAGGTCATTTCTTTGAACAAACTTGGTAGCCCTTTATCCCAGCATGCCACAGGCCCAATATTAGGTCTCTGTGCCTTTTGGTTATTCAGAAGAAGTCGTTTAAAAATTATGACCGTTTTATCCCCTGTGACCTTGAATGAAGGTCAAGGTCATTTCTTTGAACAAACTTGGTACCCCTTTATCTCAGCATAACACAGGACCAATATCAGGTCTCTGGGCCTTTTGGTTATTCAGAAGAAGTTGTTTAAAAAGATTTTGACCTTTTCGGCCCCTGTGACCTTGAATGAAGGTCAAGGTCATTTGTTTGAACAAACATGGTAGCCCTTTATCCCAGCATGCCACAGGCCCAATATCAGGTCTCTGGGCCTTTTGGTTATTCAGAAGAAGTCGTTCAAAGATTTTGACCTTTTTGGCCCCTGTGACCTTGAATGAAGGTCAAGGTCATTTGTTTGAACAAACTTGGTAGCCCTTTATCCCAGCATGCCACAGGCCCAATATTAGGTCTCTGGGCCTTTTGGTTATTCAGAAGAAATCGTTTAAAAATTATGACCGTTTTGGCCCCTGTGACCTTGAATGAAGGTCAAGGTCATTTCTTTGAACAAACTTGGTAGCCCTTTATCCCAGCATGCCACAGGACCAATATCAGGTCTCTGGGCCTTTTGGTTATTCAGAAGAAGTTGTTTAAAAAGATTTTGACCTTTTCGGCCCCTGTGACCTTGAATGAAGGTCAAGGTCATTTGTTTGAACAAACTTGGTAACCCTTTATCCCAGCATGCCACAGGCCCAATATCAGGTCTCTGGGCCTTTTGGTTATTCAAAAGAAGTCGTTCAAAGATTTTGACCTTTTTGGCCCCTGTGACCTTGAATGAAGGTCAAGGTCATTTCTTTGAACAAACTTGGTAGCCCTTTATCCCAGCATGCCACAGGCCCAATATTAGGTCTCTGGGCCTTTTGGTTATTCAGAAGAAGTCATTTAAAAATTATGACCGTTTTGTCCCCTGTGACCTTGAATGAAGGTCAAGGTCATTTCTTTGAACAAACTTGGTACCCCTTTATCTCAGCATAACACAGGACCAATATCAGGTCTCTGGGCCTTTTGGTTATTCAGAAGAAGTTGTTTAAAAAGATTTTGACCTTTTCGGCCCCTGTGACCTTGAATGAAGGTCAAGGTCATTTGTTTGAACAAACATGGTAGCCCTTTATCCCAGCATGCCACAGGCCCAATATCAGGTCTCTGGGCCTTTTGGTTATTCAGAAGAAGTCGTTCAAAGATTTTGACCTTTTTGGCCCCTGTGACCTTGAATGAAGGTCAAGGTCATTTGTTTGAACAAACTTGGTAGCCCTTTATCCCAGCATGCCACAGGCCCAATATTAGGTCTCTGGGCCTTTTGGTTATTCAGAAGAAGTCGTTCAAAGATTTTGACCTTTTTGGCCCCTGTGACCTTGAATGAAGGTCAAGGTCATTTGTTTGAACAAACTTGGTAGCCCTTTATCCCAGCATGCCACAGGCCCAATATCAGGTCTCTGGGCCTTTTGGTTATTCAGAAGAAGTCGTTCAAAGATTTTGACCTTTTTGGCCCCTGTGACCTTGAATGAAGGTCAAGGTCATTTGTTTGAACAAACTTGGTAGCCCTTCATCCCAGCATGCCACAGGCCCAATATTGGGTCTATGGGCCTTTTGGTTTATGAGAAGAAGATGTTTAAATGGAAAAGTTTACGGACGGCGCACGGCGCACGACGCACGGCGCACGGCGCACGACGACGGACGAAGCATGATGACTATAGGTCATCCTGACCCTTCGGGTCAGATGACCTAAAAATGTAGGCTCTGATTATGAAATAGTACATGTCGTGTATACCTTGTTGGATTACAAAAAAAATGTTTCTAGCTTTAGAAAAACATGAATAGGGCTTACCAGTTATTTCCCATAGTGAAATGATCTGGATGTGGACATGGAAAAGGACCAATAGGACAAATTTCTGACAAAACAAGAGGTCAAGTAACATTTGTCTTTTTTTCGGAAACAATATATAAATATAAGTAATTGCTGATCGTAGTAAATTCTCAATTTCTGCAGCAATGTCAACACAAAGTCCTAGAAAGATAAAGATCCATACAGATTGATGCTATAAGCAGTTTGCATTAATGTAACAATGTTGTAAAGCTCAAAATTGATTACATCCAACACAAACAAACAGCAAACTAGAAATTGTTGGCTAACAATTTGATGGGCTTTTCACCTATAATCTATATCATTTCTGTTGGATTTTGAATCAACTTTAAAATTGCACACTTTTGTCGGGACTATCTCAGGATCAATTAATTTAAAATTTGATGGGATGAACAGATTCTTAAAATGGTAAGTATGAGTATTGAACTGCGTTAAGTTTGCATTCAAAGGTAATATGAATGCCCGCTGAAAGCTGTTCAATGCAAAATTAAGTGTAAGCATTTGAAAAGCTTTTCAAAGTCGTTAAAAAGGTTTTGTTAAGCCAATAATACCACTACATTTCCTCAGTTTAAGCCCTAATTACGGTTCGTTTAAAGCGCACAAAATGATCAGATAGTGATATATATATTTGCTGAGAAATGTATGTCCCAATTATCAAATGTTAACAGATTTTCAGTATCTTCCGGTCGTAAAAGCACTTGTCCCGACAATGGGAAAATCTCTCCTCCAGTTTCATATGTTCCGACAATCAAATGAGATTTGTTTAAACATGTCCCGATAATCAAATGAGATATTTCTGCTACGATGTCTCGATAATAACGTGTATAGATGTATTACAACGAACAAAAGAAGAAATTAAAAAAAAAAAATGCTGCTGAGTGTTCCGCCCAGGAATCGAACCCGGGTCTCTATCGTAATGAACTATAGCCTTACCATTTGAGCCAAAGCGGCTAGTTGTAATGCGCATCCGTTAATTCACTAACAAAGACCGTATTTTTCACTATTAAGGACTCGCACAACTAAATCAGCCTATCACGGCGTGTTTCATACGTTTGTAGTTCCTACTGAAAATTTGTTCTGGTTAAGTACAGTGTTTCTGAGTAATCTAGATAGATAATTGTTGACATATTCTGCATTGAATGAAATCTATAGATATTTAACTTTACAAAAATGTATACTTTTGGTAGATTTTGATGTGTGATGGCGGATTGATATGGGGTCAAAAGTCAGAGGGTGTTCCCGTACCATTTCACTGGTTTGACATGTAAATTTCCAGTTGTCCGAAGCAGACGCCTGTAGCGAGCTAATATGCCAGTAAACTCCTCATAAAATGCCCCTTGAAGCCTTTGTCATGTACGCATGGAAGTTAATGCTGCTCCTCATTCTGTCGCTCATTAGTGTATTCAAAAAAAGATACAGTGTTGCAAGTTATACATTCCGATGACGTCACAATGTTTACAGTGACCCGCGGGTATGTTTGTACTGGCTGACATGTAGACTTATTTTGTTGGTTTTTTTTAAACGTTTGCGATGACTTTGTTATGTTTAGATTGATGAGATAATATAGTATAATATCAAACAATACCAGATATGAATTTAGTTTCATGAAATACAATAAGTTTCGCGTTAGCCATCAACTTTCATTCTATCGGTCCAGCTGTGATCGGCCGTCGTAGCAACGATAGGCCTAAAGATCATATTGCACTGTGCAATATAAAACTGTATAAAAATTTAACAACTAAATGTACGAATATCCTTAGACGTAGAATAAGATCTGCTTTATCTATGAAAACTATCTACATACAATTAGTAACCGGAATAACAGTCGATCGGGATGTGTGTATATGCAACTTTTTATTTACTGTTGCCAAGGAGTATAAAGAAAACACAGGAGAGTTCCAAAATTACGGTTTTTTATATAGATTATATAGGGGAAAATGCAAAACGGCGTAATACCTTAACCGGAAGTGGTATCAAGACACCGAAGGTATCAATATCATCGGAATGACATACTCTATTGATCAGTAGAAAAAGTTTTAAAAAATAATGACAAATGAAAAATTTCTAAAAATAGGTTAACTTTGACCTCTGCTGCGCTGTTTTACGAGACATATTTTGTAATAACTTGTAGAACAAGAAATATTTCTCCAGATGCAATCTACAATAATATACCTTTGAAACATCTAGACATTAAACGGTTATTCAGATATAGCCATTTTAACCTTTTTTAAGTATGACGTCATAGCGGCCATCTTGGATTTTGAATTAATTTAAAAATATCAAACTTTAGTCAGGACTATCCCACGATCATTTTTGACAAGTTTGAGCTGAATCCCACTGTTGGAATTTGAGAAGAAGTTTAAAATGTAAAACGATTTTTAACATAGAATATATAGGGAAATGTTCACAATGGCGTAATACCTTAACCGGAAGTGCCTATCAAGACACCGAAGGTATCAATATCATCGGAATGTCATACTCTATTGATCTGTAGAAAAAGTTTTCACAAATAATGAAAAATAAAGAATTTCTAAAAATAGATTAACTTTGACCTCCGCTGCACTTTTTGTACGAGACATATTTTGCAATAACTTGTAGAACAAGAAATTTTTCCCCAGATGTAATTTACCATAAAATACCTTTGAAACATCTGAACATAAAACGGTTATTGAGATATAGCCATTTTAACATTTTAAAGTATGACGTCATAGCGGCCATCTTGGATTTTGAATCAATTTAAAAATATCAAACTTTAGTCGGGACTATCCCACGATCATTTTAGACAAGTTTGAGCTGAATCCCACTGGTGGAATTTGAGAAGAAGTTTAAAATGTGAAATGGTTTTTTATATAGAATATATAGGGAAATTTTTTAAATGGCGTTTTACCTTAACCGGAAGTGCTATCAAGACACCGAAGGTATCAATATCATCGGAATGTCATACTCTATTGATCTGTAGAAAAAGTTTTCACAAATAATGAAAAATGAAAAATTTCTAAAAATAGATTAACTTTGACCCATGCCCCGCTTTTTTACGAGACATATTTTGTTATAACTTATGAAGAAAAATGTTGTCCCCAGATGTATTCTACAATAATATACCTTTGAAACATCTGAACATTAAACGGTTATTGAGATATAGCCATTTTAACATTTTAAAGTATGACGTCATAGCGGCCATCTTGGATTTTGAATCAATTTAAAAATATCAAACTTTAGTCGGGACTATCCCACGATCATTTTAGACAAGTTTGAGCTGAATCCCACTGTTGGAATTTGAGAAGAAGTTTAAAATGTGAAACGGTTTTTTATATAGATTATATAGGGGAAAATTACATATGGCGTATACCGGAAACCACATGTGTTACATAAAAACTAAACACATCAAATTCATCAGAATGACATTGTGTATAGATTGATCAAAACAAATTTCAAAAAAAATTAAAATTTAAAAAAAAAAATTTTTTTTTTTGATTTTTGACCCAATGGCGAACTTTTTTATTTCAACTCCAAAGTACCTAAATGTGTGACAAAAAAAGTTAGATATGGCTTATGTCTACAATAATATCATTACAGAAACTCTGAACAGCCAACGGTCATTGAAATATGGCTATTTTAAAGTTTTTAACTTATGACGTCATGGCGGCCATCTTGGATTTTGGACCTACTTCGTTATGTTGCTGTCACCCCTTTGACTCATGCCATATACAATGGGCTTAACCGAATTGGCATACCTCTTACCATTTTTGCATAATAGTGTGCCAAAAATGAAATGCAGAAGAAGAATAATAATAATAATAATAATAATAACTAGAAATTGTTGGCTAACAATTTGATGGGCTTTTCACCTATAATCTATATCATTTCTGTTGGATTTTGAATCAACTTTAAAATTGCACACTTTTGTCGGGACTATCTCAGGATCAATTAATTTAAAATTTGATGGGATGAACATATTCTTAAAATGGTAAGTATGAGTATTGAACTGCGTTAAGTTTGCATTCAAAGGTAATATGAATGCCCGCTGAAAGCTGTTCAATGCAAAATTAAGTGTAAGCATTTGAAAAGCTTTTCAAAGTCGTTAAAAAGGTTTTGTTAAGCCAATAATACCACTACATTTCCTCAGTTTAAGCCCTAATTACGGTTCGTTTAAAGCGCACAAAATGATCAGATAGTGATATATATATTTGCTGAGAAATGTATGTCCCAATTATCAAATGTTAACAGATTTTCAGTATCTTCCGGTCGTAAAAGCACTTGTCCCGACAATGGGAAAATCTCTCCTCCAGTTTCATATGTTCCGACAATCAAATGAGATTTGTTTAAACATGTCCCGATAATCAAATGAGATATTTCTGCTACGATGTCTCGATAATAACGTGTATAGATGTATTACAACGAAAAAAAGAAGAAATTAAAAAAAAAAAATGCTGCTGAGTGTTCCGCCCAGGAATCGAACCCGGGTCTCTATCGTAATGAACTATAGCCTTACCATTTGAGCCAAAGCGGCTAGTTGTAATGCGCATCCGTTAATTCACTAACAAAGACCGTATTTTACACTATTAAGGACTCGCACAACTAAATGAGCCTATCACGGCGTGTTTCATACGTTTGTAGTCCCTACTGAAAATTTGTTCTGGTTAAGTACAGTGATTCTGAGTAATCTAGATAGATAATTGTTGACATATTCTGCATTGAATGAAATCTACAGATATTTAACTTTACAAAAATGTATACTTTTGGTAGATTTTGATATGTGATTGCGGATTGATATGGGGTCAAATGTCAGAGGATGTTCCCGTCCCATTTCACTGGTTTGACATGTAAATTTCCAGTTGTCCGAAGCAGACGCCTGTAGCGAGCTAATATGCCAGTAAACTCCTCATAAAATGCCCCTTGAAGCCTTTGTCATGTACGCATGGAAGTTAATGCTGCTTCTCATTCTGTCGCTCATTAGTGTATTCAAAAAAAGATACAGTGTTGCAAGTTATACATTCCGATGACGTCACAATGTTTACAGTGACCCGCGGGTATGTTTGTACTGGCTGACATGTAGACTTATTTTGTTGTTTTTTTTTGAACGTTTGCGATGACTTTGTTATGTTTAGATTGATGAGATAATATAGTATAATATCAAACAATACCAGATATGAATTTAGTTTCATGAAATACAATAAGTTTCGCGTTAGCCATCAACTTTCATTCTATCGGTCCAGCTGTGATCGGCCGTCGTAGCAACGGTAGGCCTAAAGATCATATTGCACTGTACAATATAAAACTGTATAAAAAGTTACCAACTAAATGTACGAATATCCTTAGACGTACAATAAGATCTGCTTTATCTATGAAAACTATCTACATACAATTAGTAACCGGAATAACAGTCGATCGGGATGTGTGTATATGCAACTTTTTATTTACTGTTGCCAAGGAGTATAAAGAAAACACAGGAGAGTTCCAAAATTACGGTTTTTTATATAGATTATATAGGGGGAAATGCAAAACGGCGTAATACCTTAACCGGAAGTGGTATCAAGACACCGAAGGTATCAATATCATCGGAATGATATACTCTATTGATCAGTAGAAAAAGTTTTAAAAAAAAATGAAAAATGAAAAATTTCTAAAAATAGGTTAACTTTGACCTCTGCTGCGCTGATTTACGAGACATATTTTGTAATAACTTGTAGAACAATAAATATTTCCCCAGATGCAATCTACAATAATATACCTTTAAAACATCTGGACATTAAACGGTTATTCAGATATAGCCATTTTAACCTTTTTAAAGTATGACGTCATAGCGGCCATCTTGGATTTTGAATCAATTTAAAAATATCAAACTTTAGTCGTGACTATCCCACGATCATTTTTGACAAGTTTGAGCTGAATCCCACTGTTGGAATTTGAGAAGAAGTTTAAAATGTAAAACGATTCTTAACATAGAATATATAGGGAAATGTTCTCAATAGCGTAATACCTTAACCGGAAGTGCTATCAAGACATTGAAGGTATCAATATCATCGGAATGTCATACTCTATTGATCTGAAGAAAAAGTTTTCACAAATAATGAAAAATGAAAAATTTCTAAAAATAGATTAAATTTGACCTCTGCCCCGCTTTTTTACGAGACATATTTTGTTATAACTTATAGAAGAAAAAAGTTTTCCCCAGATGTATTCTACAATAATATACCTTTGAAACATCTGAACATTAAACGGTTATTGAGATATAGCCATTTAAACATTTTAAAGTATGACGTCATAGCGGCCATCTTGGATTTGGAATCAATTTAAAAATATCAAACTTTAGTCGAGACTATCCCACGATCATTTTAGACAAGTTTGAGCTGAATCCCACTGGTGGAATTTGAGAAGAAGTTTAAAATGTGAAACGGTTTTTTATATAGATTATATAGGGGAAAATTCAACATGGCGTAATTCCTAAACCGGAAGTGCTATCAAGACACCGAAGGTATCAATATCATCGGAATGTCATACTCTATTGATCTGTAGAAAAAGTTTTCACAAATAATGAAAAATGAAAAATTTCTAAAAATAGATTAACTTTGACCTCTGCCCCGCTTTTTTACGAGACATATTTTGTTATAACTTATAGAAAAAAAAAGTTTTCCCCAGATGTATTCTACAATAATATACCTTTGAAACATCTGAACATTAAACGGTTATTGAGATATAGCCATTTAAACATTTTAAAGTATGACGTCATAGCGGCCATCTTGGATTTTGAATCAATTCAAAAATATCAAACTTTAGTCGGGACTATTCCACGATCATTTTAGACAAGTTTGAGCTGAATCCCACTGTTGGAATTTGAGAAGAAGTTTAAAATGTGAAACGGTTTTTTATATAGATTATATAGGGGAAAATTACATATGGCGTATACCGGAAACCACATGTGTTACATAAAAACTAAACACATCAAATTCATCAGAATGACATTGTGTATAGATTGGTCAAAACAAATTTCAAAAAAAATTAAAATTAAAAAAAAAAAAAAAAAAAAAATTTTTTTTGATTTTTGACCCAATGGCGAACTTTTTTATTTCAACTCCAAAGTACCTAAATGTGTGACAAAAAAAGTTAGATATGGCTTATGTCTACAATAATATCATTACAGAAACTCTGAACAGCCAACGGTCATTGAAATATGGCTATTTTAAAGTTTTTAACTTATGACGTCATGGCGGCCATCTTGGATTTTGGACCTACTTCGTTATGTTGCTGTCACCCCTTTGACTCATGCCATATACAATGGGCTTAACCGAATTGGCATACCTCTTACCATTTTTGCATAATAGTGTGCCAAAAATGAAATGCAGAAGAAGAATAATAATAATAATAATAATAATAATAATAATAATAATAAACAGAACAGAAACAATAGGTCTTTTCACCACATGGTGAAAAGCCCTAATAAACAGAACAGAAACAATAGGTCTTTTCACCACATGGTGAAAAGCCCTAATTAAGTCACTCAACCATATCAGATCACTGATAAAATACTTCAGAATCGAAGAGAAAGAATATAATGTTCTTCCTGTCTAATCATTAAAAGACATACAAATGTACAATGTTTTGCTTTCTACTTATCTATTATGGCCCTGTTGAGAGGGCACTATTGCCTCATAGTATGGTCGAGGGATGGGATAGTGCCCTCGCCGAACACTTTTTAGTATAATAGTCAGAAAAGCTATTAAATATTAAAAGATGTATAGTACATTTGTTAATCTTTCGATCTATTAGAAGAGCTATTTTGTCCTTGCTTTCCTGGTAAAATCTATAAGAACAATTTAGTCTACCAGGGAATACTGTACATGTACACATGTAGGTGTAGTTTCATGTACCTGGGAAATGATTGAAACATATGTGATAGCCTGAAATAGAATGAGCATAATCATAAACATCTGCAAGAATAGCATTCAATTGAAACGAAAATATTATCATTAATTTAACCATCTTGTGTCTAATTTTTGCTCAAAGGAAAATAACTTTGGATGGGATAAAGAATTTATCAATTTGTCATAATCAACTGCCCACCAGAGATTCACCTCTGACAAATTGATCAACTTTGGTCCTGGTGACAGGACGTGCTGGAGACAGAATGGTCACACTTTCAAGTTAATTAAGTTCAAAGCAAGGAAGTCAAGCTGTATCATAAATTTAAGGTTAATTTGATGGAGAGACTATCACTTGGTACGTATACTTTCCTGACAGACCTAAGCCTGATGTAAATAATACAAGTTGTATCATTGGGAAGATTGACAAGTCTGCTCTTCCATGCAAAAAATGTAGTTTTACACTGCTATAAATTAGTATAAAAGCACACCATCAAAGTTTTGTGTCTTCTAAACTAAGTTGTGTGAGGTGACTTGCCCCCACTGACACCAGTTTCATTCCATGTATAACATGACACACCGTCACCTGCACAGATGGCAATGTTAATATTGGACTCCTTTAGCTTCCGAACAGTCATCAAACTCCTAGAACATCTGTAGCTTAATTAGGATCACCAGTCACCAGAAAAGAGACCATGTAAGGACAACAAAAACTTTGTTTTTGAATATGTTAGTTTTCCTTATAAGTCCCTACACTAAAGTAACCAATACCAGATAATATGTACAGTTTGTACATTAAAACCTCGTTATATCGCCACCTTCTGTTCTTCGCAATTTGGACGATATAACGAGTTTGGCGGTATATCCAGTTTGCCATTCAAACCCCGAGTTTGCCGTCCAAACCCTATAACTACACTGTAGTGTTTCCATATATATAACAATTGTTGACTTTGAAGCTCAAAATTAACTATATAAAATACATGCAAGCTCAACTAGAGACCCTAGGTGACATAGATACATAAGAAACGTCCTTCAGCTGGTTCTCTAAGAGAAATGTAGACTTTATTAATAACAAACTTCAACTCTCAAAATTTACAATTTCAGCCGATCGCCTTGCTATTGCCTCAAGGTTAATGCATGGAAATGTATTCATATGTAAATGACTGAACCCAAAATTAAAGACAACTTTAAAACACTCATGCTCCAAGAAGAGCAGTTTTGTCAAGAACAATTCCAATTCACTAATATTTGGAAACAAATGTTTTTTCTATAAAAAACTGTATTCGTCTGTATTTCACTACATGTCTACAAGCACTTGTGATCTTAGACAGATCAGAATGCCAAAAACCACACAATGAATTTATTTACTTGATATCAAAAACAATGTTGTGTTTACAGACAACAGTACAAGATCACAGTGATTCTATTGACTTTCCTAGCCCGCTTTCATTGTGTATACATGTACATATATATATATAAAATGTGTCCGTAGTGTATACAATGTCATGGAATGGAATATATACCGATCCATAATATAGATGCATGCCTGTAACCGTTTTATCACCAGTACGTTTGTCTAATTCCCCAAACAAATTACCAGTATTGATATAGATATGTCTAGTACATATATATGCCACTAAAAGTTCATATTAACGCAGAAATGTCTAGCTTTTCTCAGTGACAACTTTCAACTTTATTAATTTCACAGACACACAACATTGCTTTTAGTTCAGGAGTTTGCCAACTCTAGCAAAACTCTCATTAAGGCCCAATAAATGTAACTTCAGGAAAAATTTCGGGATTTGGAAAAATTATGAAAAAAAATCCAGTTGATAACCATGCAAAAATAAGTCAAAAGCGAAGTAAACCTGAGCGGTAACTAACAAGAAACTCTTGACAGAAAAATCCAAAGAATTGAAAATAATTCTGGTGTGGCCCACTTCAACAACAAACTGAAGTTAGAAGACAGTTCAAGAGAGTGTTTACAGATACCGAGTTTCAACTTCTGCTGTACTGGTAACCGCGTAAGAATTCATTTTGAATATTGCTGAATATCAGTTAATCTTAACTAAATCTATAAATATAATAAGCTATTACTTATTAGGCTTAATTTTCACTTCAAGTTTTGCAGAAAGTTATGTACATCTGTATATTGGGCCTTTAACATTTTATATTTTTTATCTGCACCATATGCATTGCCTAAGCCATTTGCAGTTGCTTATCTATTGAATAGGTAGGCTTTTGGTGCAGATAATCAACCTATCTTAATATTTACATGTACATGTATATCTATAGTTTCCAATCTACCTACTCTTTATAGCATTGCAAAGTGTCATAATTTTTTTTATCATTATCCAGTTTTTGCTAAAATACATGTATTGTTGTTGTTATCATAGGAAGATTATAATCTGATGTTCAATATCAAAACATCCAACTTATAGTTTGAAAGTAAAAAAAAAAAAATTTTAAAAGAAAGTATACTTTCTTAACTTACCATATCAAACTACAGGCCTGGGATTGGGTTTACATCATCACATATAATGAAGCTAATTTTGTTTTTTAATATGTTTTAAATCATCGGTAGATTAGATAAGTAATTAAACTAATTGATAATATAACAAATATAAACTTTATTTTGGTTACCTAATTGGAAAACTACATTATGCAAATGCAGAAAAGTGGAACACATTTACTTGATTAAAGTTTTCAAGATCAGTCTTTCAACTGAACAGCTGTTTGGAGGTTTTACAACAGTTTGAAGTTGGCAGTCCATGTTTTTATTTCGAGACCAATATGCTGGCAAGTCTTTATAAAATGCTATATCTCATGTACATGTTATAGACTATAGAGTTTTTCTGTTTGTGAATGCAATAGATACCATCATGGTTGGACCAAAGACCAAAGCACTTGACATATTGTAATTATATTGTATCAGGGTTTGCGTTGAAGTCGTCCCTATATCTTTTTCAAGCAGGGAAACTCAAAAGGACCCCACTAATTTTCAAGATTCCCATTTAAACATATGCAGAAGGACCTCTTTATTTAGGAAAGGACCCCATTTATAAAATACCCAGTGTGAACCCTTTTTATACAAGGAAATATAATATAGTGCACATTTTAATTCAAATACACCCAGTGACACTTGTACATATATTTAAAATAATAACCTTACAGGGATCATGGCAGGATTTGGGGAAGAATACCCTTTTTACAGTGGTGGGGAAAAATAGGAGGCCGAAGGGGGAGAGCACGAGAGGGGGGCGGAGCCACCCTCTCATAAGGGGGGTAGGGGGGGTCTCCCCCTGGAAATTTTGCATTCGTAGATGCAAGAAGATGGCTTTTCAGCACTTTTAAGTGATCCAAACCTTCAAAATTTAGTTCAGATTTTTGTATAAATATATATATATAAAGGGGATTTTTTAATGTGACTTTTAACAAGTTTTTTGGGGGAATTTTAGGGGAAAAGGGAATTTATATCTCTAGGGGAAATTTACCGATAAACGGTAAAAAAATAAGGCTGGATTGATCCTTGCCTTAGAATGTTTTTATGTTGATTTGGTAGGTCCTTCGGCGTCCGATCAGCCGAAGGTATTATATGCCTTAAAATTTTTTTAATGTTTTATGTATATTTTATGTGTCTTGATAACGGGGCGGGTAGCCTTGAAAATTTGACAATTTATTTGTCTGTACTGTCTCTACTACTTCCACGATCATATTTCATAATAATAATACACTTTGATCAATTTCAGTATGTAGTGCCAGCAGATCATGATACCAGATTGGAGATCTAGAGCCAAGGTTCATGGGTTTGAGCTCCAGGGACTGCACTAACTTTATCACTTATCCTATTACAAACTGGTGTCACTGACCATCCCTGTTTCAAGGTAGGAAAATCCTTGGCGGGGTATCAAAGAGCTAACTGAACTTTTGTTGGAGATTGAAAAAAAAGGGGAATCAAAGATGTGCATTGATTAGCTTGCCTTATAAGTGTGAGTTGTATGGAAATTCCCTTCAGCTCAGTTGTAGAACATCAGACTTGAGAGTCAAGGGTCATGGGATCGAGCCCCTGCGATGGCACTATCTTTATCACTTTTCCTCATTCTTTTACACTAAGATATATATATTGAAAGACATCAACTTTTTTATACATTGTTTAATTATACAATGTACATGTACACTACAGTTAATTTTGTTTAATACATTAACTTTTTGCCTAATGGCTCAGTAACTGGTTACCTTTTTGTAAAAGATACAGTATGCATTGATTAGGTTGCCTTACAAGTGTGAGCTGTAGGGAATTTCCCTCTAGCTCAACAGTACTTGAGCATCGGGTTGGAAAGCCAAGTGTTACAAGTTCGAGCCCTAGCGACGGCACTATAATAATCATGTGTACTGTCCTATAACATTTTAATAGAATTTCCCTACTACTCACGCTTACAACCTAATCAATGCACATCTTTCATTCCCCTCTTTTTTCAATCTCCAACATAAGTTCAGGGTAGTTTTGAACACTACATACTTGGTCGTGACCACTGAAATGAAGGACCAGTAATATTATTGTTATGATATCTGCACGTCGTTCAATTTCCAGATGTCCGAGGAAGGCGGAGGACATGAGCAATACCCTGCATCCTCAATATAAAAGAGTTTGATTGATTCATCCTCAGCCTAGATAATTTTACAGCTCTTCTCTTTTTTTACCCGTCAAGAATAACATCTCAATTTATAGTGGATAAAAAATAATGATTGTTTAAGAAAAACTGTAAGGCTTATTATTTTGGTTTTGCTAGTTTTTGTGGGATGAATGGTATTCGGGCAATAGGCCCTTTATTATTACAATATTAGTCATTTTAATGACACATTGTACCTGGTGTTACATGAAATATTCACATGCACCATGACCGACAAAAAACTTCAGACATGTATTTTAGATGCCTACTCAGGACAAGTAAACTCATCTCCACATTTATATGTGGTTAAATCAAATAATATGAAATAAAATTAAAACAGCACAGACACCAAAATACGTCAATATAAATTGCTCTGTGTCTACTCAGTACGTAGGCTTACGTAGACTGCAGAGGCTGCGACGGGCCCGGGAAGTGATGATCTCATCAAAATCACATTGAAATAAATTCGCATTACGTTACTTACTGGCAGTCACTCATTATTTCTTCTTGAGTTCGTATTTGTACAGGCGCAATTGTATCAACATTCTCCTCGAAATTTCGAAAACACTTCGTAATTTTCTCATCAAATGTATGGACCAAATCCTCGAGCGATCCTGAAAATGTTTCTACAAAATTGTCTGAACCACCATTATCAGTTATATCTAATCCTCTTCTTTTTTCATAGTCTTTGTTTGAATTCTGAATGTCTGTTACACCTTGAAATTCGTTATATTCATTCCAATCTTCGTTTTCAAATTTAGCAAGCGGAGCTTCGAATTGTAGCTCCGCCATTTTTCATCTGATACATGACATATTCAACCTTGACCTTTCATGGAGTCCTTCGGATTTCTCTAGACTTTTCATTTACAAGCAAAAGTTTTGGACAGGCTCTGAAACTTTTTGGTGCAAGCAGTGTCTTGCAGGACTTCTTTCATTACATTCATCAGTAGGAAATTAAAGCATCGTCATAACAGTTATAGTATGAAGACTTATTATTAGATGACACCAATCTTGAGTATCATTTTCAATTTTTCTCTAGATTCTGGCATTGTACCTCAAGATTGGAAGACAGCCCATATTGTTCCCATCTTTAAAAAGGGCCAAAAATATGATCCGGTAAATTACAGGCCAATATCGTTAACTTGTATTTGTTGTAAGCTGATGGAGCATGTCATAGTATCAAACATAATGTCTCATTCTGATCGACACAATATTTTGTACCCTCTTCAGCATGGTTTTCGGAAATCTAGGTCCTGTGAAACACAACTCTTGGAATTTTTTGATGATATTACTAAAACTTTAGATGATTCTAAACAAACAGATATTTTGGTCATGGACTTTTCTAAAGCGTTCGACAAGGTCAGTCACTCTTTACTTGTCAACAAACTAATTCACTATGGTATTGATGAGAAAACAACATCTTGGATCTCCAATTTTCTTAATAATAGAACCCAATCAGTACTTGTGGAAGGCGTCAAATCTGAATATGTTCATGTTCTATCCGGTGTTCCCCAGGGATCTGTTCTAGGCCCAAGTCTGTTTTTATTTTATATTAACGACATGCCATTTGGCCTTAAGTCCAAGGTCAGACTGTTTGCGGATGATACCATCGTGTATCTGACAATTACGTCAGAAACAGATGCCAGGACCCTGCAGTCTGATCTGGACAAACTGGCCTCTTGGGAGCAGAAATGGCACATGGCTTTTCATCCTAGTAAGTGTTATGCTTTAACAGTCTCTAAGAAAAAATCTCCCATTTATTTTGATTATTCACTTCATGGCCAAATTCTAAAACACGTAAATTCTGTTAAATACCTAGGAGTAACCCTCAGATCAGACTTGAAATGGGATACTCATGTAGATCAGATTTGTAATAAGGCAAATTCTACTCTAGGATTTCTCAGAAGAAACCTGAAAATTAGCTCTACATCATTTAAAGAACAGGCTTATAAATCCTTGGTCAGACCTTCTTTAGAATATGCCTGTTCAGTTTGGGATCCATTCACTAAAAATAATATAAACAAAATTGAAATGGTTCAGAGAAGGGGGGCTCGTTATGTGTCAAACCGTTTTCGTAACACCTCTAGTGTGACAGATATGATAGATACTCTTGGTTGGCGCAGCCTTTCAGACCGTAGGAAAGATGCACGCCTGAAAATGTTCTATAAGATTCATCACGGCACTGTAGCCATACCAACGTCTGACAGACTGCAACGAGCCTCCAGAATTTCTAGAAATTCACACCAGTATCAATATCAGCAGATTTATTCAAAAACATTGGCTAGGCAACAATCTTTTTTCCCACGCACTGTTGTAGACTGGAACAATTTACCATCACACGTCGTTAGTGCTCCCACTTTCAACTCTTTCAAGACCTCTGTTTCTCAACTTCCTTCTAAAACAACCAATGATGAGTAATTTAGAACAGCTGACAGACTTTACATAATAATTTCTTTTCTTCTCTCCTGCTGTTTACTCCTAACAGGCTTTGTAGGAAGGGGATTCCCAATCACTTTGCTGTTAGGAGTCACTCTCTCTCTTTCTTTTCTTGCATCATTTGTAAACATATATATACATTGTATATCTAAGTAAATACTAAATAACTGAATTATTATGTAATATGTAAGTCTGTCACTGAGCATAGCACAAACCCAATCCCGTTACAAGATCTTCAACTAGTTGAAGGTGGTAACTATATGGTAGAACCTAGTAGAACCCAAAATAAAGAATATTTCTTAAGAAACTGTCAATGCTACTATACAGTGATTTGATATTATATATCAATAGAATATATTAAAATAGGCTAAACCATTTACTCTTTATGTTAATAAATAGTGTACACTGCTCGTTTCTTTCTTAAGACTGAAAAAGACTGTCGCAGATTTATCATGTGAACATGTAAGTACACTATTCTACCGACTTTGTTAAGAACCAATATAGTTTTTATACAGTCTGATCAAACCAGATCTTTATTCCACTCCGTAGCAGTACAGGTACATTGTGTATACACTCCGTTTCATTAGTGGAATTCAGATCTGGTGCTAATCAGATTGATTTTTATTATTGACAAACCTTTACCTTACCATGATAAGGGCAGTCAGCTTCTTAACAATTGACGTTGGAGGTAAAATATGGGTCACAAACTCCAACTTTCGGTAACTTGACTGTCTTGAAATACCTGTATAATATTCTGTATAAAGTAAAAAAAAAAAACAAAAAAAAAACGTATATTGTTGCTACATGGCGACATACTTCATCCGAATCAGACGCCTCAACCATGTATGTATACAAACAATAGTTTCATTAGTAGCTCTATACGCTATTTACGTATTTTAAGATACGCATGCAATGTACAATGTATTATTTCAATTTAAAATGGATGGATGAAAATATATAATTGAATAGGTGAGATGTCATTGCCAAAAAATATGGTCCAGTTATAATTATGGAGAAACCATACGTCATTAATGATGATGATATCATATGCCAAATATGATTAAGCTCCATGTGAAAGAAATAAGATCATCAGTTTATTTCCTTGGCGACTATGGTTTCAATGATAAGGGTCAAAAATCAAAAGGGAGGACGAACGGAATAAGGAAGATGCATGTACTGGCATTGAGCCGTTAATACTATAGCTTGGGCAGTACTATATCAGACTTACATAAGATGAGTTTATACTTTTCTAACTTTAGGAAAAATACCATGTTTCACATAATGAAATAAAAAATACCCAACAAGTATCTTATTAAGTAACAGTTATTTCTAAATCACACGTCCTCGAAATCCATTTCGATCAGACCAATGAGGTCTTAGAAATTAATCTGACAAATGAGGGGGTGCTATTTTATCGAAAATTGCCCTACATCTCCAAAACGTTGAGAGTGGGGAGGGACGCTCTAAAAACCTTACTGTAGGTCCAAAAATTACCGTAACAAATTCCCAGACCCCTGTGTATGTCTACACACAATGCTTTTGCAGATCAAATGATGGGCAGACACAGTTCGGCAAAACTGTCAATTTCATCTTGAACCACTTGTCAGTAGATACTTATGTTTTTTCTTCATGTCGTTATAGGGATGTATGTGAACTTATTTGTTTTCCTGTTTGTTTAATCTTTAGCAAAATATTAATAATTCTTGGTAATCAAATTAGAGAGTGTGTGTTTTAAATGTAATTTTTTAAAATAAGGGAGCGTGCGCACAGATTACTAAACATGCGCACAGATTGATATATTCATATATTACCCTGTGCCTTTGGGGGCTCCGTAGTATTTCGTGTCATTCTATGTAAAACGCATATAATTATATATACTTTACTGACAGAAACTCAAACAACTGTGCCTGGACTCCTCATATCCTGATATCAGGACATTAAATTATCAGTAGCCTTTATGACCGTTGAAGGGACATTTCTATCGAAAATTGATCTAACCCCCCCCCCCCCCCCCCCCCCCAAGTGTAATATTACTCTAAACACCAAAACTAGCTGTTACAAATTCTATGGTCCCTGTGATCTGTAACTCTGGCATCATTCAGTAAGTTTAAACGAATGGGGTGTTTTTAACCCGTGTACAATTTTCTAGATTGTATCTGTAGGACTTGACTTGACCGCATTTACACTCGAAACAGAAATAGCATTGACAATGTGGTTAATAGTAGTTTTTGTCACTTCACACTAAATACTCTACACTATACAATGTGGCCTATCCGGTTGTCTTTTCAGAGGTCGTCCTGTATCCATTTCATACACAGTAGTTATTGTTACAGATGTGTGACGTCACCTATTTCTAAATTAACGGATGTCCAAATATGTACAAATAGCCGGAAAATTCCATTTATCCATGTTTCCTTTCCCCTTCACACTCCCTTTTCTTGATCGAAATTGAGTGTTCAAGAGCGGTATATTAGATTCAGTATACAGTTTTTTTTGTTAGGAGGTATTTAGTTTCATAAAACAACTTATATATATATATATATTTCAACCCCTTATCGGTCCTGAAATTTGAGGAATCTTGGCGCCAACCATTGACTATTTTCATTTGTTCTTTTAAAGATAGACATGTTCTCTTCTTCTTCTTGTTCTTTTTGTATATATATTATATGATTTGAGAATTGTTCTGAAGAGATAGTACAACATTTTAAATAGTCTTTCACTTTTAAATATAAAATGATCACCTGTCAGCAATTTAGTTTTTCTAATCAGTACCAAAATGAAAACGAAGGGTTCAACAAGGGACCCAGGGAACCTACGCAATAGATCAATCTTGTACTTAGTATTCTCAAGAAATGCATTTGGCCATATTGTTGTTCGGAACCGTTCCCAGCTAGGTTTAAGCACGGACCAAGAGAATATTAATGTTAACAAGAGATTGGAGAAAGATCCATTCAGTAATAACAATATATAACAAGTTTTACCGTCAAAATCCAAGATGGCCGTGTGCCGACCATATTTTTTTCTGATCTGTTAGATCATGAAACAAAGTATAACTATGGACAAAGGGGTATTAGAACCTACAAATGAAGTTTGAGAAGGATCCATCAAGTATCCCTCTCAGGAAATAGCGATAATAAGACAATTCTGCAAATTACAGTCACCTCCTCCTCACAGAAAGTTGAAGTGCATGCCAAGAATTCACATGTGATAAATTCATGCTGGAACTTTAATTATAGATATTCATAAATCTGGTAAATGTTTACTGTTAAAGGCCCAATATACGTAACTTCAGGAATTTTTTCGTGATTCTGAAAAATTCTGACAAAAAATCCAGTTAATAACCATGCAAAAATAAGCCTATAACGAAGTAAACCTGTGCGGTAACTAACAAGAAACCCTTGACAGAAAAATCCAAAAAACTGAAAATACTTCAGGTGGGGCCCACTTCAACAACAAACCGAAGGTAGAAGACGGTTCAAAATGGACGCGTGTTTACAAATACCGAGTTTCAACTACTGCTATACCGGTAACCGCGTAAGAATTCATCTTGAATATTGCTGATATCAGCTAGTCTTAACTAAATCTATAAATATAATAAGTTATTAGGCTTGATTTTCGCTTCAAGTTTTGCCGAAAGTTACGTGTTTTGGGCCTTTAAGTGGTGCCATTTTATTATTACCATGGTGACACTATGCATTTGAAGGCGCTTCATTATCTGATAGCTCACCAAGGTGTACCTATACAACAAGTATGAAACTTACGTGACTGATAGGTTAGGAGAAAGAGCTCAAACAATCTTTGTTGTAGGTCAAAGGTCAAAATGTAGGTCAGTGATCTACTTTTGATACAGGACACAATACATCATCATGGTGAACCCAAACACAGTAAAGCGATTAATAATGCAGGAAATATAGCCTGAACAATCTTGTTTTGGACGTAGGTCAAAGGTTAAAATGTAGGTCAGATTGACTGCACATGCCACACTGCCTCACAAAGGTGAACCCACACTCCAAGGATGAAGTTCCTGCAGGAGACCGAGCCCAGACATAGTATTTTCTTTGATGTAGGTCAAAGGTCAAAATGAAAGTTAGTGACCTACTTTTGAAAAACACATTCACCAAAGTGAACCAATGCCCATGAAGTCCCAGTGACAAGTAGTGTAGAAGACAAAGCCCAGACAAGAAATTGGTAGGGATGGAAGGACAGAAAGATGGAAGAAATGACAGACAGAAAGAAGGCGCATAATGCGAATCTAGTTACCACCCATCCCCCTCCATGCTGTGGGGGACTAACCAGAACTGCTTGTTAACGGATGCAAAATCTGCAAGTATATCAGTATCAATATTTCTGTTATGCTGCCAAGAGAGACTATACCGACCATAATATACATCTCAAGTTCCTGGTACCAACAATGCTTCATTGCAAATTCCATTCACTGAGTAGAGCCATAGTTGAAAATTGACCAATTTCGAAACCCAAAGGATTCATCAGTGAAGTCATGGATTTTAGTTCAGATGTAAAGAGTCTTTTATGACCATAGTGGACTCAGGTGTTGCAACCTCTAAATCTTACATCATAGTTTGAAATGTGGTAAACACATATATTCTATCTATAAGATGTGGTACGATTGTACTTAACTTTTAGGTGTCCATTATAATTAGCATATCGATGATACCACTCGAAAAGTCTTCAAACTGATATTACTGTATTGACCATCTTTGATAGGGAGTAGCTCCAGAAACAGGAATCAAGTTATGGTATCTAAGAGTATAATGAAATGGTCGAAGCTGAAAGAAAACACAGAGTGCAGATTTTTGAACCAAGGGCGACTTCAGGAAAATTTGGCTCGTGCAGATATGCCTATTTCTTTATAATGTTGATCCAGATACACACATGTTTTAGTGGACATGTAATGGAACAATTTATCATTCTTGCTATTCTGTCTCTGTAATTGCATTTAATCTCGGCCTTGGTCTGTTTGTTTATCGGTTAATATTTCTGTATCACTCGTACTGTTTCCACTAGATCAACATATTTCTAAGATGGGACAAGCATGTTAGTTATAGACTCCACTATTGACAGTATGGGCTCCAGTAGAACAGGTCAAGACACGTCATACTATGTAATTCATTCCAACATCTGTAGTAAACATATCAAATACTTTATATGTTCACAATTATTCTTCATAGGGAAAGATGTATAAAAACATTTAAATTCTCAACAAATTCATCAAAATTGAATCAAAAAAGTTTTCAGAAGTATTTACATTCCTTACAAATATATTAAACAACACAACAGATAGCAGGAATTACACAAGTCAAGAAATCATTTATAAAAATGTTTATTAAAGTATAGCAACTGTACAAAGTTCACAATGGTATATGTATGTTCATGATTCCATGTATTGTGTTCACTCTGTAAACATAGAAATGTACGATTCACCGTTCATATCAATGGTTTCACCTGGACACTACTAGATTGTAATTAATGACACATGATTAAATCAAGTATCTCTTTGTAGCGGCAAAGTTAACGTCAGATTTCCCCTGACAACTTAAGTCCCGACACTCTCAGTCAACTCGAGAATACATTAATGAGAAATACATTTGTTCTAAAAGTGTTTAACTTACAATTTGACAAGTCCATTTTGTAGTAATACCATTAAAAATGGAGAAGTGCTGTTCCTCATTGCAACAGCTGTTTTTTAATGCACATCTCTTCAATAATATAGACCATCAAAATTAGATTCTGGTATCAGAAACATTTCTGTGACTTTAAACTGGTACATAGATCATCAACTATCACTGCATAGATTCTACCAACAAATCCCTGATGGGATGCCAAGCTTGGAGTAGCCAATATCAACAATGTGTACTTTTGACGAGAAAACAACATACTGGAAACAAATTAAGTACTTTGCCAAAAATTAATAACAATTGAATACTTCAAATTTTTTTCTTCTTATAAATTTCTTTCATTAGATAGGTAGAGTATTTGTAAACAGCTATATTCAAATTTCACTGCAGTGATGCATCATACAGTGTCATCCATTTTACGTTTGAAAAGTTTAATACAAAGAAATGAAGTTCATCTGTCTGGCACAGTACTGGATTGGCTACTCGCAAGAGGCCGAGCACTGTTATAAACCATTCTAGTTTCAACAAATTATTTCTTGTCAAATTACATAATATTACATTAAAGGTATGGTAGTCAAAAAACCAAACCGTAGTTCACGAGGCTCACCCTTTTAAGTAGCACTTGTTGTACAGATAACCCACACAGAAAGTGATCTCGTTCGACACTACATTCCTTAAAATACATTCATGATCAGTACTACTGAGTTCCAAGTATCTTAGTCTGGCCTCAGGTAAGCCTGACAACAGGTAACCGTAAAATTTTTGTTCGAAACTCCTGTACTTAACACTATTAGGTCTTAACAAAGTAGAATGGACAGGAATTCAAGGAATGTAATGCAAAACGGTATTAAATCCTACTTAGGTCACTGAATACGCTGAGCATTCAAATGTTGCGTTGTGTAGATAGTTCTATAACCTCAGTGGTAATATGCGCCCAGTACGGAACGCCTTAAATAACGCCCAGTAATACTCGACATGTCATCATCATCATCATCAATAGCATTATTGTGTACAGTTTACAAAAATAGTCATTTGAAAAACACACAAAAAACCTTTTTTCTTTTCAACGTTTCATTTGTAACAAATTGATCCCATTTCAATTTTGTATGCAGCTGTATGAAGTTTAAAACATATATACAATTATATATTATTAATATATATATATATTCACGCAAGACATTTCAAAGAGTGTCAAACATGTATACATCAAAATATCACTGCCGATACCTAAAAGGTCACTTTGGCAGATAGGGCACAAAGGTCATATTTATACTCAATGTTTTCACGTAGGCCAGTATTATCATGACAATGATCAGATGAAATGGAACCAGTTGTAGGGAATTCCTTTAGCTTATTGACTGTTCACGAAAGTCCCCCATCCTTATCATCGAAAACAACAATCATTGCAAGATATGTCTGTGCATCGCTTTTTGCTTTTGAAAAAGACCCATGTGACACTTCTAAGACAAGTGTTTTGGATCCTTGTTATTTTCATTCCTTATTTTACATGGGAAATTTTGTACATTACTCATTGACTTACATGTACGAATCAGAACCCTAATGGAATCTACTAGAACTGGATCCAGGATTTATTGACGACTTACAGACTTGCAACTGGCTTTCAAGTTGAGCAAAAGTATGTGAAGAAAGTTAGATCTTCTAAACACAAGCAGTAGACTAGGAAGCTAAAAATTCCCACAAGCCGAAACTGAAAACCTTTAAGCCCTGATACTCGGACTATTAAGTGGATTTTTTAAAGAAACTTTTGCATATAACTTTAATAAAATTACTAAAGTGATAAAGGTACTTGCCTGTAACTAAGGTTGAACTCAATATTTTACAGTATTTTACCCTGTATAATGTGTACTGTCCAAAGATGAAGGAGCAGTATAAGAACTAGATGCCTGGAGCGAGACAAATATGGCACACTATGTTGTAAAACGCCAGTTCCATTCACTAGCAGTGTCTCACCCGGACCCATTATTGCACATGCAGTACACAACCCTGTTACATCAACGCCTCTAACAATATAATTCAAGCCAGTTGAAACCCTGCAGGTCATCAAAACTTTTACCTGATCATTGGGTATATTTTCTTCCTGAAGAGATCTATTTAGCTGTACAGCTATGCGAATGGTTTGTGGGAATACTAAAACAAACTAACATCCTGTACATTGGGTTTTTTTGACAAACAAAATAGCCAGACCTGCAACATCAATAAATCTTCTATCAATTAATATTCTATATATAGTTTCAATAGTATGTATTTAAAATTCAAATCTATCTAAATCTACAAACATTTCTACAAAATCTATTATAGGTGATAATATCAAAAGCATTGCTTTCTCATTAAGATGTCAAATCAATCATTTGCATAAATTACAAATGGATAAAAAAACAGTTTTTAACTTCATATTTTTTTTCAATCGTCAAATTCTAAACAATGTTTTGGCAGTTAAGTTCAACATTTACAAGCTAACAAATAGGAATTTCCCCCCCCCCCCCAACCTCTAAAGAAAAGACATCTTAAATAAGACAACAATGCTTTTGATGTAAAAATAATATGTACATATTGCATTCCGAAGGTTCACAGTTGCTTCTATCACATTTTATAATCATAACTCGGGGAGAAAAACCACTGTCGTAGTCACCCCCAGAACACAGACAAAACCAGTCCATCTCTCTGAACATCTAATCTTCTCCTAAATCAGACATACTTGGAAGATATCATAGAAGCAATGTATGACTTGGCAGTTCAGAATTACACAAAAAAATTATATATGGTCCGACAGTATAATGAAATTTCAAAGGGAGATAATTAAATATCAACTTCATATTGCTTTTTTACAATTTGTTTGTGGGATTTGATTTTTTTCTTTCAAATTCATACTTGCATTTGGGTATTTAATATTATGCATGCATTTAAGTAAATGTGTGTCATTTGAATGAAAAAAATAATTTGTAGTTGTAGACCAGGCCAGAGAGATGAACGGTTTAGGAAGACATTCCAAATCATTGCCATACAAAACTCCACTCAAAAGTCAGAACTTTCTATACAGTTTCAACGGACATATTTTGATTACAACTAAAAAGAGTATGCATGTGGTTTTTTTTGAATCTCCAAACTTCAAGTAATTCATCACAAGGAAAAATTCTCAAAATGATTTTTTTGAGACATTACGAATGCTGATAAATGATTCATATAAACTCTATGCAATACCATCAACAAACTTGTCTGATGAATCATCCAAACTTTTGACAGCATAATATTAATTCTTCAACAGATGGTAACATTGAGACCATTAGAGAACATTTGAAACACAACATTATTCGATCATCTATGAAACCCTATTTCTGTAAAAAATACCTTTCAATATTCATGCTAAAATTACTTATGTTCAAACTATGCAATAAGGAAGAGCAAAATGGCTTTCTACTATGCCTAGCATCATCCACATTTGTATCCTGTATAAAAAGGGTATCATAATCTGCACTTTGTACAAAATAAATAATATGAATATTTACATTAATTCATGTAAATATTACAATAAATTAAATATTGCATATTGTAAAATTATGAATTGTGATTTGGCTCAAATACATTTAATGAAATGCTTGATTTGTTTATAAAACATCAATGAGCATGAAGTAAATTGTATCAACAGAAAATATGATATGATTTCAAATCTTAAAAAAAAAAATAATGACATTTACAATTCAAATGATTTCTACAACAAGTGAGATTGATGTCTACATATGCAATTTCATTTTAAATAAAAACATAAATATTGAAACAATTTGTGAAACATGACAAATTGAAATACTTGTAGATATTTTTGACTAACCTTGTTTTGACATCCCTCCATCTCAAACACATTGCCTAGCTGTGTCACACTAGCAAGGCTTAAAGCTACTCAATAGGAAATAATTTGGACTTCTCATTAAAATACCTCCCTTTCAAGACATTCCTATTTTTCTTAGAGAATAAACAACTGCATGTGATTGTAAACAATTGTTTTCATTCAATTAACCAACAGACAGAAATGTGTTTGGTACACACTAATACATGAAGTGAAACAGCTAGTAAACTGCAGCGAGAACAATTTCACACAAATAACAAGAAATGTGACCATTTGGAATGTGGGTAGGGAAAAGTTATTTTGTGACTTCGACTTCATCATCTAACTCTATTGACACTTGAAGAGCAATGCTCCATCTTCGTCGCCAAAAATTCAATCCATTTGATGTCAAATATACTCGACTAATTGCCAGTTTCATAAACATTGTTCACACACCCTAAAAGTCTGAAGACAAATTTTCAGTCCAACTGTGATGCTGTACCCCTCTTTAACAATTTCTTTAATATTAGGAGTACTCATTTAACCCATGATCAGATCAAACACAAAATTTAAGGCTTCCTTGCACAACTCGAAGCATATTTTGGAGAAACACAGCCTCAATGATAATTACCAGTAAGCATTACGACATAACAAATTAATACCTAATATAGACCAGTAGACCTGCATTATCTTGAGTAATATTTTAATTTTGGATACAAAACGTATTATGAATCTATCATCAGGGCAAAAATAATCAGAACTAAATTTTGTACAAGTCTAAATATAAACAAAAATTTTGTGTGTGATTTTTTTTATAGAAATTACCAACAATTTAGGACATCAAGTTATATTATCAGAAAAAGGGGGAACACGTCATGATTTTAGATGGGATAATTTGGTAACACATATCTGACTTTCATCAGTACTGCAGTCTGGATATTCTCTTAAAACAAAATCACTAGATTTCATACTGTATGCGAGTAATAATGTGACTGTAAAATTCATCTCATATGTGGGGAGAAAAAAGTGTGCAGCTTATCCCCTGTTTAAGCATCATGGTCTGGAAATATCTCAGATAATATCCATCAAACAAAAATAAATTAATCAATGCTTATATATACTTTTGATGACTAGTCTGGTTTTGTACTATTAATTGAGCCAAATTACTGACAACATGAGAATCCATTTTGCTAAGCCATTACATATACGAGAAAATGTAGCTTTGCAAACCGGCATCTTTTTTCATGAGACATAAAATGTTCTAAAGCATATATATATATGTGGAATTGGGGAGATTCTTCACATAAAATAACACACAATTTAAATTACAATGATTTTAGGAAAGGATAATAATATCCAATATAAAAATACAAACCATCCAAATCACACTCTCAACCTGATAGATGCATATTTCACTTTAAGATGTGAACAACCATATATATTTTAATATTTACGCCAAACAAATAATTTCAAATGTACATTTAACAATTAAAAATTGCCTGCATCCCTAAATTCTAATACTGGCCAAGTCTTCTAGCTTAAACCGTACTAGCAAGGAGTTAATTTTGAAGACTTTTGAAAGGCCAAAGCCAAGGACCTATTCAAGTACAAAGTTCTACTGACAGGATAACAGTCTTTAAGTTAAAATAAATACAACATGTAGTGAAAAGTAGGGCCTGAATTCCCAAGAGATCAGAATGAAGCATTCTAGAACATATGGATGCACTTCAGTCGATTGGATGGATACAACATAATTTGATATGAATAGTGCCACAATTCATATATTAACTTGGATGGAAATTTTCATAAATGCAAATATTTTTTTGGGATGCTGCATTTTCATGATCATGAAATGTTCTGGTTAAAATCATATGTGGCCAACAGCTTTGATGTCAGAGACCAGACAATACACACTTACTGGCTTCAATGACCTACAACTCTGGAATCTTTATGTATACATCTCAATTTCTTGCATAATACTGTATTGTTACATGTACTTCGATTATGGGAAAGATTGCAATTTTACAACTGGTATTGAAAAACATTCCAGGGGAAAAACGTTTAGTCATCACTTTCTCTTCAATTTCAAATTAGGAAAACATAATCTTAGCGATAATTCTTTCAAATACTGACCATTAAAAGTCGTGTACTTGGTTAAATATGAGACAGAATCTATACACACCACAACATTTTTGACAAACTGATATACAGTATGTATGTTCAATTTCAATTGGAAATTATTGCAATTGTATTTTTTTGTGCTTCTGCATTTTGACTGTTAGAAATATTTAAATGACTGACAGAAAACTTTTCAATTACAATCAATACCCCTGGTGTGATTGACGAAAAAAAGGTTAAAGAATTGTACATACCGCAAAATACCTCTATTAAAGAATTTGGGGAATTTTATTTTTGTTTAATTCAGACAGTCGGTCATGGATTACACTTAGGACTTCAAAGAATAAGCAAATAAAAATTTCTTCTGTAACAATTTACAACATATGATACAAGTACAGTTGCAAATGTGAGAAACATGTCTTGATATATAAAAACAGAAGTTAAAACAACAAATGATGCAGCATGCTGCCAAAACATTACAGCAAACAAATCATAAATAACCTTGATTTCATTCATAAATAATGACAACTGTTATCTTTGCGTTTGAGAAATAAATATAAATATATTGTATACTGACAACTTATATCACTAAACAACACATCAATAATAATTTATATATCAATTGTCTTTTGTGCAAGATTTGGACAACAAAACTTATAAATAGTCATACAGGATTGCACACATTATGGCTGCGGTGCTTTCTCTCAGGATCACAACCTTATCCCTGCACCTCTCTCTAAAAAACTTTCACAGCGTTATGGTGTAGACACTAGACAGTCTGTGAAAAATAGAATTATGAACTGATTCATTACGTATTAAACAACGTCTACTAGGTACCAACTAATATTTGCATTATATTGTCAATATCTTCTGGCATGAGGTCGCTCTTGCACGATGTACCTACTTGACCGCAGTTGCTGAATAGCGTTGAATAGCCATCATGCACAGGAAAAGAATGCATAACTTCTTCTGCACTAAGTGGTGTTAATTTCATACTGGAGGCGAGTGATGAGAAAATGTCAAAATCACATGTTGATACATCTATATCAGTCAAAATGTCTTCAGTTTTCACTGGGAAATTCAGCTGCATGTTTTGATCAGTGTTTGTGAAATGTTCTTTGGAATCATGACAAGAGTTTTTGACTTTCACAGGTCCACAAGATAATGACCCATTAGAGAGAGGAAAAGCACTAGATAGTTCAACAAATGACTCGATGGGTGGGAGAGGGTTCACAGTGTCTTTTGGATTTGATAGACTTGTAGTCTCCATGTTGTTACTAATGTGGAGTTCAGACAGATCAGGTTGAATGTCTCCATTCCCGATGGCCTCGCAATCTGGCAATACATCCATCGACATGTCTGATGTTTCGTTTAAAGTCATTGAGGCAGCTTCAGAAAAATCACTTGTGACCCCTTCTTTTTGAAGTTCACATTCTATATGCTTGAGGGTGTTCAGAATTAGGACTGAGCGTAGTAACGATGGTTCTACTCTTCTCACTGGATGGGTCTGAAGTTTGAACATGGAGATGTCCAAAACTGACTGTCGTTGAATGCCAGGTTCAACAGTTTTCTCACCACCTTCATCATATTCATCTAGTTTTCTTTTGATTCCCATTTTTTTTTTTGAGATTGGTAAATACCAAATCCTGAAATACCAAAAAAGGAGAGAATTAAACATAATATACCTGATTTAAATAAGAAAATGATCAACAAAATTGTCCCATGCTGCACTAAATTAACTTACTTGTTCAAATGAAAGAGATTGCATAAACAACAAAATTAAAATAAGTAAAATGCTATATCGGGAAGTACATTTCATAATTGGGTGACAGCCATGAACATGATTGTAATAAAGCTTGCGGTATTTCCCGTCAATTGTATATCGTGAAGGTGGTTCTATAAATAGGTCACTCGGTGACTCACTTCCCTGTTCGGAAATTATTTGTCTTGCTTTCTCTTTTCGTATCAAAGACAACTTTCTTAATATTATTTCATTATTCTTTAATAATCTTCTATCGTTTCCACTGCATAACACCAACATAAACTTCATGACTTTGTGCACGTAACATACCAACACAACAAGTGATCACACATCTCAACAGTGGTTTCTGCGTAAACAACCGTGCCCGTCGACATGTACACAGCCTCGTTTTCGACATTCTATTTTTGACTAACCTCATATAATTCGAGGAAATAATTCTCTTTTCGAACCAAACGACTGAGAATTTCTATATAAAACTGCAGCCATATCAATAAGAACAACATATGTAACATAATTCTGATCGATTTCAATATACATGTGTTCTAAATAACCCGTAAATTCAATGAAATTACTTAGTCATCAACTGGCGCCGAGCACCTTGGTGCTCACATCAAAGGGACATAAACAATACTTATTTTTTTCAACACTTACCTCTACAATCGCAAGTTTACCGGTCGAATAACTTTCTTGATGATGAAATACATTTTCTCCGAGTCTTCCTATACATTGTGATAATCCTTCCTTCGTCCAAAGACTTGGAGAAGATCACAGGACTACAACAAGCTTTCCGCAACTGACGTCGAACTGTACAAACACGGCACAAAATCTGGGGTTTCCACTGATTGGTTGTCTATCAACCAATCATTGCAACGAACACAATCATTCAAGCGCTTTGTTCCAAAATCGCTTGAAATGCAAGCGTAGATCTGACTCTGTCATATTATAGCTAAAAGTCTTACTCTAGTCCAAACTCGCTTACAGGAACTTTTATGTAATGAGTAGATTCAGATTAGCTAACTTTCGTCCAAAAACATTTAGCTGCATGGTTGGTGGGGGTAGATTGGGATGCTTTTCAGAGCATGATTATGTTTGTCAATGGATCCAAAAGGAGGAGAAAAATAAGTGTAACAGTCAGTATAATTTTACTTCCTTACAGGGAAGGAAGTGAAGAGCGGGGATGGTGTAGGTCTATATAAAGCAGGTACATGTATTAGGCCTATATACGTAAATGTAAAAATAAAAGTCTAGGCCTACTTTAAATCTTAAATAACCATAACGATGCTTGCATACGTATAAGTTTGATTTAAAGGTCATTTTCTTTCATTATATAGATCTATACCACAGTGTAACTGAACACACATATATATATATATTTCGCAGATCGAATGTTCTGGAATCTAGGACCAGGACAAGGCCAACGTTTAGGCCCCTAGTTCGAACCCGCGACCATTGGGTTTCTTGGTTGTCGATGCCCTACCGCTTAGCCTAGTCCAAATGGTTCGGACTTTATGTTCCGCTAAATATCGGATGTATCGAAGCCAGCAACCCCGTATTAGCCTAATATATCTTCTATAGCTGATCCCGTTTTTGTTATATCTCTTTGCTCTCGTGTCCTACAGTATAGTAACCCTTGCAGACGAACGCACGATGTTCCGACACAAATAATACAGTTTGGCCCATATTTCTTTATAACTTACGTTGGATTTAAAAGATTTGTTGAGAGGGATGCGAAGCTGTGTCAACGTGTTTCTTCAATCGATTGTTGTGCATGACTGTTTTCATCAAGTTTTTCAATGAAAATTAATTTCGGATAAGAAGTATTGTTTATCGTCCAGAGGGCAACCTAATACATCTTTTGATCTTAATTCTTCCAGACTGTGATATGTCTCTCGCTCAGTTCAAAGTACAACTTCGGAATATTTTATTACACTAGTTCAATATTATTGTACATAAAACTCTGTGTTACATGTATAACTGAATGTGATATTTTATACTTCTGTTTTGTTTGTTATTCATTCTGTAAGTGGACCCTCGGGTCTGTAGATTTGGAAATAAATAAATAAAAATATGATTATCCGATTGCACATCGACCACGACACGCCAGAAGTAACATTCGCTTTCGCCCTCTTAAATTGCTTGCATTATCGCAAAACACTGCTAAATATATCATATAATCTATTTGTTTGGTCTGACCAATCACTAATTAGGAGCGACACTCGACTTCATAAATTGGTGCCTTCCAAATACACACGGACTCAACACATACAAAATTTGATATTTATTGCAATAGCTAGCTAATGTAAGCTTGTCACCCTTAAGCGAAATAAAGTACACATATATATGCAATTTATTAATCAAAATTAAACAATCAACATTTATAAATACATCAATCAATACGTTTGATTGGTTTGGTTCATTTTGTATTACGTCCTATTAACAGCCAGGGTCATTTAAGGACTTGCCAGGTTTTGGAGGTGGAGGAAAGCCGAAGTACCAGGAGAAAAACCACCGACCTACGTACCTGGCAACTGCCCCACGTGGGATTCGAACTCGCAACCCAGAGGTAGAGGGCTAGTGGTAGAATGTCGGGACACCATAACCGATCGGCCACCGCGGCCCAATCAATACAACTCCGATGAATTCTTGGGAGCTGACTTATCGAGTAATTACTACTATTCCTACGCCACCTGTCTAATATCGTTTATGGCTGCGTTTGTGTGATGTAAATATATTGTGTTCTGTTGGTAGTGGGGCCTTGCTTCCATCTGCATCTTTCATAGCCTGCCATCTCCCTTACATATATATCATCACAGACACTATAACACCCACACAAGACCCTTAAACTCCACCTAGATCGAGTGGACAGGATACGTTTTCTCTGGATATTCAGTGAGGACAACGACTTCGACAATCGAACCCGGCTGCATGTGAAAGATGAACTTAACCAAACTCATCCTCGATATCCAGAGGTTACGATCACCTGGCGTAGTTGATCGTAACCCGGCCCCTGGATATCGAGGGTGAATAAAATAAACAAAACAAAACCGTTACGCTTTTATATTTTTATGTTTATCTCATATAATTTCATTAAATACTGGATATCATGAATGAATGACAGTTTAGCTTGCCAAACACGCACTTATATAATAAGACATACATAGCATCATAATCGCGTGTATACCGACAGGCCGTCCACAAATGACCCTAGTACTGTAGTCAATAAAAAGGACGCTTATCAAACCCATCGTCGATATCCAGGGGTTACTCACCTTAGCTCTCTGCACCCAATCGACGTTAATTACTTTTAACACAATTCTAAAATTTGCAATATTGTACTAAATGTGGAAATTTCAATCACAGTTCGTTGAACCCATACATAAGTCGATAATGCGAGTGGGAACATTGTGATGTTGTATGCGGTAGTTTTTACACGTAATGTGATGAACAGTCACACAACTAAAATTTGTAATATTGTACTGAATATGGACATTTCAATCACAGTTCGTCGAACTAATACATAAGTCAATAATGCGAGTGGGAACACTAACTGTGATGTTGTATGCGATAGTTTTTACACGTAATGTGATGAACAGTCACACAATTATAAATATGCCAGTTAATATTACAACAGAGATCTTGTCGTTTTTACAGTTAACCGAAAAATGTGTTAAATGAATATTTTCCGGCTAACAATGATTTACTTTCTTTCTTCTTTTATATTGTTTGTGGAAAGAGAAAACTTGTAAATCTAGACTGACAGAAGTGTACAGAGGGCGTGTAAGTCCAAGTACTGATCTAGACGGAAATTTTCTCTCATTCGAAGAAACAAAAAACAAAAAACAATGGGCGGAACTGCATTGTCGGCCTTTGTCGCCAATCTGATCGTATTGCCCAATCCTCCTCTACATGTATACAGTCTGGCTATTCACAATCAACTGATAGTTTTGCGGAAACATATAGCTAAGGATATGTTACATAACTGTTACATAAAATAACCAAGAAAATAGATCATGATACAGCGGCAATCTGATTAAAATACATCTTCATATAGTGTAAGCGTATCGAAGAGCTGTATATTTTAATCAGATTGGATACAGCAGATAGCTAAATTAGTATCTAATAACAAAATAAAACAAAAATCAAGAAAACCGAAGCGCCAACAAAACCATAATCCGAACTCAAAAACAATTAAAGGGGCATCCCGGGGAATTCTACAATGAAGTTCTTGAATGTACATGCTGTCTGCACTACCAGATACATTTTCCTGTTATTTCAATATTCAAAGTCCACTCAAAATGTGTTTATTAGCCACTTGAAAAATTGCATTCCTCGGGAAAGCCCGATAAAAATAGCGCTGATCACGCGTCAGTCAGGTGACTATTTTGTCGCAAGTCGACGAGGGGCCCAAAGGGAGGGGACGCGTAATGTATAGGTCCGATGATGAACCAGACACAAAATCCGTGTATACATTTTTTGAATCATATTCACATTAATAATCAGACGTTAATTACACACGATGTTCATATGAAGAAATTTATGTCGACATCTATGCATCATTTATCGACATCAGTACCTGGATACAACCATGCATCGCCAGACTGCACTCTTACATTGTACGTTTAACAGTGTCATGTGGGTTTCCGACGATGACAACCATAGGGCAAACCTTAATTTCTGTAAAAAGTTATCTTCACGAATCCTCATTTAGAACCATTTCACAAAAGGTGTGCATGCATTTTAAAGTACAAAAATAAAATGAAATGAATCCGATTTTTTTATACAACTCGATGTCTTGAAGATTTTTTTTCAGACTATCTGTATATTCATCTAAAATCTATCCAACTTTCAGCGTCAACATACTTTAACACTTACAATTATGTATCAGGGAAGTCCGTGCACTCATATGACGCACCACGCACTAAACATTTAGAACACATGTATAATATATATATCAAATTTGGAACTTGTCGAGAAGATAATTGTCCAATACTTAATCCATTTGTATACGTTATGATAGCTCCGTTTTCATTTTACTTTTTTTTATGTAAATTTAAAGGTTCGTTAACATTTTCAACACAACTGCAGACATGGGACATATATATGATTTTTTTTTTTTATAAAATAATGACTTCACTTATATATTGCATATATTTTGATTCATATCAAATTCAATACCGGGGTCCAAACCCGATACTATTTGTACAATCCGTATTTTATAGATTAGGTATGACAAGCATTTTTTATCCGCACAGGATGACATAAATTTATTCATTTTGTCCAAATTGAATCTGTATGTAATCATACATTAAACTCAATCGCACCTATGCCGGCGTTTTACAACGTAACCCCCTCCACCCCAGCCCCCCCCCCCCCCCCCCTACGGGTTTTCTTGTATGTGAAAAGGTCTTTCTCTTCAGCAATATATTTCAATTCTGCCGTTTTACTGAAATATTATAAAGGGAATATTGCAAAACACGCTTTCAAGTTTTACACACGCATTTCATGTAACAGAGGAATGAAAGAGTTATCCCTTGGGAGGCCCCAAAACCAAAACAAAAACTGTGTCACCGACTATCCAGAAGAAAACTGTAACATGCAAACAATTTGGCTGTTAGTTTCTCCCTTGAATACTTCCCATCCCTCATTATGCTTCCGTTATATAATCCTTACGTTGAAGTTTGACCATACGGCCACTTTTCGCTTGGTAGTTACATGTAGGTCACGCGGATCGCCATTTTTTGTTTACCGATGTAGCTTGTTATGCGCATGCGTTATCATATGTGACGAACAAAAATTTACATGTCCAAATCGTTGATCAACGAATAGTGATTCCCTTTTTTAATTATTGATTAAAGTTTTTGGGAACATATTTCAGCGTGAATCGCCCATGCATTTTCCATAAGATTATACGTTTGATTCATATATACAATAATTCTAAATAAGCATAAAAAAATATAGTTTTACCGTGATGCCTCTTTAAACTAGGGGCAAAATACGAAAAAAAAAAAAAATAGTACAAGGGAATAAGACCAGGTGTTCCGAAAGAGTAAACGTTTTCTGCTTCATAGACGAACCACCGCAATGAAAATTTTGGCCACATCCAAGTTAACATCAAGTCCTCGAAATGAGAACCGAGTTACCATCGTCAATTACAACAAGTAAGCACACCAATGAGCAAACTCAAAAACGTCCATCTTCATATCACATAAAAGATACACAATATTTCTCTACGAGACAAATATGGCGACCATAAAACTTGCCCATAATTCTGAACATGGGCGCCCGAATCTGGACCCCGCCCCCTTTACTCACCAATTACTCCTATAAGGTTAATGTTATTAGAGTACTTCGCGAATAAAGGGGCGGGGTCCAGGTCGATCAGCGCCCGTGTTCTGATCAACCTGCATCTCTCGAATCCCTGTGTTGTTTGTTTGTCCAAGAAAATCATGTTATAAGATATACGATCGTCGTGGTCAGCAAACTTCTTGGGGTAAATAGTGTCACAACTGAAGCCCTGATGTAATGGTACTAAGAATGGTAGTAAGAAGTTTTTATTTGGATGCACGGTGGTCTAGTGGTAGGACGCCTGGTTCGAGATCGAAGGGTTGCGAGTTCGAGTCCATGTTATGGCACTTGTGTCGTATCCTTGAGCAAGATACTTTACTCTGCTTGTTCCAGTCTACTCATCTGTAAATGGGTACGTGGTTGGGTAGTGCTAGATATTGTAGAATGCTAGCTATGAGCGCCGAAATTGCAGCACTGGTTGTATGCTCCCCAGGGAGATGAGAAAGATATTAACTGGTTGCTAAGGCCATATAACCACTAATAAAAATGTGTGAACCGCTTTAAGACGGCCTTTAAGGTCGTAACAAAGCATTATATAAGAACCTCAAATTATTTTTATATATTGTTATATAAAGGTTTGCGGTCATTGCACCGTAGCTTCATTGCCAGCAGAAGGGGCCGCGGTGGTTGAGTGGTTAAGGTGTCCCGACATTCTACCACTAGCCGTCCAACTCTTAGTTGCGAGTTTGAATTCCACGTGGGGCAGTTACCAGGTACCGACCGTAGGTCGGTGGTTTTTCTCCGGGTGCTCCAGTTTTCCTCCACCTCCAAAACTGGCACGTCCTTAAATGACCCTGGCTATTAATAGGACGTAAAATTTAATAAATTAGACGTCATTGCCAGCAAGTAGGGCATGAGAATTATGTACCTGATGTCCCAATTGCGTAGAGGCAACTTAATTTTGGATATTTTCCTTTTTTTAACAGTTTTTTTCTTCCTAATGTCTCCCTTAAAATCGAACAAACTTTGGCGTTTTGTTGAGAGTTTGCCGCTGTGTAAAAAAAACATATATATTGTGCGGTGCTCAACAAGTCGACGGACAAAAGACATCGACTCACAAGTTAGTACTCGTCTGTCTGTTCGTCCGTCAACTTTCTTTCCTTTAAATTCCTACTAATTATACACCACTCAGCCAATTTTGAGGGTAAGGATTTGTTCCATATTTGGTCTGAACCATCTTTTGATGATGGATGAAAGGAAATTGACTTCGTATATAAGCGTTGTGTCTGATACAGCAGGAGCCAGAGAAAAAATATATAAAAAAAATGAATTTGCCCCATTTTCACTATTTTGCCCCGCCCCTCAGGCCCCTTAGGGGTCAGACCTGTCATTTATATGAAATTGAATCTCCTTAACCCAAGGATGTTTCAAATCAAATATGGAACAAATACTTTCGTTCCTACAGAAGAAGTGGAATTTTGAAGGAAATTGCTACATTTCCACTACTTTATAGTATTTGGTTCCAACACTCAGGACCCTTTGGATCCAGCCTCGTCGTTTATACAAAACTGAATCCCCTTCAACCAAGGACCTACGAAAAAAAAGGACTTTAAAACTGAATTTGCTCCATTTTCCTATTTGGCCACGATCCTCAGGCCCTTTAGGGACAAACTCGACGTTTATACAAAATTGAATCAACTCCATCTAAGGATGTTTCAGACCAAGTATGGATCGAAGAATTAATTCCTTCTTACAGAAGAAGAAGGATTTTACAGAAATTATCATATTTCCCCTATTAGGCCCTGTCCGCCAGGATCCAAGGGATCCAGAGTCGCCGTTTATACAAAATTAGTTCCCATTCACCCAAAGAGTCTTTAGATCATATATATCTAAATTGAATTAGTGGTTTGTTAGTAATAGGAATTTATAGGAACGACGGACACTATGCCATGGCATTAGCTCACTAAAACCAGACCAAACCATTGCTTTACATTAGTAGTGGAACATCAAACCCATGTCGTCGACCGATAGAACACTGTGATGTTGTATGTGGAGATTTTGACAAACAATCGCACATGTAACTGTTATTCGACAGAAATATTGTCGTTTTCACGGTAAACCGATCAATGTGTTTAATTAATATTTTTCTCACTTTTATATTGCATTTAGGTAAACCCTACTGAGTTGTTTCTGTGTATTGGGGAAACTTATATTTGTACTGATACAGAAGTCTACATACAATGTATGGTATGGCATCGACATTGACAAGACGTTGTCTTTAGACATTCTCTTGAAAAAATAAGAAGCATATAGACATAGACACATCACAGGGGCCTGAGCATTTGTTCAGTTGGTTTGGGGGGGGGGGCAATTTTCGATAAAAATGTCCTAACACCTCCGTGTAAATTACTCTAAACATTTTAGTTTAGGCAAAAAAAAAATAACTGTAACAAATACTCAGGTAAACAAATACCCGACTAGAACAAATACCAAATAACAAATACCCGACTGGACGTGAAAAGATATGGGGTCACCTGCCCGACCACGTGGGTTTTCTCCGGGTACTCCGGTTTCCTCCCACAATAAGACCCCTCGCGCGCTAACATCCGGGCCAACAAGAGTGATTAATATAAGTTGGATAACTTGTTTATAATTGTTGTAAAATAAATAAAGTTTATATTTATAAATACTCAGGTCTCTGAGGCCCATTATGCGAGGACCGTTTTGACACAAGTCGCAATTTTAAGAAACTTGGTAAGCCTCCTTTTTTCATTATTTTGAGCACTTTCCCAAAGGAGGACCACGTTTCCGAAATATGATTTGTTTTTGCAGATAACTTCATGGAATAAAGAAAATATTAAAAAGTTGGTCCTCGGATGGGAGAGTAATGCAAGCATTTTCAAAGTCTGGGAAAACCCTATAACTGTCGTAGATATCGCGAAAATTGCTATATTTGAATTATTACATTGATAATAACTACTTTCTCAGAATTACAAAAGTCGTAATGTTTGATAAATTGATTTGCTTAATTTTTTTTCTTTCGATTTCATAAATGCCGACTTAGGGAACTATGGGCTGTTTTCCGCCATACCCCTCTTTCCACTTGTAGACACCACCCTCAATAAAGTTGCGCCACTGGTGCACGTTTATATATAGTTATATATTTGTAAAATATGACTTATAACATGTGTCCCTGTGGTTTATACGTCTCTGCGCGAAGATAGTCTAGATCTAGTAGACTTTTTGTTTTTATTGTTATTATAATGTGATAAAAATATTAAGCATAGCATTGATAACTATGGACGTTCCAATTGTGTTCACTTCCCATAAACACGTGTAAACTAACAAGGCACGAATACATATCTACAAGGCACAGTGGCCAGCTACAGGTCCCTGTGCCCGGAAATGAGCCTGGATATATTTCATCACTACGCATGCGCAAGTAAACACAGCGCCATTTGTCAGAGGTTGTGCAGACGAAATGATGGGCATGACCGGACATTTCTTCAAAACAACCTAAATGTCTTCGGCCCTGGCTATGTTTAGGAAAGCTCCTAGTCATGGTGACATTAGGAAATCAGCACAGAAAGTTTCTGACCCGAAAAAAGACACTCCGACACGACTAAAGCATCTTCGCCAGGTGCTCGGTAAGATTGTTTTGGCTCCTGTAGGATGCATTTGCATCCCAAAAATAGGATTAAAAGTTGCAGAAAGCAGAAAGATTGCAACTCCTGATGGAGTTGTTGCGAATTAATAGTAAAAGACAGTGTTTTTGATTAAACTTTCAATTTTACGAAGGAAAATAAAGGGCGTTTCCAATACTGGACACTTTTTGAAGTTGCTAACCACCACACCCCCCTTTTCCAAAGATCTACTAGGACAGACTGACATACAACGATATCGTCGTCTTTTCTCGACGAAGGTCATATGTATCAATTAAAAGCAAACACGCAGGTTTTATTGAACACTCGGATACTTCTATACCATAAATCTGTTTATGTAAGAAGTGTCTGATTATTTCTGTAAAGTTTTATTATTTGCTAATTTCGTTGTAATTTGTTAAGAGCATCTGTCTTAAAGGTCGTACGATAAAATCTAAAATATAAAGCTAGATGGAGTTTTGTATTTTTCATTAAAGATGAAATCTGAATTCCAATAGCAGTATAGACTCTGTAAGTGTACATATTGTAAGTCTCATGTAATCCCTTCCATACTTTTAAGGCTTATACATTTTTTTGAAGGCTGATATTTGTAATTGGAATCAAAAGTGTAATGGGGAAAAAAACACCAACAAATCTACAATCACAGGGATAGAGGCTGTGGTGGTTGAGTGGTTAAGGTGTTCCAACATTCTGCCACTAGCCCTCCACCTCAGACTTGTGTAGTTCAATTGGTACCAGGTAGAATGTATAATCTAATTGAAGTTCAGAGGATCTAGTGTTCAAAAACTCTTTTAAAAGGTTGAGATCCCACCCCAAAACTACAGTCCAAAAATGCAATTGCTGGGCATGAAGACTATCACAATCATGATTTTAGATTTTATCCCAGGGTCTGCCAAGAAGCCCTTGAAGACTTAGCTTCTGAGTCATAATTTTGAAACGAATGAGATGCCCACCCAAAAACTATATAAACAGTTGCTGACCACACCCCTAAGGACCTAGTTTCTTAGTTGAACTTGAAAACAGTTGAGATACTCTCTCATTTACCAATCTTTTAATTTATACAGATATGCCTCAAAGATTAGTCTTTTAGTCTGTCCCTGTCCTTGGGATCTTTTTGGGAAAAAACATTTACCATGATTACTGAGCAATACAGGCCCTCTGAATCTGGGCCTCTTATTCTTTTACCTATAATAAGTAATTATATTATCGTTTAGTGAAGGTGATCGTAACTCCTGGATATTGCATGAGGATGGTGTAAGTTGTGAGAAAGTAGATATCTTGTATTACATTATATTAAACTAGGTAACCCATTTCAATTTCTTGCCATATATCAGAATATGATTTGTGCCGTTAGCCATCTAAGGGATAAAAAGTTTACCACATTCTTTTCTCTTTGCAGAAAATTATGAAGTTCCTGATGCCAAATCTTTCTTTGAAGCCAACTACTCGCATATCTACTTTATCTTCAATGACAACTTTGCTACTGTTGAAGCTGATTTAAAACAGAGAGGTCAGTACTGTTCATATGTTGTAAATGAACTTTTCTGAAGTGGCATTTGAAATTTTTTTTTTTTAGAAAGTATGAAAAAAAAAGTTTTTTTTTTCATAGTCTTCAGAAATTGCTTGATGTATTTTACATATATGGTACCAGGGTATATATTAAGTACTCACAGTATTCAGTATCTTCCTGCTGATTATCTCCCCTTTCCCCCATGCTATACACCTGATTAGATCTTTAAGTTACAGCTTATCATTTTTTCAACATACTTACTTTCAGCTAACAAGGCACACAGAGAGGAACTGGACAGCATTCTTCAAATATTTGAGGTTTGTTTCTATTAATTTCTTTCTTTTTGTAAAGGTTTTCGCTTCATACTTTCCAAAGAAATTTCATGGTGCATCTTTTGAAGAAAAATAGTTTTGTTTTATCTGAGATAAAAAAATCCAGATTCCTCATATTAATTCCTGTTTTTACTTATTTCTGAAAATTTTAGACTGTTATTTGTCTTCATATACAAATTTGTAAAATGAAATTCAAGAATGAAATGAGCATTGCTTTAGTTCAAGTTAGCATTTTTCCCTTTTCAAACTATTGGATTAACAAAGCTGAGTTCTTTTAATTTAACAAACGTAAAAAGATTATGCCTGATTTTAAGATTCATGTAAAAATTTTATGAAGTAAGTAAATCCATATTAAATTATAAACCATATGATTTATTATACACTGTATATATGTTTCTCTTCCAGAAAATTTTACTACTGTTGCCAGAGTTAGTCCATAAGCGATGGATGTTCCACAGCATAGGTAATGCTTTATATCCTGGTTTTAGTTACAACTGGTGCTCTGAGGTGATGGGAGACATATATGCATCTAAACATGTGTTTGGGCATTTAGGTCAAATTCTTTACTGTTTTCCTATATGTTTGAAAATTAATTGATTTGAATTAATAGAGTCCTTAAATTATAGTTCAATTTAAATAAATGATTAAACTAGCATTCAAATGTTGAGATAAATTTCTAAAAACATATGTTATTTTCCAGGTCGTATTATGAAAAAATTACTTCATCCAAGCAATGGTCTGAAGGTACGTATAACCAGCTGGCGCATCACTCATTGTCCATCAAAGAACTTGGCTAACTCACCAGGACCAGAGACTCCAGTGTGATAAATAGTATATATCACCCTTGTGTAAGGTAGACTGAGAAATCTCAACCAGAGGGTAAGATTTCTCTGTCTACATTTTGCAGGGGTAATTGATTATTTTTCTCCCAGTCTTTCTTGCCATGAAATAAGCTGTGTTATGAACTCGGTGCATCACACTATTAACATTGACAGATGCATTGTGTGATGAAATTTGTGGAAATACTCTGGTAACACTACCAAAAGTGATGATGCGATAATAATATTGACATTTTAGAATAATAGCATGTATAAGCTGTCTTGATATAGGAAGATCAAGATCAATAGAATATATCACCCTTGTGTCACACATTGTGATGTAGACTGAGAAATGTTAACCCAAGGGTAAGATTTATGAATTTTATTACGAGGCTTTGATTCATAAATTTTATCCAGAGAGTTGAGATTTCTCTGTCTAAATTATACAGCAGTGAATCCGTGTCACTGTCACCGTGATTGATTATTCCCCCCCCCCCCCCACACTTTCCTAAACATAAAATAAGTTGTAACGTGAACTCATTTCATCGTACCATTTTCAATGGCATATGCAGTGTTTGACGATATTTGTGAAGTTATTCTGGTTACACTGCATAAAGTGATGATGTGAAAGTGACGTTTTATTATAATATCGCATGTGAGCTCTTCTAATCTGGTAAAAGACAGGTTTATTTTTTCCTTAGCGAAAATGGGAATAAAGCAGTGAAGTGTGGGAGAAAGGTTTATCTTTCCCATAGCAGATTAGGAATGGACCTGTAAAGTGTTGGCGAAATTTCTTTTTTTGTCTATCTGTGTTTTAGCATCAGTCTATCATGCATCCTTTATTTTCACCAAACACAAATGTTAATCTCATGACTTCTAACTGTATGTTGTCTGATTTGAAATCCAATATGGCTCCCATACTGATATAATCAGAAGATTTTCATTATCACATTGATTGTAATTGATCCAAAACAACTAGGTATGAGAGTATTTCGATGAGTTTATCTTTTTGTTTTCCAGACGAGAAAAGATGGTATGCGCCTGTTTATAATATGGTACCAGATATTACAAGGGAATGCGTCGGAGGAATGCCACAGAATTTTCCTACAGCTGGTGCCTGGTTTAGGGGACGGGGTTCAGCAGGAGCTGCTCAGCAGCCGTAACAGTACCTCTGAACCCATGGATTGGCCAGGTTTGTTGTTACATTTTATGACATGCTGTTGTGAACTTTACCAATGTCATATTTCGCACATTACACATGTGTAATAGGAACCATCAGTCGTGGATTGGTTGCGAGTTTTAATTTTCTTAAAATGACATCAAGCCTGGGACAATTACGTGACGTTATTGATTTCTAAACTTGAGTCAAAATGGCAGCGTTTTACATTTCAGTGGTGTATGAAAATTAACGTTTTACATGGAAAAAAAATCATCCCAAATTTTTTATAATGTGATAAGTTTGCATAAGTTTACATTTCGTATGAGATTTATGAAACTAATCATTAATTTTTCATTTTTTTTGACAGAGACTTGCTAAATCGAAAAAAATTCTAACACTTGTTTGATAAATCCCACATGAAATAGAAACTCATGCAAGATCCTATATGTAATCAACAGTAAACATTTTGAGTGATCTCCTGTATAATCCTAGTTATCACATGTTTGAAAATACAACTTGAAAAACAATTGTAAAATGATCTTTTAAACTCATTCACCTTTGAAATTTCATGATGAAATATTCCAATTTTTGAATTGGAAAATTTCAAATTAGTTTCAAGTTACAGTAGTCTTCATGACAAATATTCACTGAAAATTGTTTTGTATCATAAAGCGTTTCTGTGTTTAGATTGTGGTGGGTTGATAGCCGCTGGAGAAATCACACCGATCCTACCAGCTAGTGGGGAAAAGTTGCCTGATAACATCACCAAGCATTTCTTTGACTGTCTTCTTCATGATATGGTATCTGAGGTAAACACACTATTAACATCTGATACTAAACTTACTTGGTGATTAACTGTATCCAATACTGTGTACAATTTAATAATATTTACAGTCTACACTGACATTCACTCGATAACCATTACTCAACAGATTATCATTATCACTGCATAACTGTAGTCAAACACGTGACAAATTTCTATGACGTCGACAACAATTCATGTGGGCGGAGCTATGCAAGTCCTACAGTTTGAAACACAATTGTGTGACGTCACCAACAATTAACGTAGGCGGAGCTTGCAAATTTCATGCTGTTACATTTATTGAAACATTCCCACGTTTATTAGTTTTGAAATGAAATCTGTAAATATAAGGACTAACTTTCTATTTTGTTTAGGTTATCGGGGGGATAACTACAATGGAAAACTGGTAAATTCAATAACCGGCGAAGCTACAATGGAAAACGGGTAAACTTCGCCGGTGGTGTATAATTTACCCTTTTTCCATTGTAGCTTCGTCGGTTATTGAATTTACCCGTTTTCCATTGTAGTTATCCCCCGATAACCTGAACAAAATAGAAAGTTAAACCTTAAATAATAATGATAGTCTTTATTTAAACTTGATGACATATTGAGTAAAAAACTTGTCTTACTATAAGGTCAGGATGATAAAATGTACATTATTTACAACATATGACTTATAACATATTTAGTTCCCAAGGTTATGTCAATTTCGAGATTTTCAGGATGACATAAATTTGCATATTCAATACAACTTTGCAGGTAAAATTATCTGGTAGCATCAAAACAATAAATTCAACACTGAAAATTTCAATTTTCCATGTGAGTGATAAAATGATATTACAAGACACAAATCTGTGGAAAAGTTGAAGATCCATTGCTGAAAATGTTTCTTGTACATAAACATTAACAGTTGAACAATAAAAGTTAATTTTGAAGGAGAATTATTACTATCGCCATTATTTGTTACAGATTACTAAAGTCGTATGGTTGAACAAGGAGATGCAGGAGGCTAGCTTTATATTCTTATTTAACAAATTTAAAACAACATACCTTACATGGCTGCTCCCTGACTTTGACAGAAGTAGCAGCATCTATGATCCTGTCTTAGGTAAGCTCTTTATAACAAAATGTTTCACTTCTTCATATGGTAAGTATTGATCTTCATATGGTAAGTATTGATCTTCATATGGTAAGTATTGATCTTTATATGGTAAATATAGATCTTCATATGGTAAGTATTGATCTTTATATGGTAAGTATTGATCTTTATATGGTAAGTATTGATCTTCATATGGTAAATATAGATCTTCATATGGTAGATATTGATCTTCATATGGTAGATATTGATCTTCATATGGTAAATATAGATCTGCATATGGTAAATATAGATCTTCATATGGTAAGTATTGATATTCATATGGTAAATATAGATCTTCATATGGTAGGTATTGATCTTCATATGGTAAATATAGATCTGCATATGGTAAATATAGATCTTCATATGGTAAATATAGATATTCATATAGTAAATATAGATCTTCATATGGTAAGTGTTGATCTTTATATGGTAAGTATTGATCTTTATATGGTAAATATTGATCTTCATATGGTAAATATAGATCTTCATATGGTAAATATTGATCTTTATATGGTAAATATTGATCTTCATATGGTAAATAGAGATCTTCATATGGTAAGTATTGATATTCATATGGTAAATATTGATCTTCATATGGTAAGTATTGATATTCATATGGTAAATATTGATCTTCATATGGTAAATATAGATCTTCATATGGTAAGTATTGATGTCAATTATGTCAGGTATAAAGTCTTAGTAACTAAAACAAAGCTTCAGTTAAAAAAAATGAAATAATAGTTGAAGAAAAAATCTGTTTATTGGTACATGTATGACTGATAACTTCTCCACTCTTTCTTATACTTCCAAACAAGTTTTGACAGAGACACAAAAATGCTCTCCCAGTTACTTTAGTATTAACTGGATGTCGTCATTTAATTTCTAAATCTTTTACATTTACCAGAATCTGAAGGTACTAGACATTTCCAAACTCTCATATCTAGTTGCCGGAAATATTTTTGCAGACTTAACTTTGTAGCTAAATCATATCTACCGGGTATATTAGATAGCAGAAAATAATGCATTTAGTGTTACTCATTGTAATTTCAAAACATTCTTTATTTAAGTTTATTTGTTATGATGGTTTTGTTAAAGTTTATTTGTTATGATGATAATTACCTTATTACAGAAATGCCAGAAAAGCGTAAGATGCAGGATATGAAGAGTAAGGACCTGCCCGTCAATGTGGCCGAATGTCGTTACTCCTACATCAAATGGCTAGCACTCTTCCTCGTCGTCTCCAATAAACCAGAACAACAGACAGACAAGTACGTCATGTTTCATACCTAACAGTGTACTGTATATATATCGAAAGAAACATATTTAAAAATAAGCCTTTACATAATGAAACGTACATAACTCAAAACCTTCAAATATCAAGTTAAATATGTATTCATCATTTAATTGTTACAAATGTCATTGTGAGTGTTGTATCAGGAAGATGAGCAGTATTGATGAAAATACACTACAGAGACTAGAGAAGTTATTTTTAGCTCGAATAATAGTCTCTTAAACTTATGCAAGTATGCGAAATGTAGATATTCTTCTTGATAGTGAAGAATTTATAATCTGGTATACTGACATGTCATCAAAGATTGATCTTTTTCACCCACGTCTTTCAAAAGGTTGATGTCGGGAATATCAAGGCAATAGAGAGTGTAGTAGGAATTTATAGACAACATACACATCAACCATAAGAACATGTATGGAAAGAAGAAGAAAGATATCTCAAATTTGAAGTATAGATCACTTTCATATCATTCTTGTTTAATATTCATATTCATGATTTGGTATCAGTTGCGGTCATCATATACGAGGTCAAAACACTAAATGTCACTGAGTCCACTTTAATATACAAGATACACATATATCACTGCCTGTCCACATGGGGCTTGTGTATAACAAACTAATGTCTTACTAAGGAAGAGTGGGGCAATAATGATACAGAAAGGTTGATTGGCTTTGGATATTGTTTTGTTCCCACACAGTGAGGTTGGCTGTACTGTTGGAGAGGCTGGAGTGGCTGAAGATGACCAGAAGGATGTGGTTGATCACAAAGTGACCACTGGAGAACACATGCCGGGCAGTAATGCCAGCACTCTGTCTACTGTGTCTCACAGTTCTGAACAGGACTCGGCCAACTCCAGTCTCTGTTACGAGGATGTGGACAATGACAACAGTATAGTAAGGTCTGTTCTCTTCTCCACACGGGAGAACGTCAACATCGTCCACGAGTCCTTCAGGCAGGCAAGTATCATATTACTGTGTTCTGATAAATCTGTATTCAAATCAATTCTATTCCGAAATTTGTTTTAAACTTTGCAGTTCAAAAGAAATACAGCTTTTGCAAAATACTTGGAAAGAAATTTGAGGTTTATCAAAAAACACCAGTGGAAAATAATTTTAAGAGGGTTTAGTGAGACAAAAAAATTATTGAGTAATTCTAACACTGGTTTGTGAAAAACATAGTTGAACGTTAAACATGAAAAGCAAGAGAAGCATTTTTCAAGAGTGTTTGTGTAATTGTGTTTGAAAAGCAAGAGAAGCATATATCGAATATAAAATATATTTTACATTTTGCAGAACTATGTTAATAATCACCAGTGTCAAATCAAATTGACCTGAACTTGTTGCAGGAAAACTCTTCAAGGAGGGATGCATTGTGCAAAAAAATATGTTTTCTTCAGCATTACAAGGTCAAACTTCAAATAAACTTGAAGTTAAATATGTTTTAACAGTGATTTCTTTAAACTGTGCTTTAATAATTTTCTGTTTCATTGTTTTAGGCCTTACTCTTTTCTTTCCAACATGCGAAAGCAATCAAAACTGTGATTGGAGTTTACAAGGACTGGTTTCAGGTGAGTGCAGTGGTGATGCAGTTTATAGGAATGCATTTAAACGCCAACGAAGGTCTCAGCCTGTATGAAGTCTGGTTAACTTTGTTGAAATACAGTTCAAACAAAATACTGCAGGTTATGTAGGGAATGTTTTCACATAAGTTTTAAAAAATCTGAAGAATTCAATATCAGATTGGATCATATTTCATTCTATAAAAAAATTCGTATTTTTTTTTAGCTCACCTGGTCCAAAGGACCAAGGTGAGCTTATGCGATACCGTGGCGTCCGTCGTCCGTCCGTCGTCCGTCGTCCGTCGTCCGTCGTCCGTCGTCCGTCGTCCGTCCGTCAACAATTGACTTCTTCTTTATAACCACTGATCGGAATTTGACCAAATTTGGTCAGAAGCATCCCTATGGGGTGGGGACTCAAAATTGTACAAATGGTTGGGCTGACCCCCCAGGGGCCTGGGGGGCGGGGCCAAAAGGGGTCAATTTGGCTATTTGATATAAACGACTTCTTCTCTGAAACCGAGCAATGTATATTGCTCATATTTGGCTGGTAGTATTACTATGGGTTGGGGATTCAAAATTGTACAAATGGTGGGGCTGACCCCCCAGGGGCCTGGGGGGCGGGGCCAAAAGGGTAAGTTGGCTATATTGATATAAACGACTTCTTCTCTGAAACCCAGTAATATATATCGCTCATATTTGGCTGGTAGCATCACTATTGAGTGGGGATTCAAAATTGTACAAATGGTGGGGCTGACCCCCCAGGGGCCTGGGGGGCGGGGCCAAAAGGGTAAGTTGGCTATATTGATATAAACGACTTCTTCTCTGAAACCCAGTAATATATATCGCTCATATTTGGCTGGTAGCATCACTATTGAGTGGGGATTCAAAATTGTACAAATGGTGGGGCTGACCCCCAAGGGGCCTGGGGGGGCGGGGTCAAAAGGGGTCAATTTGGCTATATTGATATAAACGATTTCTTCTCTGAAACCCAGTAATGTATATCGCTTATATTTGCCTGGTAGCATTATCATGGGGTGTGGATTCAAAATTGTATAAATGGTGGGGCTGATCCCCCAGGGGCCTGAGGGGCGGGGCCGAAAGGAGTCAATTTGGCTATAATGATAAAAATGACTTCTTCTCTGAAACCAAGCAATGGATATTATTCATATTTGCCTGGTATCATCACTATGGGATTAGGATTCAAAATTATATGATTATGATCACGGAGGGGCCTGAGGGGTGGGGCCAAAAGGGGCACATTAGACAATATTGGTATAAATGATCTCTTTCCTGAAACTAAGCAATGTATGACATCTATATTCTAGTGGTAGAATCCAAAGGTTGCTTGAATTCAAATTTATAAAAATGTTTTGGTAACCTCGATCACAATCATGGATTTAGATATGACCCCAGGGTCTGCCACGCCCTTGCAACTTGACTCCTGACTCATAACTTTTAAACGGCTGAGATCCCCACCCCAAAACTATATATACAATTGCTGGGCATTAAGAGACAATCACAATTATGATTTTATATTTGACTCCAGGGTCTGCCACGCCCTTGAAACTTGACTCCTGAGTCATAACTTTTAAATGGTTGAGATCCCCACCCCAAAACTACATATACAATTACTAGGAATTAAGAGATAATCACAATCATGGTTTTTGATTTGGCCCTGGGGTCTGCCACACCCTTTTAATTTGACCCCTGAGTCATAACTTTTAAACGGTTGAGATCCCCACCCCAAAACTATATATACAATTACTGGGCATTAAGAGATGATCACAATCATGGTTTTTGATTTGGCCCTGGGGTCTGCCACACCCTTTTAATTTGACCCCTGAGTCATAACTTTTAAATGGTTGAGATCCCCACCCCAAAACTATATATACAATTGCTGGGCATTATCAGATGATCACAATCATGGTTTATGTTTTGACCCCAGGGTTTGCCACGCCCTTGTAAATTGACTTCGGAGTCATAACTTTTAAACAGTTGAGATCCCCACCCCAAAACTATATATACAATTGCTCGGCATTAAGAGACAATCACAATCATGATTTCATATTTGATCCAAGGGTCTGCCACACCCTTGCAAATTGACTACTGAGTCGTAACTTTTGAATGGTCGAGATCCCCACCCCGAAACTATACATACAATTACTGGGCATTAAGAGATGATCACAATCATGGTTTTTGATTTGGCCCTGGGGTCTGCCACACACTTTTAATTTGACCCCTGAGTCATAACTTTTACACGGTTGAGATCCCCACCCCAAAACTATACATACAATTACTGGGCATAAAGAGATGATCACAATCATGGTTTTTGATTTGGCCCTGGGGTTTGCGACACACTTTTAATTAGCTCACCTGGTCCAAAGGACCAGGGTGAGCTTATGCCATACCGTGGCGTCCGTCCGTCGTCCGTCCGTCAACAATTGACTTCTTCTTAATAACCACTTGTTATGACCTTGACCTATATTCAAGGTCACAAGGGTCAAATCTGTTAAAACCTTCAAACGACTTCTTCTGAAATACCAAAAGCCCTAGAAGCATGATATTTGGCTGAAAGGTTCCTTGGATGAAGCCCGACAAAGTTTGTGAAAAGAAATGACCTCGACCTATATTCAAGGTCACAGGGGTCAAATCTGTTAAAACCTTCAAATGACTTCTTCTGAAATACCAAAAGCCCTGGAAGTATGATATTTGGCTGAAAGGTTCCTTGGATGAAGCCCAACAAAGTTTGCGAAAAGAAATGAATTCGACCTATATTCAAGGTCACAGGGGTCAATCTGTTAAAACCTTTAAATGACTTCTTCTGAAATATCAAAAGCCCTTGAAGCATGATATTTGGCTGAAAGGTTCCTTGGATGACGCCCGACAAAGTCTACGACAAGAAATGACCTTGATCTTTATTTGCCTAGAGACATGATATTTGGCTGGTAGCGTCCTGGGATGAAGCCAAACAAAATTTGAAAATGAAAATTATGTTGTCTTATAAGGTCACAGAGGTAAAATATGTTTAAATCTTAAGATGTTCTTCTAAATGTCTTACATTAAAAGATTTTAAGGGACTTTAGGGTTACACTATAATATAAGTCTGAAATTGATACCAGGTGAGCGATGCAGGCCCATTGGGCCTCTTGTTTTTTTTGAATAAATTGATTTAAAGGATGCTGATGATAGTATGTAGCCATTTAAATGTGAAATCCACAATCAGATTTTTAGTCTGACTGGAATTCAAATATTCAAATTATAAGAACTTTGACCATGTCAGAGTATATACTAGTGTCTTCTGTGTTGAAAAATGGCGAATATTTATCAAAAAATGCCAAAAATTTCTTACAAATGGATGATTTGTTAATCAGCCACCGTATTAAATGAAGAAAAGTTGAAATACTAAGTTTTCTGAGAGAGCTAGTGGTTGTTTTGTTGTGAACCAGACTTCATGTACAATTTAGTCATGTAGATTTCCAGCCATCACTGAGAAAAAAACCTGTGAATCTTGCAGTCCAAAATATGTATTAAAATAGATAGTGGAATGAATGAATGAAATGCCTGTGACTAACTTAATGCAATGAAATACTTCTCTTTCAAAAGCAACTTTTTGATAGAGATCTTCAGTAATATTAATGCATGACAGAGACATTCCCCCTGTATTCAATCTGGTCGCAATAGAAATGCTGCAGTTTATGTGAGAAAAAAAATCTAAAAAACTTTTTTGTCTGGCAGTTAATGTTCTCTCGTTTAGTAAAATGAAAAAAAATTGAAATCAGTAAACTTGGAATCGGTATTAAAACAATGTGTATTTTTGTGCTTAAAAATTCTACATGCAAACACCCCCTTATCTTTGTTGAGGATTAAATTTTTGAAAGATATCTGGGCAAGAGTTTATGAAAGCAGAGGGGCCATAATTTTGGCTTATATCATAAGTATATGATAGTACAAAATACATCATCAAAACCAAAATAGGGCTGCAGTGGTTAAGGTGTCCATTCTGCTTCCGCTAGCCCTTCACTTCTGGGTGGTGGGTTCTAGGCCTATTCGGGACAGTTGCCAGGTCCTGGCCATTGGTTGTTGGTTTTTCTCGGGAACTCCAGCTTTCCTCCACCAATAAACACTGGCACATCCTTAAATGACCCTAGCTGTTAATAGGACGCAAAATACAAACCAACACAAACAGCTCAAGTATGCATTGTGGAAGGAATTTGTTTGTCAATAAAGCTGAATTATTATTTGGAAAATGAATTGCATATATACTTGTACAAGTAATGTAATATTGTTTGGTTTGTTCTAATCAAATGTATACAGTGTTTGACTCTATGTGTTTAATATAATATGACATGGAATCTACTATATCTACATTTAAAAGAAGAACATTAATCCGGCATGATTTATGTGACAGATAACATTACGGCTGATATATGTACAGTATACATATAGTCTAACTAACACAAAGTAGCATGCTAGGGCAACTGGACATCAGTATTTATCATGCAGAACCCCATATAACACTGACCATTGGTCAGTGGCCTTTACTTCAGGCATCGCAGGCATGACTAAGAACTATTATAGAAGATCTTATCTTCTCCCGTGCTGCAAATGAAAGTTTTGTTGTGGTCCATGTACTTGTATATATTTTGGATGAAACTTGAAGCTACAGATCTTAATAAATTTTCTTTGAGATTTCAAAAATGTCAACTTATGACCAACATCACCTTTGCTTACCAAGGGTTGTAATCCAGTACCCTGAGGAGGGTACTCGATTGTTACCCTTTGTTAGTGAAAATGTATTTAGATCTTTAGTTGAAACATTTTTTTACAATACTATATCAAAATAGAGATCTAAAAACACTCAAATATGTTATATACTCTTTGATAATTGCAAAAAGTCCAAAATAAAAGTACATGCACCGTACCAGAACTTGACTTTGTGAAGGCCGTCACAAGCTTGGACATAGCTTCCCCTTAGTGCATGAGGCTGACTTGTCTTGCTCTTTATATTTATGACAGCATGCAGATCAAAAGCCTATCTTCATGCAGGAACCATGTGAGAATGGGACGGTGCCAAGTCAGCGAGACACACCCGAATTCCATCACAGTCTCTCTGACATCATGGAGGAGGAGGGTTCATCTGATGTAGGTATTGACGGCTAGACGTGGCCGGACACACACAAGCTGACTAAGGCATCAACTACCCTTAGTGCTTAAAGAGGGAACTAGGGTTATAGCAGACGGTGAAAAAGTTGTCTTGGCCTTACATGCTTGGGGTCGGTTGATTCACCTAGCAATAGTCTGTTTCAAATGGTAGATTTAATAATCAAGAGCTCTGCAACATGAAGGATTTGGAATTTGTCATTTATTATTAGGTCACATCTTTTACCTGGTAATCCCTGTTATACAGTATATTGCTATGGTGAGCAGAGTTTTAAATTTAAGCATGTTACTTTGGAATAGTATATAGTTACTGCGGAATAGTATATATTGGTGGACTCCAAATTTCATGGTTTCTCATCAAAACACCATTTCACTGATGCATAAATTCCTGGAATATGGGTACCCACTAATTGCTTAATATCATATTTGTAATTACTTAGTTGACCTATGAATTCTTGGATGAGCATCATCTGCAAAATCAATGAAAATATCCCTAACCCCATATCCCCTTCTCAGAGTTCTCCAATGAAAACAATGTAGTCTTATAAAATGCCTAATGCTCCTGGTTAGTTTTGTGACAAAAACAATTTTCTTTTTTCTTCATATTAATCTAAAACTTATTGATTGGTCTCCAGGAAATCTGGCATGTACGATCTAGTAACAGACAATACCAGTTAATTAAAATGTGTCTTGCATAGACATATTTATGCAGGCAAAAATGAAAATAAGCAGATGACAGTAACTCTTTCACCCCAAAAATTTCATAAAGAACTGTGCCAAGCTTTGAATAGGAAGAGTTAAAATGTATCTTTAGGGGTGAAGGAGTTAATTTGTTACTTACACCATGACCACTAGTGGAAGGTGAAGTAAGTATATCATTTTGTGCTCATGAAAATCTATACATTTTTCACCTGACTGGAAGCCTGCACAACTTATTTGATGGTTTACGGTTTTCTGTGTCAGTTTAAGCAATATTCAGCATCCCTGACACAGGGAAATATTCTGCTATATATAGGAGAAATGGGGCAAATCTTATGTTACCTGTCATCAAGGTATTGAGATATAGGACGTTGGCTTCTTTGAAACATTGTTTGGTTTGTCATCTGTGGTTATGTTTTATGAAATATTAACAAACTGCTCTCTAGTGTACCTAAAAGCATGTACATATTTTGTGATATAACTGTATGCATTATAGCTCAGATATACTCTACATGTATATAGTCTACTGTATATGTTTGGGTGTCAACGAACCTATCTGGAATTTGGAATCAAGTTATATGTTTGTAAACATAAACAAGGGGATCAGGATGTTGTGCTGTATCATATTATGTCACCGATATTCTTCCTTTTGGTCACTGCATGATGGTCTGATTATCTTCCGACTCGTTTTATTTCAGATAATGGAAACAGAGTTTTCATACAGGAGTTTAGTTTTTAAATACTTTCACATAACGCATGTTAAATACTGCAATATATACATAGAATATCTTAATTGAAATTAATATTTTGATGCAAGTTTCAATTCTTAAAGATTTGGTGAAGGATTGTAGCCATACAGACATTTATGTAATATGTAAAAAAAGTTGCATGAAATTTAAAATTAACTGTAATTCATTGATTATGTTACTTTCACGTTTCTAGGAGTCGGTGCCTTATACAGGGATTCGTCAACTCATCAGTCTGGAGCCCAACACGGACAAGTCCAAGATCCGTAATGCATCTTACCTAGGGGCTATCCAGGAGTTGGCAGACGGCGGCGACCACAGTCAGTATGACATCCGTGCCGGCATTCAGAAAGTGCTACAGGTGTTCATTACCAATGCTGCAAACATCTTCTTGTTACAGACTGATGAGGAAAACATGCTTACAGAACAGGTAAGATTTGTATTCATTTAAATACCTTTTCAGTAAGAAGTAAAGAAGTAAAGAATTTGTCATTTTTTATTTAAGCCTTTTCTTTCAAGCAAAACCCAAATCTGAGGCATGTTATACTAGATGGTTGCATGTGGTCTGCAAATTTGTGTTGTCTTTGATTCCTGTGCGTCATAAATTTCTGATTGTGGATTTTTAATGGAATTTCATCATTATTTAGATGTATCACAGTTTAACTGCTAGAGGATCTAGGTAGTTAAAAAAGATAACATTTCGAGGATATGAAATCATCATATTTTGTTGTACATTGTGTGGTTTCAGGTTGATCTCTGTAAGAGGGTTTTAAACATCTATAGATTTTTGGTTATGAATATCAAGATGGAACAAAAGACTTGGTAAGTTAACTTTTTATTTGATTTCAATGAAAAATATCAGATACATGGTACTGATATATTTGTTTACTTTTTCACATCCACTGATTGTCCCCAATGATTAAATGTTTTTGAACAGCGAAAGAATATACCTTTGGACATTTTGTATTATAATGTAGTGTGATTGTTTTGCTTTGAATTCTGTCACTACAAGTGAAAGTCTGAGATCTTAAAGTGATTTTACTGTTTCTTTAAATGTATTCACCCCCTAAAGTAATGTTTGATCCTGACCAAATCTTAGACTGGGCAAGTCCAATTTAAATATGTAGGGATGAATAAGTAAACTCATTCACCCCTTAGACACATTTCAAAAGTTAAAATAGTCCATTATGAAATTTCAGGGGCGAAAGAGTTAAATTCTGTCTCTACAACTGAAAGTCTCCTTGTTATCAATAATATTGCTCATACAAATACACCAACGATTATTGCTTGACATACAATTTTGAACAATGTAAACATGAATTGTGTATGATTTTCTTACCAGGGAAAAGATGCTACAAGTATTACTGTGTGTCACCTCTGGTGTGCTACATCAAATCCCTATTGACCAGAAGTGGAAGTTCCTCGGTGGACGATTGGCTCAGACAGTATTTCAGGTAACAGAATTTCATGAAGAGATGTGTATTATGATGTCCATGCAAGCTTTGTATAATGGAGATTTTGATAGTTTGTAGTTATGGGTGAAATGAGATTCTAGCCTTTGCAAGCCTCAGTTCTGAACCCAATTTAAATTATACACCTAATGATAGAGTTTCCATATAAGTCCACCATGCCTCTAATGAAATGATCACCCCTGTTCACCTTTCCACATCTCTTTACTTATCAGTATTGGTGAAAATCTACATGGATATTTCAAATGTAATTTTTGTTTTCCCGTTGAAAATGTACAAATTAACTGAGTGGATAATCTACAATAGTTCTTGAAGGAAAAGGTCAATTTTGGAACTGGTTGAATACATTGTATCTTTATACACAAACTGTTATAAATGTTACCTGGTAAATGTTATTGCTGTATGGTGATGGCACTTAGGCACAGGTATCAAGTGTGACCTGGGCTAGTGTCTACCTCACCTAGATAAATGTTGGTTTTGCCTCATCACTTGCTCAAGGTAACTAGGTGATGGCCGAGGGACCATACAATGATACAGATAGCTATATAAAACCACTGATGTCTACGTCTAGCTATAGAAAACTGCTAGTTTAGAAAATAACTGATTTCTTACAGCTATCTATAGAAAACCAATGATGTCTAAAGCTAGCTATAGAAAACAACTAATTTCTACAGCTAGCTATAGAAAACCACTGATGTCTACATCTAGCTATAGAAAACCACTGATGTCTTATTTACAGCTAGCTATAGAAAACCACTGATATCTACAGCTAGCTTTAGAAAATCACTGATGTCTTATTTACAGCTAGCTATAGCTATAGAAAACCACTGATGTCTTATTTACAACTAGCTATAGAAAACCACTGATGTCTACAGCTAGTTGATGACACCAATATTTTACATATACTAATGACCTGTCATTGTGTAACACTTACCAATCACTGTGTCACAGGTTTAAAACTTAGGTTGAGCAGTTGCCAGGTACTAGCTGTAGTTTGGTTGTTTTTCTTCAAGAACTCTGACTTTCCTCCACCACCAAAAACCATGCATGTTCTTAAATAATCATAACTGTTAACATAACATAATGGGATCTCAGGTTTTACCGATTATAAAACAGCTTCTGACAAACTCATCTGAGGTACCACTGACAATTTATAACTGGTCAAACATACCACAAACCATCATAACAAGTGACGAAAGGTCTCAGGTTCTACTTCATCAATGACGATTCATAATTCCTAAATTTGTGATTTAGCCCTTTAGTCAAATTTCATTTCCGTGTGTCTTCTGGCTCTGTCATATAACGGTAAGACTGTTGTTGTTGCAGACATTGATTGTGACATGGATCAAGGCGAATCTCAATGTGTTTATATCCACGGAGCTGTGGGACGAGTTTCTGAAGGTGTTGTCGTCGCTGACGTCCTGGCCGGAGCTGATTCAGGAGTGGGCGGTCAGTATATCCTAATCCCTATATGTGTGGGTATAGGTGATGAGGCTAATGTATATCATTAGGACCCATCACAGTTTCTGGTATCTTGATAGTATTTATGATAGTCAGTCATAGACTATAGTTTTGCAACAAGTAAATATTGACGTAAAAGGCAAAATTTTGCCTTCAGAATAATTTCGACAAAATGGGTGAATTTCAAATTTGTATTGTTTCTCAAAACTACTGGTTAAAATAGAAAAGATTTAAAAAAGGATGAAAAGGCTATTTAGCTTATGCTGTGGCCTGGCATCCATCATTCATTTGTCAACTGTGTCAGTCCACTTTTTTCTCTTAAATCAGTACTAGTCATTAATGATTTTGATAAAGGGGAATTTTGTATAAAAGATGGATCTGACCCCCTAAGGGCAGATGTACGGGGCCTAATAGGGGAAATACAATTCATTAAAATGAACACTTTAATTGAAAATAATTCTTTACTTCCATTGAACAGGTTAAATAAAAATCGTTCAATACAATTATTCTTTTTTTTTTTTGTACTTGCAGAAAACAATGGAGATCCTGACGCGAGTATTGGCTCGCCAGGTTTACAACCTTGACCTCCATGACCTGCCTTTACAAAGGCTCAGTGAGCAGAAAGCCAAGAGGAAGAGGGGCCGTAGTCAAGGTAGGTCAGAGACACTGTCGAGGGTAAGGGGGAGGGGGCAGTCAAGGTAGGTCAGAGACATGGTCAAGGATAGGGGGGAAGGGGGCAGTCAAGGTAGTAGGGGGGAGGGGGCAGTCAAGGTAGGTCAGAGACACTGTCAGTGGAGGGGTGGGGGCAGCCAAGGTAGGTCAGAGACACTGTCAGTGGAGGGGTGGGGGCAGCCAAGGTAGGTCAGAGACACTGTCAGTGGAGGGGTGGGGGCAGCCAAGGTAGGTCAGAGACACTGTCAGTGGAGGGGTGGGGGCAGCCAAGGTAGGTCAGAGACACTGTCAGTGGAGGGGTGGGGGGCAGAAAGCCAAGAGGAAGAGGGGACCCAGTCAAGGTAGGTCAGAGACACTGTCAGTGGAGGGGTGGGGGCAGTCAAGGTAGGTCAGAGACACTGTCAGTGGAGGGGTGGGGGCAGTCAAGGTAGGTCAGAGACACTATCGGGAATTTGGGGGGGGGGGGGGGGGTTCTTTGAGAGGTTTTTAGATAAAATGATTTTGTTTCCCTTTGCCAGTCAATTTTCAAAATACACATGAATGGGAATAATTAAATTAACAACAGACGTTCAACACCAGAAGCTAATCTTATTCTGTGCTATATAGGCTATAAACAGGAATCAAGGTCCAAGGAATGAGTTACAATAAAGGTCAAAAGTCAAATTTGTCTTTTAAGAGAAACATTCAGAAAAGTCAGTTAATTTGTTGGATTTGTATGGTTAGTTTTGTGATACGTAACTGTTTTGTTTAGCTTGTTACACTGTTTCCAATCTTTCAGATATCCCCAAGTCAAAGAATACAGATAAAAGCTTCTCAAAGAGCTGGAGTAAAAACGAGCCCCAAGGAGCCAGTGTTGACAAGTCGTCGTCTGCTACTCTAGGTGGATTTGAGCGTGGGAAGTACAAGAGTGATGGTGTGTATGATAAGCAGTGAAGATATCGTAAGAAACTGTGAATTGATTACACAGCCTGATATTTGTCCATTAAAATACTGTTTACTGAAATATTTTTCATCTGCAGAGTTCTGTCCTTTTACTAAAAAATAATCTTGCTTTTGTTGAATTCAGATATGTACATGTATATTCATAGCAAGAAATAAAATATAACTGGTGACTACAAAACTTGCAGCTTTTACACTTCACCTGGCTCTTCAAGTTTATCGTGGGTAATTCACTAAGGACATGATGTCAAAATTACATGTTATCACTACACAACAATAGTAATGTGATATCACAATGAAAGGGAATTGGTGGACAAACTATGTATATAGTAAAACCTTGTTATCTCGAAGGTGTCGAGTCCTGGGGTAAACTTCGAGTTATTGAGTTAGGCAAGTTTGAATGTTCAGTATATATGATGTAAGATATATCAATAAAACAATTATGTCCCCTTGTTGAATTCACAGTCGCTCATGTACAAAAAGTGAGAAAAATAAGCCAAGGGCAAAAAATGTCCCTACTTCCTAGACATTTTCATCACAGGTTGTATAATAAAGCCATCAACAAGACAAAAAACCCATTAAATTTGACCTCTTTCTGTTTGTATCTTCAGGAGCTGGTGGAGGGCGTGCTCGGCCTGACCTGAGCAAACAGAGATCTCTTAGTGGGGAGCCGTCACCTTCCCATTCCCGCACCCCTTCAAATGCCTCAGACACCGTGCTGTACCCCCGTAGTAGTAGTGAAGGCAACCTCGCTGAAGCCAGTGAACTCGTCGAGCGACTCAAAGGTACAAACAGCAGAGGGTTAGAATCATATTGGGATATCAAGGAAGTTATGAGCATGCTTTAATGATGCTAATTAATTTGGGTTTATAATACATTAAATTTCTACCAAAGGAATTTTGTGGTTGTTGAAAGCTTTTGATAAGTAACTAGAACTGCTAAGTATATTTTGACAAGTCATTGGTGATGTTGTTATGTAAGCATAGATTATGATTGATGCAGTTACATGCAAAACCAAATTAATGAGATTCACGCCTTTGTAAATGGAGATTTGTGAGGAAAATAAATATCTAAAAAAAATGAATTACTCCTGATTGGTTTACTAGAATCTGGCTTTTACTTGTTACAAAATTGTGAAAAAAACATCCTTGTAAGACAGTTGAACTCATGTATTATTATGAAGCTTGCAATCCAACACTAAAATGAATCTTTCTGAAAATGTTGTAATTTGCATTAACCAAGCTCTGAGCATCTTCATCCTGTAGTCGGAGCTTCAAAACGCTGTGTTGTTTTATGATTTGGCCAGATAACTATGCTTGGCCTAACAGCTTTTCTTTCAAATTTAATGTGAAATTAATGAGATTTCTCTTGCTTTTAGAAGAAGATATAGCTTTCTTCTAGGCTTTCTGTCTTGTGAGCATACCAGACATCTTGTTTTGCAACAGAAGTTCGCTTAAAAGTTTCATGATGCAATACATATAATCAGAAAAAAATGGCTGACAGGTTCTGTTTCAGGTCTGAAGAGTTGAGCTCTATGAGAGAGAAAAACATGACTGTTTATCTTTGAGTTGCTTGCTGATGAGCTTCCAATCAGTCATAACCTGCCTTGTTTTGATAGATTTAGTATTTTGAGTTGATTTACTGTTGTTATTGTTGACCATGCAATGTGTAACAGCAATCAAAACCAGATTTCAAAATCATCCTTTAGGGAATTCTGTAATTTGATAATGATTAGATTTTTATGCCCCCTCCTTGAAATGGCCAGGGCATATACAGTTTTGGCCTTGGCTGTTATTCCATCACTCTGTCATAACTTTGTTTTCTTTTATTTTAATCTCCAGTGGATAAAGATATTCAATTGTATTTTGTTATGTAGTTGTATGTTTTGGTGAAGGTATCCCTATTTTTTCCTAAAGAATTATGGCCAAAGTTACATTTGAAAAATGTAGTAAAATGGTACGACTGACATTGGAGAGCCTTGTCTGACACCACTAGAAATAAGAGAAAAAAACAACTAAAATGAATTTCTCTTTGGATGTCAGTGGAGGAATTCATGTCATTCTGACAAATCCAGGTCATGAATTAATTATAGTTATAGTATATTGAATAGTTTTAAGTCATTCGGAGAAAAAAATCATACCTGGTATTCAAAATATTTCAGAATTAATTAAATCTGAAGTACTATTGATTAAGCATGGGTTTAATATAGATTGTTATACAGCCACATTTATCATTTCATACTGTTAATATGTGATGGAGTATTCAGCATTGGGTGAAAATATACTGAACCCTATCTAAACTGCTCTTCCAAACGATAGGTATGTAAAAAGGAAATGGAGGATGATTTTGAAACCAAGGTGACTATATATCATAGGTTGTAATGAAAATAGTACTCATTGGTATGTTGTATATTCAGTGACAGCTTGGCTTCTGTGTACACGTATTGTATGCATATTGCCAACTCTGTTAGCGTTTAGAAACGTATATGAGTTTATGTGTAGATTTGGTTACAAACTGCATTATTTCTAATACAAAAAAAGCTACACAAAATCTATGAATACTAGAAACGTATGTCTATAACTTACTATGAATGTAAAGAAAACAGGAGCAAGATTGAAATAGAAATTTATAAAACTAAAGCCCCTATTACCCGGTATAATTCATTAGTAAAAAAAAAAGGATATTAAGGTTTCTGTTTCCAATTATAAAACATCTAATAAACCAAATGCTATTCTTGATGACAATTTTCTTTAATAAAACACATAAATAGTGAAACGTTCGAAGAAATTGTAAATGAAGAAAGACATTTTTATGAAAAGGTATCACCTTACGTAAGGTTTATACACAACACAAACATAGACTGAAAGTTCAAAAATTTATTGAGTCAAATTAAAGTAACTTGTTCAGGTTTTTAACTAAATTTTTTTGGCATTCATAGGGGCTGCTCTGCTACTTAATCCTACTACACAAATAACATAATATGCAATAACAGATCTTTTAAAGCAAAAGACAAAACAAACACACTTAGCTAAAAGAAGGAGTGGGACGATCCCCGGGTTAAGCGATCTCAAGCAAGTTACAAAGTTGGGGTGATCCCAAACCATGGAACGAGTAGCTTACAGGCAGCAGAAGTGTACGTAAGGTTTGAATGTACAGTTGAACCTTGTTGATCTTTACATTTAGACTTGAAAAAGAAAAACTAGTTTAGATAAATAAAAATTGTAGTAGATTCAACTTTGTCCACAAATATTTATGTCTATGCTGAAACTTAGTATGCCGTTTAAGAAGATTTAACTGTATATTTAGATATTGTATTACATGTTGTCAGTATTTATCTGATGTATAGATATTGTAAGTAGCTCAGCTAATGCAAGTGAAATAAGGTGCCGATTATATATTGATGTAATCGTGGCCCACATGAAGTTATCTAATTAACAACATTGATTAAATATAATTTGGCAGCATTTAAGTATATCCAGTTTTAATTTTGTTCATGCCCTGCACAGAACTTATCTGATCCACAATAATCAGATCGTACTGGAAGCATTGTTTCATATAATCCTGCTCAGGGAATTTGTTAAAGGGGATTGGAAACTGTCGGAGTGGAAAATTCTATGCCTTGTAACTTAAGGGTTTGTTCTAAGAACAAATTATACATCTAGGTCCCCATTTTATGCTTGTATTGACTATGCCCTATTTAGTCACCTCTGCTCAACAGTGTGAGCCTAACACAGACCCAATCTCCTCAGTGTTGTCTCGCTGACTGGTGAAAAGTGAAAATCATTTTCAATCCAAACATAATGCAAAACTCACATAAAAGCCTGACTACCAAAGAGAGCAAGTTTCCTATCCCCCTAAGGGAGTTAACTCATACCAGACAGACTGTGACCTGACTACCAAAGAGAGCAAGTTTCCTATCCCCCTAAGGGAGTTAACTCATACCAGACAGGCTATGGCCAGACTACCAAGGAGAGCAAGTTTCCTATCCCCCTAAGGGAGTTAACTCATACCAGACAGGCTATGGCCAGACTACCAAAGAGAGCAAGTTTCCTATCCCCCTGAGGGAGTTAACTCATACCAGACAGGCTGTGGCCTGACTACCAGGGAGAACAAGTTTACTATCCCCCTAAGGGAGTTAACTCATACCAGACAGGCTATGGCCTGACTACCAAAGAGAACAAATTTACTATCCCCCTAAGGGAGTTAACTCATACCAGACAGGCTATGGCCAGACTACCAAGGAGAGCAAGTTTCCTATCCCCCTAAGGGAGTTAACTCATACCAGACAGACTGTGACCTGACTACCAAAGAGAGCAAGTTTCCTATCCCCCTAAGGGAGTTAACTCATACCAGCCAGACTGTGACCTGACTACCAAAGAGAGCAAATTTACTATCCCCCTAAGGGAGTTAACTCATACCAGACAGGCTATGGCCAGACTACCAAGGAGAGCAAATTTCCTATCCCCCTAAGGGAGTTAACTCATACCAGACAGACTGTGACCTGACTACCAGGGAGAGCAAATTTACTATCCCCCTAAGGGAGTTAACTCATACCAGACAGGCTATGGCCAGACTACCAAGGAGAGCAAGTTTCCTATCCCCCTAAGGGAGTTAACTCATACCAGATAGACTGTGACCTGACTACCAAAGAGAGCAAGTTTCCTATCCCCCTAAGGGAGTTAACTCATACCAGACAGGCTATGGCCTGACTACCAGGGAGAGCAAATTTCCTATCCCCCTAAGGGAGTTAACTCATACCAGACAGACTGTGACCTGACTACCAGGGAGAGCAAGTTTCCTATCCCCCTAAGGGAGTTAACTCATACCAGACAGACTGTGACCTGACTACCAAAGAGAGCAAGTTTCCTATCCCCCTAAGGGAGTTAACTCATACCAGCCAGACTGTGACCTGACTACCAAAGAGAGCAAATTTACTATCCCCCTAAGGGAGTTAACTCATACCAGACAGGCTATGGCCAGACTACCAAGGAGAGCAAGTTTCCTATCCCCCTAAGGGAGTTAACTCATACCAGACAGACTGTGACCTGACTACCAAAGAGAGCAAGTTTCCTATCCCCCTAAGGGAGTTAACTCATACCAGACAGGCTATGGCCTGACTACCAGGGAGAGCAAATTTCCTATCCCCCTAAGGGAGTTAACTCATACCAGACAGACTGTGACCTGACTACCAGGGAGAGCAAGTTTCCTATCCCCCTAAGGGAGTTAACTCATACCAGACAGACTGTGACCTGACTACTAGGGAGAGCAAGTTTCCTATCCCCCTAAGGGAGTTAACTCATACCAGACAGTCTATTGCCTGACTACCAAAGAGAGCAAATTCCCAACCCCCATTAGATACATCCCACATCTCATGCTTAAAGCTGACAATGCAAGTTAAAAAGCTTTTTTGTTGAGATTAAAAAAAAATATGGCAAAGTTATATTTCAGAAAGCTTCTGAGATGCCCCCTAACAGGTTACTAAGGAGAGACAGACATTTTAGTTTTTGCCTTGCTTGGAAACGAGAGTCGGCCTCCCTGGGTATAAAAGGCACCCAGCCTGTCAAACCGGTTTTTACATGAACACTGGCCGTGCAAAGTGCAACACACCTGCGGACACAACAGGTGACACTGGAGTTACAAAACTGGAATGACAAACACACACTTACCTTGAAGTTGAAGTTACATGAAGACGGTCACTCTCTCAGCCACCATCATAAATCGTGTGCCAAAGCAAAATGAAAAAAAAAATAAAACTGAAAACACCCTAAATGTCCCTTCACCTATGTATACGTAATGGACATCGACATGTTGATTTTACATTCGGAAGCAGAGCGAAACGTTCCGAACTCGCTCCTAATACTACCTATAACACGCGAGCATAGTCTTGATTATGTAAAACACGTGCACGAACACATGCAAGTGAGGGGAACTTAGGTCCTATTTTGATGGAAATAAATGGATGTCATAGCAATGTTCATCACACAGGAACTGATTACTATAACGGACATGTTCCAATTGAATACTAAGGTAGGGTTATCAGTTGTCATTGTTGTACTTGTTCTTTTTATTCGCACGAATTTTGGTGTAATCAAATGTTGTTGTTTTTTATTTTGCTCATATTGTATAATATCGTTATAATAACACCTTCAATATCGATGTCAATGTTCTTCAGATACTGATCGAAAATATCGTAAAAAAAATCAGAAAGTATGTGTTGGCTAGCTATATAGGTCTATAGAAATAGAAGTGTCGCCGTGCGGTTTCATCACAACAATGAGAACCGGTTTGACGGCCTGGGTGCCTTTTATACCCAAGGAAGCCGACTATCGTTACCAAGCAAGGCAAAAACTAAAATGTCTGCCATTCCTTAGTAACCTGTAAGGGGGCATCTCAGAAGATTTCTAAAAATTTTATTTGGCCGGTTTTTTTTTAAAATATCAACAAGAAAGCTTTTTAACTTGCATTGTCAGCTTTAAGTGAAATTAGTCTGCAAGCATAGTGTTCAGACAGTTTCCTATCTATATAAATGGGAATAAGGGAGACAATTCCCAATTTACAAGAAATAGTTCCCAAACTGAAAATAAACAAAAATTGTTTAGGAGGTTGGCAACCTATTATCCATCTTTCTGAAATAAATCAGTCATATCATTTGCAGTTTTTTTTAACTCTTTGTGCTATAAATTTTGCCCAATATTGATGACAGTGGCAATTTCCAAAATAGCTAGTTAGATAGTTATATCTGAAATATTTAGTATAATGTTGCTTACTTAAGTTGATCTAAATAGAAAACGTTGAATAGAAGAAGTACATTTTATATACATATGTATAAATTCAAAGCTATTTGTTATTCCCTAGTGTCCAGGCAGATTTATATTATCCATTCCCAACAAAATTGATTTTGTATCCCAACTGTTTATCGTACACTCCCCCCACCCCTCGATTCAGCTCCATACATCTGTCCAATGCGACTTGCCCGATCAGCCAGCATTGTGGTAGAGAGAGATGTTGTATTTATGCCCTAATCTGAGTTTTGTTTTACATAACAGGTTTTGATATAGATAGTGTTGCTAACAAGAAAAGCCTGGATGGCTACCCAGCATGTAACATAACCATATCAGTATCCGCCTATAAGATATCTGATAGCGTAGGTATGTACTGGTCTCCTACCTGCATGGTCTCCTACTCTTCATTCTCGGCTGGCTAACTTCCTTTTTGGCGACACATATGTTTATTATTCTATATTTATGTTTCCCTTTCATTAGTTTGGTTTGCTTTATAGCGGCTGTAAGCTTCAACGTGGTAGACGCTAACTCCTTTACTACTAGTATGTATATCATGTTTATGTGGTCCGTCAGCTTGTTTTGCACGGTTTGGCTTACTTTGCTTTATAACAAATTGCTGTTGGTGCAATGAAATGCTTTATGTTAATACTAACTAGTCTTAATCAATATAATTGTCATTGGGTGGTCGGGTGGTGCAGTGGAAAGCGTACTTGCCTTTCACCAAGGCGGCCGGGGTTCGATTCCACGACCGAATGTTAAAAGGTATATGGGGGTCACCTGCTCGACCATGTAGGTTTTCTCCTGGTACTCCGGTTTCTTCCCACAATAAGACCTCTCGTGCGCTAACATCCGGGCCAACAAGAGTGATTAATATAAGTTGGATAACTTGTTTCATAATTGTTGTAAAATAAATTAAGTTTATATTAATATTTTTATGTCATGTCTTTAATAAACTGAATAACACTGTCACACTTATTTAACATATTGTGGAAATATTCCCAATGATCCCCATTAATCTGATCCCTTACAAATGTAAAACCCTATTGCTGTTTCAAATGATTCCCAAGTATTCTGAATTCTTGCTAAATCCAACCTAACACTAGCTGTTGTAGATTTTCTTTTGTTACCGGGTAATTGCCAAATTATCCTCATTATCCAGAGGTTTTCCTCACCTACACTCTCTACACCCCTGGAATATTTCATGGTAAAACTGAAGGCTCTGTGTACACCAACTTGTTGTTGAGACAAGGAGGCTAGTTCAACCCTTTGATGTACATCAAACAATCGTGGTCAAATAATGGTAAAATATTGACAGGCATTGAAGTCATTCACGGCTCCTTTGTAATCTTCAAGAGCCAGACATCTGCCTAGCGATTTGTCAGTTTTTTGTACCTGAGCGTGCCTTCAGTTTTGCTATGACATATTCCAGGGGTGTAGAGAGCAAAGGTGAGCGTAACCCCTGGAAATCGAAGATGTTGCCAAATAAAATAAGACTTGTCTATTGTGACATGCTGTCTAATCTGGTCTGTATGTTATACCATTCATGTTCATTGTTGTCGGACTAGACAGGCTTCATTTCATTTGATAGGTCAAAAATCCGTTGGTATTTTCAGGAAGCAATCTATTTACTACAGCATTTTAAGATTTCCTTATCACTGGTAGAAGTGATACACATGTCAGAAACAGGAAGATGTGTACAGGTTGGTACGGAAAAGTCTGCTCTTGAATGTTACGGCATTGCTTCCTGTCAGAGCGAGTTGACAGGAAGTTTGGCCTTGGTCAACAGTCTAGATAGAAATCTTGTCTCGTCATTTCAGTAGCTATGGAACAGAACACTTATTCTTGGTTCAGTGTAAGCGATATTACCTCAGCATAAAAAACCTGGAGTGGAAATGTTAAAAACTTCTGTGCTTGGTATCATTACCTGGTCATATTTACAGCAGGTTCATTATATCAAGGATTGTAGAAAATATTTACCGTTGTGTACTATGTGTTAAAAAAGTCTTAACTCAGGAGCATGTATTCCAGGATCAGATTCAAAGATTATTTGGATGTATTCTGAGATTAAAGGCAATATCTACCTGTGTAAAATCTGGATCAAATACATTTCTATTGTTTCCTGAAGTGTAATATTGGATTAACTAAGGGTCCATTGAAGGAACGCTTGGATAATTACTTTCATTTTCCTGTTTAACATGTGGCGGAAAATTGTCAGGAAATTAAAAAAGTTGCCATCAGTTACAGGTGACTATTATTAACATCCTAATTTATAAGTATTTTGTCTGGTGTTGTGTTGGTTACCTGGGGAGATTTTGTAATGTTGACAGAAATCATCAAAGTTCAGAATTAATGCACTCGTGGGTATCAAAGGTCTTAGTTTATATCAAGCTTTGTATCCAATCTGACAGGGTGATCAAAATTTTCTGAATAGTGATCAATTCAATATATTTTTTTTTAGGCAGATATTAATTACCAGTACTTACCTGGTACATATTAAAAAACTTATTTCATGAAATGATTAATTACTGAACAAATAAAGACAAACCAAAGAGCAATTTTGGTAGCTTTAATGATTCTTAGATATCACTTCTATACATTGTAGTAATGAATGTCTAAAAGCATAGATGATCTGACATCCCATTCTATATACTGGAACAATCTCCAATCTCCATAACTAAAAGTAAGATATTCAATGTGTTTTAATATATAGATAACATAGATAACATTATTTCAATTAAAATTATTTTTTATTTTCTATGCAAAATTTTGTACAAGATGTACCTGAAATCAATGGAAATGACATCATTTTCTGGATATTTTATGTTATTTGTTAAAAAAACATGATATTAAGAGGAATTTCCCTAAAATACATGATATTAACCAAATATAATTACATAGATTATATAGAGAGAAAAAGTGTGCTTGGGGAAAAACATGATATAAAGAGGAATGTGATATTAACAAGGGTGATATTAAGTGGAGTCCACTGTATAACAAAACATTTCATGGCATGGCATTGCCTTCCACATTGGATGGGTGTACACCATCTAGAGTATAGCTCAAAATAACTTCTCTATGAATTGTTCTACCCTCTGAAGATCTTGTTTTCAATGTCATACTTGTGTACAAACCAATCAGGTTTTTGCTTTCATGTACTTTAGACAAAAAAATTATGTCAAGCCCCACATCACTTGCTGTAGGCCTGGATCTTCAGTTTTCATTAGAACTTTCCAAAACATCTGGCAAATGATCAATAGATCTTAAGTTTCATTCAATGAGAATAAAAAGAAATTATATTTATTTCTTCCTTTCAGAAGCTATTAAAAATGAAGCTGAAGTTTAACAATTGTTCAGTGACCAGACTGAACCTCACCAATTCCGCTATATTTAATCTTATTGTTCGACCATCCAGTCAGATGGTCATGATAAGTTGTTTGAGAAATACACATTTGTAATTGCCTTTTTCTGTTGGAAATTTTCCCATTTATCCATCTATATAATATTTTAAGCGATTTTTGCCATAAATGAAGGTGATTAGCTCGATTATAAGGTTCTACTGCTTATAATTTCAAAACAATTTAAAAATGATTTCCATTCCCCAATTCAAACAGAAAGTGTTTTAAATGGTCGAAATAAGATCTTACTAATTTAATATGCATTGCAATGTGTACTAACCAATTATTGTTGTTATCTGTCTATGCATTCTGTTGTGTGCTGTTTATGAGGTAATGTAACAACATGTACCATATTTGACCTAATAAGTACACCTTACCTTGTAAGCACTCCCCCACCCCCTCCCCCCACCACCCTAACTTTTTTCAGGGAAAAGGAATGGATGTGCTTTGCAATCTGATCACTAGTTTGCCATCATGAGGCATGGTACTAGGACGCTGTGCTCGCGATCGAAGGGTTCGAGTCCCAGTCATGGCATGTGTATTGTATCCTTGAGCAAGATACTTTACTCTGCTTCTTCCAGTCTACTCAGCTGTAAATGAGTATGTGGTTAGGTAGTGCTAGAAATTGTAGAATGCAAGCTGTGAGCACCGAAATGGCAGCATCGGTTGTATGCTCCCCAGGGAGTTGAGAACGATAATGGCTGGTTGCTAAGGCCCTATAACCACAGATAATAATTTGAGAACTACTTTTAGGCGGACTTCAAGTTCGTGATAAAGCGGTATATAAGAACCTCCAATTATTATTATATCACATTCTTCACTCTTTTAAAGAAGATTGTGTTCGGGAGAAACAAAAAAACACCCACTTTCATATGGAAACTTTTTCCTGTACATGGTTTTATTAAGGGCACCACTTTTGTGTTTTTGTAAGCACAGTGCACTTATTTGGTCAAATGTGCATGGTTTTACATTGTGTGCTATCAGTAAAGTTAATGTTTGATTATCCATTACTTATGCTTTGTGAACTAAACCTGTCTGCATATTGTTTACCATATAAGCATTGTCCATTTTATTAACTAACCAATGTTTGTTTTGTGATTTAAATTTTATTTTTTTAATATTTTTTCTTCTTATAATTTGTTACAATTAAAGAGATTGAGTTGACTTTTCATGGACTCATATTTTAGCAATAATGCTAGCTTTAAATTTTTTGTTAACATTCTTTCCAGCATGAATGTGGCTGAATATGGAAATAATCAGAAACCTAACTATTAAATTAGTTAAAAGTAGTTTATGTTGATTTTGTTCTGACCAATAGCAACGTTCAGAATGTTGTTTTTGACTAATGACTTTATTGTACTGACTGAATGTTGTTTCTTAGGTTTTTGTTCATTCTTGGTAGTGGAAACATTTATTGATCTACACTGTTTCTTGGAAAACATTTTTCTCAGGTCAGTATAAATGAATGCCTGGTTTAGAGAATTTGTGTTTTCCACACTCCAGGAGCTGCCACGCCTGAGGATCAGGAGGTAGCAGAGATAACTCTAGCATCTAGTCTACCGAGTGCACACGACATGGAGTATAGTGTGGAGAGTGCCAGTCTGGACAGGTCAGACGACACAGCATTTAGATGTAAGTACATGTACAGGTAGACATGTTTTTGGCTGCAATCCTTTATTGCAATCCAAACGGTTGAACTGTTTGAAACAAGATTTAAAGTCCGACCTTGTAATCTGATGCTGCCTAGATTGGTGAAGTGTACCAGACTATTTTGGCTGCTGTTGATTATCACTGTTTTTTGTTTAGATTCTCGCACACCGTCGCCGTTGTCTCTTCACTCCAAGTCGCGGTCGCCCTCACCCTGTAGCGAGCTGACTGTGGAAGGGATAACCAATCACAAAGACTGCCCCACCCCAGACCGTGACAGTCTCCACATAGAGATGGTGGCCACAGAGGAAATCCCTATAGGTAAAGGTAAGTACAGTGTCACCCCAGACTGTGACAGTCTCCACATAGAGATGGTGGCCACAGAGGAAATCCCTATAGGTAAAGGTAAGTACAGTGTCACCCCAGACCGTGACAGTCTCACATAGAGATGGTGGCCACAGAGGAAATCCCTATAGGTAAAGGTAAGTACAGTGTCACCCCAGACTGTGACAGTCTCCACATAGAGATGGTGGCCACAGAGGAAATCCCTATAGGTAAAGGTAAGTACAGTGTCACCCCAGACCGTGACAGTCTCCAAATAGAGATGGTGGCCACAGAGGAAATCCCTGTAGGTAAAGGTAAGTACAGTGCCACCCCAGACTGTGACAGTCTCCACATAGAGATGGTGGCCACAGAGGAAATCCCTGTAGGTAAAGGTAAGTACAGTGCCACCCCAGACTGTGACAGTCTCCACATAGAGATGGTGGCCACAGAGGAAATCCCTATAGGTAAAGGTAAGTACAGTGTCACCCCAGACCGTGACAGTCTCCACATAGAGATGGTGGCCACAGAGGAAATCCCTATAGGTAAAGGTAAGTACAGTGTCACCCCAGACTGTGACAGTCTCCACATAGAGATGGTGGCCACAGAGGAAATCCCTATAGGTAAAGGTAAGTACAGTGTCACCCCAGACTGTGACAGTCTCCACATAGAGATGGTAACCACAGAGGAAATCCCTGTAGGTAAAGGTAAGTACAGTGTCACCCCAGACAATGACAGTCTCCACATAGAGATGGTGGCCACAGAGGAAATCCCTATAGGTAAAGGTAAGTACAGTGTCACCCCAGACCATGACAGTCTCCACATAGAGATGGTGGCCACAGAGGAAATCCCTATAGGTAAAGGTAAGTACAGTGTCACCCCAGACAATGACAGTCTCCACATAGAGATGGTGGCCACAGAGGAAATCCCTGTAGGTAAAGGTAAGTACAGTGTCACCCCTGACCGTGACAGTCTCCACATAGAGATGGTGGCCACAGAGGAAATCCCTATAGGTAAAGGTAAGTACAGTGTCACCCCAGACAATGACAGTCTCCACATAGAGATGGTGGCCACAGAGGAAATCCCTGTAGGTAAAGGTAAGTACAGTGTCACCCCAGACCGTGACAGTCTCCACATAGAGATGGTGGCCACAGAGGAAATCCCTATAGGTAAAGGTAAGTACAGTGTCACCCCAGACCGTGACAGTCTCCACATAGAGATGGTGGCCACAGAGGAAATCCCTATAGGTAAAGGTAAGTACAGTGTCACCCCAGACTGTGACAGTCTCCACATAGAGATGGTGGCCACAGAGGAAATCCCTATAGGTAAGGGTAAGTACAGTGTCACCCCAGACTGTGACAGTCTCCACATAGAGATGGTGGCCACAGAGGAAATCCCTATAGGTAAGGGTAAGTACAGTGTCACCCCAGACTGTGACAGTCTCCACATAGAGATGGTGGCCACAGAGGAAATCCCTATAGGTAAAGGAATATGTTGCTCTTTACTGCAAGTTTCGACTTTTAATGGTGGCCCAAGAAGAAACCCCTATCGATAAGATAAGGAATGTGTTGACTTACAATGGTTTTATCCTTTTGGGTAGGTATACCAGTCATCTCCATTGTGATATCATTATGTTGCTAGAAAACTGATGTAAATGTGTGGAAAACAGTAATTTGAAAATACAGTACACTCCTCTTTATATCATGTTGTATTTGTCAGACAAAAACATGATATTAACAGGAATGTGACATTAAGAGAACCATGTTTTCCCACAAAATCTAGTGCATTTCAAATCTCTATGACTGAAAGTAAGCTATTCAATGTATTATGAAGATGTTTCAATATATAGGTAACATTATTTCAATTAAAAATCATTTTTTGGGTTATTTTTTTACTTTCTATGCAACATTTTGCACAAGTTGTATCTAAAATCAATAGACATAACATCATTTTCGGGATATTTTATATGATTGGTTAAAAAAACATGATATAAAGAGGAACTCACCTCAAAATATATGATATTAACCAAATAAAATTACATAGATTATATAGAGGGAAAATGGTGCTTGGGGAAAACATGATATAAAGAGGAATGTGATATTAACAGGGGTGATATTAAGTGGAGTTCACTGTACTGTGTCCTTTGCTAACTAATCACCTAACAAAATGGGAGGCATCTCCTATTTACAAAAAAAAAAATCCAAAAAACACCAATGGTCCGAAATAAACAGAAACTAAGACTTAAAAGTACAGGAATAAAGAAGTGTTTGTTCATTTAACAAAGTTTCACTGTTTATGTATGTGTAGAGTCAATGGAGGATATGAAAAGTGTATTGGCTGGTGGGGCTGTGATTGGATGGACACCAGACGTAGCCGTGGTGATGTGGAGGAGGATGCTGGGATCTCTTGGCAACATCAACCAAATAGAGGATGGCGAAAACCACGCAATTGTTTACGAGGAACTTAGCTTCTTACTAGAAACTCTGTATAAGGTAGAGTCTCTATCCATCTGATGTACAGTCAATGGCAAATAAAAAATTAACACAGAAAAACAATAGCAGTCAGTTTTCTTCCTAACCAATCAATATCTAGACTTAGTGAAATAACAGAAAATACTTAATTAGTCATTAAAATGGACCATGCTTATATTTAGTTATTTAATTATTTATATTGAAAACTTTTCGCTATTAATGGTATGTCTTCTACTGAAGTCACTACTTTGATATTGAGGATTTCCTTCAAACAAGGGATTTATTTCTGTATTTATAATATTGGGCCTATGTTTGATGAGAGGTATATGTATTGATGTGATGAATGCCTTTCAGATGCGAGATAACCTTGGAGTGACGGTGGACAATATGAACTCGCCGTCTCCTCCTGAACTCCTCCCACCTATACACCTGTACGCACCCTGGCTGTTTGAGGTAAGTTCCACTCTAGCACAGTATCCTCCTGTAACATTACCTTGTTGAGAGTCTTTAGTTTAAAGCTTCCCAGATCATTACTTAGATGTTGGTGTATATTGTATGAAGCCTGTACTATCGTGTCTGTTACAGTGTCTGACGCTGTCCAACAAATACAAGCGTGGCAAGTTGTCGGCGTATCAGCTCATGTGTCAGATGGTAGTCCAGCGCCACCCAGTGTCACTGCCTTCCGAGCTTGTCTCACAGTTCTACCTGGCTCTCCATCAAGGCCTCACCTCAAATGATCAGGTAACCGTTTCATTTCCTGGCAGATTCTGTTCTTTTTATTAGTGATCTCTCTGTCTTTCTCTCACGGAGCTTATACTGGTTGATGTTAAAAGTTTGAAACACCAAGTGTGATTTGTTTTGGTATGTAATAGTCAGTAAAATAAGGCATCATAATGATGATTGATCTTACTGTGCATTCTTGGTGAGGATGACCACTGATGGAATGCATTACTGTTATTTCCACACAGGACATCATCAATGTATTGGTTCGAAATGCTGGAGCCCGCTTTTTCTCCATGCCATTGTTAGGGTCGACGCTACTCATCGGAGACTTCATCCAGGCAGCCAGTGCAGTACTGTCGGCTGTAGATATCACAGAGGTAGGACTATATGAGTGTTCAGCCAAAAATTGTTACCAGGAAGGTCAATTCGGCCCATTAGTTTAAAAGAAGGCTTATGAAAATTTACATCATGTATATTGGAAGCATTGCTAACAATCACATATAATTATACCACCTTCTTAGGTAGTAATCACCTTGTCTGTATGTGTTTTTCCGTCCGTACCGTGTGTACATAATATTTCCATCCGTACCTTGTGTCGTATACATCTCATGAACCCCAGGATAGATTTGTTTCATATTCACACCATATCACCACACGATCAAGTTCTACACTTGATGAGATTTTGGTGGTCATCAGTCAATGTTGAAGGTCAAAGTTCACACTTGACCGCTTTTTGGGGTTGGGGTGAGGTTGGGTGTTGGGGGTATATCCATGTGAGCCTCTACTCACTTTGCTTTTATTCATAAATAAATAAAAAACATTAATTAAAAAGTAGTTGATAAATCACTAGAGTCACTGGATGTTTATGGTGTGGTGGTCCTTTCTGTGACAGACCCCGCGTACTGAGGCTGTGTCAGTGCTGGGAGCTCTCCTGTGTTTCCCAAACCACCTACAGGAGGTCCAGGTACTACAGAACACCAATCTGTCTGTGAGCTGTTTACACCTGAACGAGTTTAAGGTGAGTCCGTTTATATACCTGAACAGGTGTAAGACTCACCTGGTTGAAGGCCAAGAGAGATTTATCTTGTCATAGTGTGATATCAGTCATGAATACAGTTCCAAACAGGTTTAAAAGTGCATCTCTAAATCAAAAGAGATTTCATTTTGAATATATAAAGGTGATGACCCTCGAGTTGTTTTTTTTCAATACTTCTTCAAAAGACTACATCTATAGAAGACTGGACAAGTTTTGTATATAAATGTGCTCACCACAAAAAAAAAAAAGATGACCAAGAAATTTGGCTACAAATCTCTGTATAATTATTTTTCAGGAACAAGTTATCAACACTTTACTGAGGACAGGAAAGAAAGAGCCAGCTGGACTGGCCAGGTGAGTAACTCTATTCTGAGAAGTACCACACAGCAAGATAGTATTGTGGCAATAATATTTTCACAATTCTCACAAGTTCACAGATAATGCTGTAGAATTACTTTTGGATGACTTTCATCCAATATGGTGTAAAGTTTCTTCACAGATCTGTTGTTATGATTGGTAAACTTGATTCACCAAATGTTTTTTTATAAAAAAATTGTGAAAAATGTTTGTTACAGATGTGTTGCTGTCAGTACAATAGGTATATTTCTGTATGAGGAATTGAGCCATGGAACACTACACCCCAAACTCAATGAGGCTGTCACAGTCCTGCTGGGGGCTCTCAGGGTATGTATATATGGCTACATATTAAAGCCTTTTACAGGATCCATTCATATATAAATACATGTTTTGGTCCTACATGATTTGGTCCTACATGTTTTGGTCCTACATGTTTTGGTCCTACATGTTTTTGGTCCTACATGTTTTGGTCCTACATGTTTTTGGTCCTACACGTTTTGGTCCTACATGTTTTGGTCCTACATGTTTTTGGTCCTACATGTTTTGGTCCTACATGTTTTGGTTCTACATGTTTTTGGCCCAACATGTTTTGGTCCTACATGTTTTGGTCCTACATGTTTTCGGTCCTACATGTTTTGGTCCTACATGTTTTGGTCCTACATGTTTTTGGTCCTACATGTTTTTGGTCCTACATGTTTTGGTCCTACATGTTTTGGTCCTACATGTTTTTGGCCCAACATGTTTTGGTCCTACATGTTTTGGTCCTACATGTTTTCGGTCCTGCATGTTTTGGTCCTACATGTTTTGGTCCTACATGTTTTCGGTCCTACATGTTTTGGTCCTACATGTTTTCGGTCCTACATGTTTTCGGTCCTACATGTTTTGGTCCTACATGTTTTGGTCCTACATGTTTTCGGTCCTACATGTTCTGGTCTTACATGTTTACATGACAGTTATTGTTGAACTATTTCAGTGTATAAATTGGATGGTTTCTGAAGCATGCCTCAGACATGTTTACATGACAGTTATTGTTGAACTATATAAGTGTATAAATCGGATGGTTTCCAAGCTTTCCTCAGACATGTTTACATGACAGTTATTGTTGAACTATTTCAGTGTATAAGTTGGATGGTTTCTCAAGCTTGCCTCGGACATGTTTACATGACAGTTATTGTTGAACTATTTCAGTGTATAAGTTGGATGGTTTCTCAAGCTTGCCTCGGACATGTTTACATGACAGTTATTGTTGAACTATTTCAGTGTATAAGTTGGATGGTTTCTCAAGCTTGCCTCGGACATGTTTACATGACAGTTATTGTTGAACTATTTCAGTGTATAAATCGGATGGTTTCCAAGCTTGCCTCGGACATGTTGTGTATGCTGTGTGACCACTCGGACAAACTACTCAGCTATGATCCTGCTCTACCAAAACGTATTATTGAGGTAAAACTACATGGGCCTTTGATTTTAGTGTACTGAAACAAATTGCTTTACTTGATATTTATCATTCTTGAAATATGATGAAAACTTCTTAAACCAGATTTGTCTAAGAAAAATAAGAGGAAAAAAGGAATTATTTTAGGGATGGAATTTTCAGTGAATACAGAATAATAAAAAAAAGTACATGTAATATGTTGAGAAAGTCAAACAAACATTCATTATTGGCAAGGCCATATTCTTGATTGTAACTGGATTTTGTTTTTTATTTCATTAATTACTTGTTAGGAATAAGTTGTTTTCTTCATGTTTGCTATTTCTGTGAGACAAGATTGCAAACCTAAACAACTCAAAATTTGGGACAAACTCACTCATCTTTGTAATTTCATGATGGACTATTCCAGTCAATAAATTGGAAGAGTTCAAATGATTATTCAAGGGTAAATGAGTTAAAAATCCTACATATGTCTGCAGTTACTTACTTACATTGTATAGTGGTCGCAGGGGCTGTGCTGCTCAGACATTTTTACATCTGAAGACGTAGAGGATATCTAACAGCTTCAGTATTACACGCACAAAATATATTTCATAAGTGGGGCTAATATTTTGAAAATTTTCAAAAGCGTGCAGCATAAGTGAAAATTATCAAAACATTAGCCACACAAGTGAAAGATATTTAGTATTACTGGAGATACTGTTAGATATTCTGTATATTACATATTTATAGCAAAATCTACCAAGGTAGCTTTTAATTTTCCCCATTGTCGTTTGTAAGGAGTGTTTGATTGGTCAAGTCAGAAAAATCATGTTTCTCACTAGTGAAAATTGTCACTTTTATAGAATGAATTATTTTTGATATTTCACTGCTAAAAATGTAATAAAATCTTAGAAATTGAAGACATGTATTGGAATGAATTGATATCTATGTTTTTACCTCTTTATGAAGGTCATAGCCGCTACTGTGTCCACACTCATACCTGTGTCAAAAGGAACTAACTCGGAGGATGAGAAGAAGGTAAACCTATCTTGTTTACCAAGTTTTGGTTTAGCTCGGTTCTCTTTATCACTGGTGGTTGACGAGATTAAATTTCAGTGTTGATGAGGATTCATATCATAAATAATTACCTTGAATCATGTATAGTCGAACCTCTTTTATCTCGATGTTGACGGGACTATGAAAAAACATTGAGTTATCTGAGTACAGTGAACTCCTCTTTATATCATGTTACATTTGTCGAACAAAAACATGATATTAACAGGAATGTGACATTAAGAGAAACATGTTTTTCCACCAAATCTAGTGCATTTCCAAACTCTATAACTAAAAGTAAGCTTTTCAATGTACATATGATTATGTTTCAATATATATAGATAACATTTTTTCAATTAAAAATCATTTTTGGGTTATTTTTTTATTTTCTATGCAACATTTTGTACAAGTTGTATCTGAAATCAATGGAAATTTCATCAATTTCTGAATATTTTATGTGATTGGTTAAAAAAAACATGATATTAAGAGGAATTCACCTTAAAATACATGATATTAACCAAATAAAATTACATAGATTATAAAGAGAGAAAAATGGTGCTTGGGAAAAACATGATATAAAGAGGAATGTGATATTAACAGGGTTGATATAAGGTGGAGTCCACTGTATTAGGATGAAGTACTTTGAATTAAACAGGGTCTTCAAGTTACACACGTTTGAGATGATGAGGTTATAGAAAACGTGAAAAAAACCTAGTATTTCACTTGTAAAATGCATGTAAGCTTGGTTGAAACTGACCTATTATTTGAGTACTCTTTGATCTGAATGTGCTTTTCTGTGTAAACATATCAGGAGAAATTTAAAAGAACCAGATTGAATTTATTCATAAATTTGATATTGTATTAACATACTAATAAGCAGTGCTCTATGTTCATGTTTGGATTGTAAAACCTATGATTTTCCCTTGCTATAAAGGATGATGTAAGTAAAGATATTGCAACAACATTATGTATATGTATATATTTGTGTTGTGGTCCCATCTATAAAGGTAATCGGGTGTCTTTGGTTGTTTTGGTGGTATGAAAGGATAATCTTTTGTACTTTCAAAGTCTTTTATTCCAATATTTGCTGGTAATCATTTCAAGGTTACCGCTTTAAGATTAATTTAAGTTAATTTATGCATGAGAAGATGGTGTCAACATTTCGTAATCCTAACCACAAAGATTTTTCCCCCTAGAGCCCCGTATTTGACGTTAACATATGTTTAGACTTCCGATTCCCCTATACAGTCTGTTATTAGTACTCTCCCTTTCCTGTGTACAGTCATATCTACCATCAATAGTCGAACTAAGTTTAGCATTCTATAGGGATTCTTAACTCATTCCCCCCTTAAATTTGTAATGAACTATTCCAACATTTGAATTTGAAGGGTTCATATGTGTCTTCAAGGGTTTATTTGAGGACCATGTGGAAGATTAGCCTTTTGGTAAACATGTATTTTATCCTCTGAAAATAAAGTTTATTATAAGGGTGAATGAGTTGATTGTCAAAGATGTGGCTATAATCTTACATCCACTGCAATGACAAAACTTTGAAGATGTCCTCAATGTCATGGTGGTTAACTTTTGTGGAACTACAGTATACCCTTGTTATACCGCCACCTTTCGTCCGCAGCAATTATGGCGGTATAACGAGGGTGACGATAGTATCGAATTATTAAAATTATAACCGCGAATTAAATTGCATAATATATTGCATTTCCAACATTCTATTAAAACCAAGTTTAGTATGATATCGTCATATAGATCTACATTGACACAGATTTATATCTGAAAATAGTTATTGATCTGCTTTTGCCGCATGCCATTCCAAATGGAACACTAAAGAGTTCCTCGTTATCCAAAAACAGGGCAATATGGCGTTATCGTCGAGGGAAATATATAGCGATTTGGGACTTTTGTATTTTAAAAGGTGTGGCGGATAGCGGTATGCGAGGGTGTCAAACTTAACTAGGGAATTATATAGGCCAGAAATCTGTTCTAGAGGTTTAGGTGGCGGTATGCGAGGGTGGCGGTAGATTCGGGTGGCGATAGGTCGAGGGTACACTGTATATTGAATATCATCAGGTTATGTAAACCACTGTTGAGTAAAATATTCAGATACATTTTTAGAAAGGAGAGAAATATAAAATAGTTTGAGGGCTTTGTATAAGTTGTCAAATTTGTACCCAATCCAATGGCTAATTTTACGGACAATTAAATAGTTTAAATCGAAAACATATTACTGTGTGGCACTTGTACTATGTTCTACTGGTATTTACACTATATTCCCAGTGTTATAAATGACATGCAAATAAACCCTGCAATTTGTTTTTGTGAACCTGACCCAGCATGACAAATGATAGGAAAATTAAAAAAAATTGTTTTGTTATTTTGTGAATTCTGACTGAAATTTCGGACAATCGGATATTTAATGTGACAAGTTGTCAACAAAAAATTACTAATTTATGAAGATGGCATGCATTGTGAAAAATAATTTTAGTTGATGTGGTGTGGAAATGAATATTCTGTGTTGTTGAAAGGTAGATTTTGATTTGGGTATTTGGTTTCAATATTTTTGCTCATATCATTTTTCCAAAATACTATTAATTTCATGTAAACATAATTTGCTAAAAAGAAACATTTTTGAAGATGAATTTCAAGTTCATTCGCTTTTCATATGTGAATTTGTGTATTTAGTAATTCAGTGTTTGTTAAAAAAAAAGTGTATCTGTCCTAGGTATGAGGGGTACTTCACTTACATGCACATTTCTTGTAAAAGTTACTGAATTTTGATATTTCCAACATATAATTTGATAATAAGTGTACTGAATTTTGATATTTCCAACATACAATTTGATAATAAGTGTGAAACTAGAAGTGCAGCTAGAAGCAAAAAAATTGGGATATTTTGGTAATATATGAATGCTTTGAGAAATTGATTAGAATTGATCAAACTGCAAAGATTTATGTTCAATCACAATTATTGCAGGAGATGCATACAGAAGTGAATTAGATGCTGAAATAAGTACCAGCTGATGATGTTTATGATGATTTGTGTTTCAAGGTGACTTTGTTGGCAGTAGATAATTTAATGACATTCTGTGTGACATACCCCTATGTTTTACCTGTGAATCTTGTTAATGACATTCTGTGTGACATTTCCCTATGTTTTACCAGTGAATCATATTAACGACATTCTGTGTGACATATCCCTATGTTTTACCTGTGAATCTTATTAATGACATTCTGTGTGACATATCCTTATGTTTTACCTGTGAATCTTGTTAATGACATTCTTTGTGACATATCCCTATGTTTTACCTGTGAATCTTGTTAATGACATTCTGTGTGACATTTCCCTATGTTTTACCAGTGAATCATATTAACGACATTCTGTGTGACATATCCCTATGTTTTACCTGTGAATCTTATTAATGACATTTTGTGTGACATATCCTTATGTTTTACCTGTGAATCATATTAACGAGATTCTGTGTGACGTATCCCTATGTTTTACCTGTGAATCTTGTTAATGACATTCTGTGTGACATACCCCTATGTTTTACCTGTGAATCTTGTTAATGACATTCTGTGTGACATACCCCTATGTTTTACGTGTAAATCTTGTTAATGACATTCTGTGTGACATATCCCTATGTTTTACCAGTGAATCTTGTTAATGACATTCTGTGTAAAATACCCCTATGTTTTACCTGTGAATCTTGTTAATGACATTCTGTGTGACATATCCCTATGTTTTACCTGTGAATCTTGTTAATGACATTCTGTGTGACATTTCCCTATGTTTTACCTGTGAATCATGTTAATGGCATTCTGTGTGACATACCCCTATGTTTTTCCAGTGACTCACGTTAACAACATTCTGTGTGACATACCCCTATGTTTTACCTGTGAATCATGTTAATGACATTCTGTGTGACATACCCCTATGTTTTTCCAGTGACTCACGTTAACAACATTCTGTGTGACATACCCCTATGTTTTACCTGTGAATCATGTTAATGACATTCTGTGTGACATACCCCTATGTTTTTCCAGTGAATCATGTTAATGGCATTCTGTGTGACATACCCCTATTTTTTTCCAGTGACTCACGTTAACGACATTCTGTGTGACATACTCCTATGTTTTGCAAGTGAATTATATTTATGATATTGATTTTGTTTCCAGCTGATCATGTCGATGATGTTCTGTATGGCGGAGTGGTGTCTACGGATGCCTATACACCTCCTACTGGAGACCACCGACACAGACAAGGGATGTGTTTATAAAGTATTTGAGGTAAGGCATACACTATAGGCGATGCTCTCTTCTAACTTAATGATGTAATTTCTTACCATGCTGGTTTCACAGATAGTCTTCCTGGAATATAGTCGTAGGTAAATCAATGTCCCTTGCAGCTTTTACCCAATCAAGCTTTCTGTTTTAATAGATGAAGTTTGATTTATAGATATGTTGGGAAAAATTTAAAAAAAATTTGGGAAAATGTGGAAAGGATTGACTGTAACAGTAAGGTAGCTGTTACCAGTAGTTAATTTTCACCATGGTCGTTCATTATGCATGTTTTCCTCATCAGAAAAGTGTGTAATTTGATGTTATTGATTTTCTTTGATTTAAAATGCTCCTTCAAAAGTAACTTCAAATTTCTTATTTCTCACTAGTGAAAAATATAACTTTTACAGATTGAATAAATTTTGATATTTCACTGGTAAAAATGTAGTAAATAATCTTATGAGTGCTACAAGCTTGAACATATATTACCTCTACAATATAATTTTGTACCATTGTTTGACAGGTACTGAACACAGCAGTGCGCGGCCACACACAGGAGTCGTTACTTCAGGCCAGACAACTACTGGCGGGTATGATCCAGGATTCCGACTTTGAGTTCCTTAGGGATATGTCGAGCTTCCTTCGTAAGGCCAGCACAGAGTCTATCAGTTCCCAAACGGGGTCCCACTCCGGGGAACATAACCACGATAAGAATACTAACATGGAGCCAGTGGAACTTGCCGCTAGAACGGTATGTCATCTCTTATTATTTGAAATGAAATTAAGCATAAATTGAAATTTTAATGTTGAACAATTTGGAAAGGAAAGCTTCGTTTTGATACCATCAAACCTCGTTATCTCGGACTTGTATAACTCAAATATCCTGTTTAATTAAAAGTATTTTGTTGGCCCCAGCCAAATTTCATGACAAACATTCAAACTTGCTAACTCAAATTTTCGGGTTAGTTCTTTATCCCAAAACTTTCCAATAGTCCTGCCAACTTTATGACTATGAGGTTTGACTGTATTATAATCTGTTCTGAATTGACTTGATGATGTCAAAATATCGTATTTTGTCCCCTCTTCAAACTTTAATATCATCTTTTTGACCCAGTATGTATGGTTATTGGTTTAGATACCTGATTGTAGGGCTTGGCAGTTTTACTGGTATACCGGTATACTGTGGTATAAAGTTGTAATGGTACGTACCGTGGTACATTGGTCCTGTACCGGTTTTTGGGAACTTTAATTTAACTTATCAAAGAACTACTTGTTACATAGATCAGTTTGATTTCAAATATGGTTTAATTATAATTTCCTATAAGTTTGCTGATCAACTAGAACAGACATAGCTTCTCTAAAACAATATTAGAGAATAACACAACGTGAAACTTATGACAGGCCTCTTGTTGATTGGCTTCAGATCAAAAACAGCTAGAGACCTTTAGCTGCATGCATATAGCTCCAACATTCAATCAAGGTGGTATACCATGTTACGTACCACAGTATTTGCCTTAATACCGTGGTATAATGTGGTACATTTGATTTTGTGGTACCCAGCTCGACATGAGTGTGTACGTGGTTCAACACTATGATATTTGGTTACAGTTGATTGGTCACCTTGTAAACCACCTGTGTCACTTCCCTATGGGAGCGGGCGCCGCACGACTCAACAGTAACATCCAGGAGCACCACGATAATGACCAGTGTGAGATAGACGACCTCAAACAGGAAATCTTCTTTGCTTCTAACATTCAGGTACAGTCTTTATCTAAAGGTTAAGGTCACCAGTAACTTTGAAAGTCATTAGATTAAATGTCAAGGTCACAGACGTCATTCAATATCACCCTATAAAGGTCATGGTCACTTCATTGACTTGTTTAATTTCAAAAAGTTTTGAATAAATATCCCGCATGTCGGGGGGTGTTGATAAAAGCATGAACAGGAAAATGTTTTCTTTGAAATCTTAGAAATAAGTGCATACTTGCCAACCCTCCCTATTTAGAAGAGACTCTCGATTTTGGACCCTAAATTGTTGCATTTTCAACTTTGGAATCTGCTTAACTGTTCCTATTTTTAAAGATCTGATGATTTCATCTGAAAGAAGTGCTCAAAAGAAGCCATTCAAACGTGTTATTTTCCCTCTAAATGTACAAGTATACATATTATTTATGTTTTCAATTCTGGGCACGCGTATTAAATCTCCCACATGGAAATTTTAAAAAGTTGGCAAGTATGTAAGTGTGTGTTAGATTCTCTGAGTTAAAAGACTGAAGATTGTATTGGCAGATCAGTGAGGTAAGAAAGTATTTTATTGGTTTTAATCATCAAGGTTCTTTCCCTGAAAAAATGCTGGGGTTGTGCACTATACAGGGGCAGGTGTGCGTGTTCATTGAATACAAAATTATAAAATATAAAGGTTATACATGTATAATGATCCCTTATGTTGTTTATATGTTCGTATGTGATATGCTGATGTACCAGAAATCTGGAATAATCAGCTACAATGTTCATTTTCCTTTCAGTTTTTTGTGCTGAATCAGAAGACACTGATATCCTTCATAGAGTTACCTGCTCAGGTAGGATTTGGGATAAGCTAGTGGTGGTTTTGTGTGAAATGGACAGATTTTAATGTTGATCAACAAATTACAAACATATTTAAGTAATTTTGAGTCACAATGAATTTCTTTTCATTGTGTTCTGTTACTGGTCTGATTCAATATATTTATCAAAACTTTTGACCCACATCAAAGTTTAATAATTTCAAAACATTTAGTGCTAACTATTCTGAAAGTTGGATATGAAGTGAACAGGTGAACCAGTTTCTTTATTTACCCATCTGTATTTGTGACCAGTTGGATGTGCCAGGCGGCGGAGTGACCGCGGGGCTGACCACAGCTAGGAGTGTAGGACGGGTGTTACTGAGGGATCTGACCGGGAAGTACTCCTGGGAGAGCTCTGTACTCTACGCCCCACCCTGGTGCCAGCAGGGGTCATCCACACAGAGTATGTGTGTCAGTCTGTTTACTTAATCCTCATTAGAGGCCTGGAAACTGTATTTTGTGTTCTACCACAAACCATGAAATAAATGTGGTCCTAAAATGTAGTATTCTTCATGTAATAAAGTGGTGCTGAATATATATTTTGTGTCCAAGTGTGTACTGTAGGTGGCCCGAAATCTGAATTTTCTGTTTTGATGTGTAGTATGCCTGAATATTTATTCTGTGTCCCAGGATAAAATTTGGACGGCCCTGAATCTGTATTTTGCTTGTTGTGAATAATGAGTTTGGAAATTATTTGGTGTGAATAATGAGTTTGGTAATTATTTGGTGTGATGTAGTAATGCAAGTGGCTGTGAAAAAGATTTGTTAATGTGTTATGGAATGGATGAAATTTTTGGCTAAAACATTATTTTTGTGTTATAGATGCAAAAATATTGCTTGACCTGCGAAATGATGGAAGCTTGGAGCCCCTGATAATACAAGAGGATCTGGAAGCCATGCCTTTATTAAGCAGCTCAGTGGTGGAGCGTCTGGTTAATGAGATTCCTCACTACCGCTCAACATCGCACGGTCAGGACAACCTCAATGATGTAAGTGGTAAAGGCAACCAACAGGATTGTCTTCCCTTTGAATTGTTTAGTAAAGTTGCTGTAGTAGAAAATCTCAATGAAATGCTCTCTTTAAAATGCTGATTTGTAAGCATCACATAGAAGTGTGCACCTATTAAATATTCTCTAATATCAGTTCTGCTATACCGGTATGTTAGAACCTCGTTATCTCCAACTCGTATAACTCGAAGACCCTGTTTAATTCAAAATGTTTGTCAGTCCGAGCCAAGCTTTACACTAGCATTTAAACTCGCATATTTGAACACTCGGATAACATGAAGTTTTCCTGTGGTCATGTCGTCTTCGAGATGGCGAGGTTCGGCGGTATGTATAAATTTTTTAGGTCATCTGACCCGAAGGGTCAAGATGACCTATTGCCATCATGCTTCGTCCGTCGTCGTCCGCCGTCCGCCGTCCGCCGTCCGCCGTCCGTAAACTTTTCCTTTAACAATCTTCTTCTTAGTAACCAAAAGGCTCTAGGTGCTGATATTTGGCCAGTAGGCACCTGGGATTGAGTGCTACAAAGTTTCCTCATTTCAATGACCTTGACCTGTTTTCAAGGTCACAGGGGTCAAATATGTAAAAACCTTTAACAATCTTCTTCTCAGTAACCAAAAGGTCTAGGGTAATGATATTTGGCCAGTAGGCACCTGGGATAGAGTGCTACAAAGTTTCCTCATATCGATGACCTTGACTAACTTTCAAGGTCACAGGGGTCAAATATGTAAAAAAGCGTTTGACAATCTTTTCCTCACTAACCAATAGGCTATGGGTGATCATATTTGGCCAGTAGGTACCTGGGATAGAGTGTTCTAAAGTTTCCTCATATAAATGACCTTGACCTACTTTCAAGGTCACAGGGGTCAAATATGTTAAAAAATCTACACAACATTATCTAAAGAACTAAATGATCTAGAGCAATGATATTTTTGTACGATATGTAGACCAGCAATGCGAATCTTTTTCTAATATATTGTGTTTAGGTCAAAGGTCAACTTTGAGTGCTGGACGGGGTCAAAGGTTAACATGGGTTATAATAGGTAAAAAGCTTTAAGAATCTTCTTCTCAAGTTCCATAAGGCCCAGGGTTCTGATATTTGGCCAGTAGGAACCTGGGATAGAGTGTTCTAAAGTTTCCTCATATAAATGACCTTGACCTACTTTCAAGGTCACAGGGGTCAAATATGTTAAAAAATCTACACAACATTATCTAAAGAACTAAATGATCTAGAGCAATGATATTTTTGTATGATATGTAGACCAGCAATGCGAATCTTTTTCTAATATATTGTGTTTAGGTCAAAGGTCAACTTTGAGTGCTGGACGGGGTCAAAGGTTAACATGGGTTATAATAGGTAAAAAGCTTTAAGAATCTTCTTCTCAAGTTCCATAAGGCCCAGGGTTCTGATATTTGGCCAGTAGGTACCAGGGATGGAGTACTCTAAAGTTTTCTCATATAAATGACCTTGACCTACTTTCAAGGTCACATGGGTCAAATATGTTAAAATATCTACACAACATTATCTAATGAACCGAATGATCTAGACCGATGATACTTGCATATATTATATGTAGACTGGCAATGCAAATCTTTTTCTGATATATTGTGTTTAGGTCAAAGTTCAACTTTAAGCGCTGGACGGGGTCAAAAGGTTCACTGGGGCTATAATGGGTAAAAAGTTTTAAGAATCTTCTTCTCAAGTTCCATAAGCCCCAGGGTCCTGATATTTGGCCAGTAGGTACCTGGCATGGAGTGCTACAAAGTTTCCGCATATGAATGACCTTGACCTACTTTCAAGGTCACAGGGGTCAAATATGTAAAAATCTTTAACAATCTTCTTCTCAATAACCAAAAGGCCCTGGGTGCTGATATTTGGCTGGTAGGTACCTGGCATAGTGTGCTATCAAGTTTCCTCATATGAATGATCTTGACCCACTTTCAAGGTCACAGAGGTCAAATATGTAAAATCTTTTAACAATCTTCTTCTCGCTATCAAATCCCCCAGAGTAATATGGTATTTGGCTAGTAGGTACCTGGGATAGAGTGCTACAAACTTTCCGCATACAATGGACCTCAACCTACTTTCAAGGTCATAGGGGTCAAACATGTAAAAATACCTTTAACAATCTTCTCCTCAACAACTTAAAGGCCCTGGGTGTTGATATTTAGCCAGTAGGTACCTCTAATGGAGTGCTACAAAGTTTCCTTGTATGAATGACCTTGACCTACTTTCAAGGTCGCAAGGGTAAAACATGTAAAAATCTTTTAACAAACGTCTTCTCGCTTACCAAAAGGCCCTAGGTGCTGATATTTGGCCAATGGGTACCTGGGACAGATTGGTGCAAAGATTCCTCATATAGACCTTCACTTATACTTTCAAGGTCACAGGGGTTATAAACATGTATGTAGATATCTTTGAACAACTTGGCAAAAACAAACACAAATGATATAGATCTTTATAGTCAGATGACCGTTGAGGCCCCTGGGCCTCTTGTTGTGAATTATTTGTATGCCCTCACCATAAAATGAGGGGGGGCATACAGTATTACCAATGTCCGTCCCGTCCTATCCCGTCCCTTCCCATGGTAATATAACCAGCTTATTTAAATAACTACTGATCTGATTGTCATCAAACTTTGCATACGTAATAAGCATGAAGAGCTAATTTCATATGGGGGAAGGGGGCATTTATGTCTCAGACATTTCTAGTTATAAGAAGTATATAATTCAGTGTTTGACCTGAATCTCTACAGATGTTGCGGTACATAGGTTGTGCTAGTCCTGAGTGTCTCCTTACTCCTGGCGTCGCCCTAAACCTCGAGGCACCAGCTCCCGAGGGATTCAGCGAGGAGGCAGAGGCTAACATGACCCAGATGGTGATTAAACAAAAGGAGGCAGAGCTGAACTTCTACAATGAGCACAAACGTGACACTAGGTAAGGGGCACTTACGATGACATTGCTTAAAGTACTGTTATTACATCTCCTCCTTTGTATGTACAGTTCTCCATGTTTCAAGACTGAAATTAGAATTATTCCATCTCGGATGAAAGTTGCTTGACAAATGAAGTTTTGCTGTGGTATGGTGTCTGTCATCTTTTAATTTTAAATTTCAAAAATATGTTTGTTCTCATGATGAGAAGAGAACAAAAGAATTTTAATCCGATGATAGATGTAAATACATTGGCAGTATTTTCTCATGAATGGATGATCAGTCAGAGATAAATGACTGGTAAGCAAGCAGTGTCAATAGGCCACTTACTTAAAATTACTATTTCCTTTTTTCGCTTCTACTGTACCAACACAATTCTTTTTTTTTTTTAATTATTTTTGTTGCACACTTTTTGATGATTGTGTTTGTACTATAAATTAGTTGTTTTTATGACTTTTCTTTGCATATTAAAAGTTAAGTTATGTTGAGATCACATGACCTATAAGGCTAGGTGCAAAGTTCATCTCCTGTCTCATTGGTAAACATGCATCGGTCTAATTGTTTACAACCATGTATTCGTGCAAAAAAACTTTTTATCAAATTCGAGCAAAAGTTCAGAAATAGAAGCCCCAGCAAACAGACAAGGAAACGATGTGTCCAAGTTGAAACATCTGTCAAATACATTTTAAAGCAGGACATTGACAATTCGTTCTAATTGAGGGATCTTTAGAGTGCCTTTCAAAAAGTGTGTTACTGAGAAATTTTGAAGAACGAAACCCTTTGTTGATGTCAGTGGGTTAATATCTGAGAATGGCCGATGGTCGTTGTTGTGAGTTGGCCATACCCAGAGTTCATAGTTCAAATGTGCTTGTGGGGTTGATTATTTTGGAACATGAAATAAAATTTTCTAGAGTCTTAACAGATGTGTGATTCAGGCCCATTAAGCCTTTTGTCATTTTACTATTTTTACATTGTAATATATATATGTGTAGTTAGATATCAGCAATTTAACCATTTATAGTTATGTTTGCTTTGTTTAAGCATCTTGTACATATTTATACTGACATTTTTTAACTATTGTTATATTGCTGGATTGAAAAGTGTGTTTGCTTAAGCAGTGGAACTTTGGGATTTGAAAACAGCTACAAAGATCATTTAAAGGCCCAATATACGTAACTTTAGAAAACATATCGTGATTCTGAAAAATTCTGAAAAAAATCCAGTTGATAACCATGCAAAAATAAGCCTAAAACGAAGTAAACCTGAGCGGTAACTAACAAGAAATTCTTGACAGAAAAATCCAAAGAAGTGAAAATAATTCAGGTGGGGCCCACTTTAAAAACAAACCGAAGGTAGAAGACGGTTCGAAATGGGTGCGTGTTTACAAATAGCGTGTTTCAATTGCTGCTGTACCAGTAAACGCAAAAGAATTCATCTTGAATATTGCTGATATCAGTTAATCTTAACTAAATCTATCAATTTAATAGTTTTTAGGCTTGATTTTCGCTTCAGGTTTTGCTGAAAGTTACGTATATTGGGCCTTTAAGGGAAAGGAAAATAAAATGAAAATTAATATTCGATCTTACTGCTCCAGGAAAAATTTGAGGACACAGTTAAAAATTACTCAAACAGCATTATCACTCAGATATTAGAAAACATTACCTTATTTTACTCAAAGAAAGCGTACCACGTAATGGGGGTTAAGTGATAAGTTATAAACAAAGAAAGAAATATGAAGGCGATAACAAGGTGGCAAGTGGAATGGAGACATTATATAAATCAAGCTACTCCTGTGTAGAACAAAATTCACCTGCGTATGTTATAATTCATTCAAGTTAAGCATCAGCCCATTCAGTTGATATCTTACTAATTCTGCGGATATGCATGAATATTGTATGTGGTTGTATTCATGTATATTTAGTTAATGAATATTTATTGCATATGCAAATTTACATTTTGGTGAATATGCAAATTAGTTTACGAATATGCATGAGCATCTTTAACAATTTTCCTCTTTGCTTTTTATTTGTTTTTTATCAGACGAAAGGATACAATATTTCAGTAAGTGCCGCTAGATAAGCACATTAAACCTGGCTAAGTGACACTGGATCTGACAAACCATCAAAGTCTTTTTTCTTTCTGTCACAATATTTATTTTTATCTCACCTGGCCGAAAGTGCTAAGTGAGCTTGTGCTATGGTGCTGCATCCATTGTCTGTCAACTTCATTACTTCACTCAGAAAGTTAAAGTTTTCCTGGTTTTATCCAGTTTAATTGGAAAAGACTTTCATGATTTCTTACTGGCTGAGATTTATCACTTTTTTCGAGATCAGATCTTGATAAAACTAAATAAATGTAGTCCTAAATAGATCTTGTAGAAACTTATTTATTTTACTCTAATTGATCAGTAATGACCGTCACGGTGTGTGAATAACTCTCTTGTTCAGAAATAAAATTACATGAGCCATGCAGGCCCTATGTGTCTTGTTTTTCTCTCATAATATTTATTATCATTTGTATTTAAACAAGAGTGACATTATTTATTTTTGTTGTTTCTCTATCACGTTTTCTGTGTTGCTGTCTGTCGTTTCGCATGTCTTCAGTATTCTTCTGTTGCCGTAGGAAAATGTTTGTGTTAGAATGTGGTGGTGTATACATTCATATGTTTGTTAGAATATATTAGAAAAATGTATCCCGGTTATAATCATAGTATGTTAAAAAGTATTTGTACCAATAACTTGTTTCCTGTGTAGAAATGTTTATGAAAGACACATTTTATTTGGTGCTAGAATATTTTTTTCATAACTTGGATAAAAACAAATTCATGTGCACTGTTCTGGAAACTTATTCTATTTTCTATAGTTCATCAAAAATGGAGTGGTAGATATACTGTTATATTGTTTCCATGGTAACAGTTTCCATAACTCTTTATCTCTTACCATCAATATGATTCTGGGAATGTAGTATTTTGACATTTTTTAACACAAATTTCTATACCTCAAAAAGAGACTCTTTCTGAAGATTTTTTGATATCAGAATTTTCTGTTACCAAAATGCTTCTTTAATTAGCAAAGTTTCAGTTTACTGGTACCTGGTATTACAGTACTTGTTAAAAATCTGTCTCTAGTTTTTGGAATTAACTCGGATTGATTTTGTGTGAGATTTTGATACGACTTGTGTCAGTAAAGTTATATCACATTAAATATGTGTTTACTGCCTTAACGAGGGATAACAGAGCTGGAAAGGGGATATGTGTGTTACTAACAGAAATGTAACCAGTGAAAACTTAAGGGGATTTATTTTTTTTGCAAAGCTTGAGAAATCTTAACACTAAAAACTAGCAATGATTCATGGTACAAAGTGTCTGGATTTTGCATTATTTCACAGGTGTATCTCATGTATACAATAGTTATAATTCCTCTAATATATCACAAAACTGTATTATTCTATAATCCATAACCATTGTTTAATGTCAATATTAGATTCTTATTACATTATTTCGGGTTTATAAGCCCCAGCCATGAAATGACTGGGGAATATTTATATAGTATAGTATCGCCTAATGGACATCATTCCATCATTCCATCGTAATTTTATTTCTTCTTATTTACTCTGTAACAGACGGAGATATTGAATTGTAATTGGGTGTGTAGTTGTATGGTGATAAGATGCAGGTCAACTTCTTATTTGGTGATGATTCACTAATTTTTTTTACATTTAATTTTTTGGGCCAAATCTTTGGAATTGTTAGTACCATGCAGTAAGATAATGGTATGCAGATATTGGAGAGCCTTGTCTAACATCAGTGAGAATTTTGAAAAAAAAATTTCACAAAAATTTACTTCTACTTGGTTGTCAGCGGGGGTATTCCTGTCATAACTGACCCGTCTAGGTATTGCTGGGATGTTAATCTAGAGTGATCATAACCGACCCGTCTAGTTATTGCTGGGATGTTAATCTAGAGTGATCATAACCGACCCGTCTAGTTATTGCTGGGATGTTAATCTAGAGTGATCATAACCGACCCGTCTAGTTATTGCTGGGATGTTAATCTAGAGTGATCATAACCGACCCGTCTAGTTATTGCTGGGATGTTAATCTAGAGTGATCATAACCGACCTGTCTAGTTATTGCTGGGATGTTAATCTAGAGTGATCATAACCCACCTGTCTAGTTATTGCTGGGATGTTAATCTAGAGTGATCATAACCCACCTGTCTAGTTATTGCTGGGATGTTAATCTAGAGTGATCATAACCGACCCGTCTAGTTATTGCTGGGATGTTAATCTAGAGTGATCATAACCGACCCGTCTAGTTATTGCTAGGATGTTAATCTAGAGTGATCATAACCCACCTGTCTAGTTATTGCTGGGATGTTAATCTAGAGTGATCATAACCGACCTGTCTAGTTATTGCTGGGATGTTAATCTAGAGTGATCATAACCTACCCGTCTAGTTATTGCTGGGATGTTAATCTAGAGTGATCATAACCCACCTGTCTAGTTATTGCTGGGATGTTAATCTAGAGTGATCATAACCCACCTGTCTAGTTATTGCTGGGATGTTAATCTAGAGTGATCATAACCGACCCGTCTAGTTATTGCTGGGATGTTAATCTAGAGTGATCATAACCCACCTGTCTAGTTATTGCTGGGATGTTAATCTAGAGTGATCATAACCGACCTGTCTAGTTATTGCTGGGATGTTAATCTAGAGTGATCATAACCGGCCCGTCTAGTTATTGCTGGGATGTTAATCTAGAGTGATCATAACCCACCCGTCTAGTTATTGCTGGGATGTTAATCTAGAGTGATCATAACCGACCCGTCTAGTTATTGCTGGGATGTTAATCTAGAGTGATCATAACCCACCCGTCTAGTTATTGCTGGGATGTTAATCTAGAGTGATCATAACCGACCCGTCTAGTCATTGCTGGGATGTTAATCTAGAGTGATCATAACCGACCTGTCTAGTTATTGCTGGGATGTTAATCTAGAGTGATCATAACCGACCCGTCTAGTTATTGCTGGGATGTTAATCTAGAGTGATCATAACCGACCCGTCTAGTTATTGCTGGGATGTTAATCTAGAGTGATCATAACCGACCCGTCTAGTTATTGCTGGGATGTTAATCTAGAGTGATCATAACCGACCCGTCTAGTTATTGCTGGGATGTTAATCTAGAGTGATCATAACCGACCCGTCTAGTTATTGCTGGGATGTTAATCTAGAGTGATCATAACCGACCCGTCTAGTTATTGCTGGGATGTTAATCTAGAGTGATCATAACCGACCTGTCTAGTTATTGCTAGGATGTTAATCTAGAGTGATCATAACCGACCCGTCTAGTTATTGCTGGGATGTTAATCTAGAGTGATCATAACCGACCCGTCTAGTTATTGCTAGGATGTTAATCTAGAGTGATCATAACTGGCCCGTCTAGTTATTGCTAGGATGTTAATCTAGAGTGATCATAACTGGCCCGTCTAGTTATTGCTGGGATGTTAATCTAGAGTGATCATAACCGACCCGTCTAGTTATTGCTAGGATGTTAATCTAGAGTGATCATAACCGACCTGTCTAGTTATTGCTAGGATGTTAATCTAGAGTGATCATAACCGACCCGTCTAGTTATTGCTGGGATGTTAATCTAGAGTGATCATAACCGACCCGTCTAGTTATTGCTGGGATGTTAATCTAGAGTGATCATAACCGACCCGTCTAGTTATTGCTGGGATGTTAATCTAGAGTGATATCATTTGTTGTCATTGCATATTTATTAAATAAAAGATAATTGATAACAATAGTAACAAAAAAAACAAATATTTAAAAAGATTAATTTTTATTGTATAGTAAAGGCAACGTGCTGGTTTCCAATTCTGGTATTTCTTGTTGTAAATTAATATATTCAGAGCCGATTTGTAAACATGTATACACACAAATACAGACAACAGAAATTAATCTCATTACTAATCAAATAAGAAAATTGTTTCAAAGAATTAGAAAATATTATCAAAAAAGGAAGTAGCATAACATGCATGTCAGCGGAATTATCTGTTATTTAAACTATGTTAACTGGTGTTCCTCATCAGTGTTTACAATAAACTCATCAAAATCTGCTAAACAATATTTACTTCCTATTTGTGAGAATTATCTTAATTCCTCCAGTGAAATGCTGAGGTTAAACTCATCAAAATCTGCTAAACAATATTTACTTCCTATTTGTGAGAATTATCTTAATTCCTCCAGTGAAATGCTGAGTTAAGTTCATCATTTAACTCATTTACCCACTGAAGACACATTTGAACTCTCCCAATTCCAAGGTTGGACTGGTTCATTATAAAATTTCAGGAGGTGAATTAGTTAAGTACATATGAGTGGTGTTTTAATCATAAAATAAATTGAAGGATTGAAGTCTTGATTTAGGGCGTTTTTTTTTAGTTTAAATACATTTTGTATAAAACAAGGTGTGGAATAGGTTACCCTCCGCAATACAGTGTATAATAAATATTACGCCGTGTATGTTTTCATAAAACATCCATTGGTTTAAACGATTTGTTTGCATACCCGTTAACCCTCCCTCATTACGAGGGAGACTCCCTCATTTTGACCAAAATTAACCAATCTGCCTTGAAATCTCCCTTATCCAAGTCTAAACTCGCATAAATTCAAAATCTACATCCTGTGGTCAAATGATCTCCTAGTTACTGTAGGGTATGTGCAAGGACCATAGCAGGTGTGTCTGGATCAAATGAATACTTTTTGAAGTTATTTTGATACAAAAAATGGGTAAGACAAATTGAGTCGTATTTCACGCACTTTCTCCCTCATTTGAAATATAGAATAAGGGAGATCTCCCTCATTGGAGGTTGCAAAGGTTAACAACTATGGTGTTTTTTTGAAAAGAAAACAATTGCTTCAATTGAGAATTAGGTTAAGCTATTTATATAAGAATTGAAAAAATTGTTGATTCATTAAAGAAATGAATATTAACAATATTGTGGTATGTTGCTTTGTTACACATGTAAAGAAACCTTAATTTTTGTTGTGAGATTTGGAGCTTTTCCTGATCAGAGCTAAACAGGAATCATATCTGGCTAGCCTATAATACACTAACAGCTCTTTACCTCAACTTCTATACAGTATTTATGACTATACATTATATACTTCTCATACCTTATCATCAGATTTCAGTTTTCATCTTTTTAATTGGCTATTTGGAAAGTTGTGCTAATTTCAATAGCCATTACTATCCAGTACAAATGCTTGATATAATTTTATTGTTCCAACTGTTTATTTCATAATTCAGGCTAGTTCTGGTAGTAGTTACCTAGTTTTGTTTTATGTAGAATTTGTGCAATTTTTGAATGAAAAATATGAATTTGAATCATAATCTAAAATTTTGTTTTGATAGGCTGATAAAATCAAGTATTTTTCAATTGCTTCAGTATAAGTTATTATAAAATTGTTCTAAAACTTGTTTTAAAGGAGTCATATTTATTGTGTACGTGTATATTCTTTTTTATGTAAAAACCTTCCTGAAATGTTTTGATATTTTAGTTGTCATATCAGCTAAAAAAAAGATGAATAAAATGTTGTAGAGAAAACAAATGTAATTTCTATGTGGATTTGTTTGACAGGCATTTTTAATTGCTGTATCTTTTATTTCTGTATACATATACGGTTAAAACCTGTCTAAAATAGACATCATGAGAATCAACATTTCTGTTCAAAACAAACAGGTATTCAGGGTTTACAGGTTCAATTCTAATACATAGAAATACATTAAATGGAACCTCTGTATAAAGGTATGATATATACAGGTTTCTAGAATCCAAGAGTCATTTTCAAAACAGAATTTTATGAAATTCGATACACCGGGTATTGAGGTATACAGATTCTACAGGTAAAGTTTACATACATGTAGTAATATTATCATACAGTGGGACACCAAGACAGTATATCTGGTTTGCATGTGCCAAATTAGCATTGCTTCTTGACCAGTAATTCTGCTGTATAATAATGTATGTACATGGCTTAAAAAAGTAATCTGTATTCAGTGATAAATCTACGTGCGAGTCCCTTGTCCAGTACTCATAAAATTATGAAAGGACTCCTAGAAATTCTGGAAATGCTTCAATTTAACATTGTGGGACCCATCATTTTCGGCAATATGTAAAAAAATGACCTATGAAAATAAATTATTAATTGGCTGCTGAGTATTGAACATTGGACCAATGTTACTGTTTATGAAAAGAAATAAAAGGTGGATATGTTTTGCCATTTAAATATCTGGTGATCCTTTTTTACTGTGTCTGATATAAGTTCATGTATCTGTCCACAGTATGCTGGCCAAGTCACAGTTGCCGACGGAGATCCAGGACCCTGTCTCACCTTTCCAGATCTGTCGCATGTTGGTCGACCAGCTTGGCCTACTGGCATGGGAGAAAAGGTAATTAAGTTAACATTGAAAACCAAACATAATGACAAAATATCTTGTTTGTGAAACTGTCTTCCAAAAGAATTCTGTTGCAAGCTCGTCACATTTAAACAATTCTGTATATGTGTTTCCGACAATTAGAGATAACTACTTTTAGGTTGTATTTGACTCTTGAACTGTTCCAGGTGCCATTTTGATTTATTGAAAAAGAGTGACAAGCTACTTCGGGAGATGAAGCATTTAGATAATCAAAAATGGTAAGTGTTCAATGATTGCATGAATGTCACTTGTACATGTATAATAAAAAATAATCAATACACAATGATTGGATGAATTGTAAGTATTTCCATTACTTTCAGGAGGGTGTTTTGGGATTTTATTGTACACCAGACAACTACTGAGGTGATGAACACATAGCTTTTCATCAATAGATATTTTGGATGGGTGGTTGGTTGGTTCAGTGGATAGCTAAACATGTTCAATCTGTATATCTGACAGGATAATTTGTCTGATATGCATTAGGCAGTGGAAACACTACACACTAGACAGAGGCTATTTAGTTTGACATGTTTTGTTTCAGCCGAGAAACTCACAAGTTTGCAGTGATTTATGTGGCAGAGGGACAAGAAGATAAAAACTCCATACTTTCTAATTCGGGTGGCAGCAAAGCATTCGAGGAGTTTGTGTCGGGGCTTGGCTGGGAGGTGAGATTTGATGGAGAAAGATAGTAATGAAATAATCCAATATTGGTCCTGATAATACAGGGCTTTTTCTGAGGTCGTTTTGGGGTCGTTAATGGGCCTAATTTCCAATTGCAATTATCTTATATTTAAGACAAATTCCCAAAGTATGCAGTTTACACCTGAGAAAATCTTTCCCAATTCACTAATTTTTCACCAAATAATTAGACCAAAAGGCCCCATTCCAAACAGGTGAGAAAAAGCCCTGTAATAATTTCAGTGATTCTAATGTTAATATTTATTGAATGCATAAAGTTCCTTTATTGCCCAGTATGAAACTGTCCGTTGACATTTGATAAGTATGGTAGCAATGTTGCTTACGCAGTCGCATGTACTGTGTTGATGAATTCCCTCTCATTTGGAAGAACTGTCTCAAAAATTTCTTTGATTGAAATATGGAAATATTTAAGTTAGAAAATTTGGTGGATGTTTGTTTTATTACATCATAGTGTAGGTGGAGCTTCATGTTGCTGAAGTTGCAGGTTTAACACAGAGACAACAAGGTTTAGGAAACACTGTGTGATAGATAACTTAAATGTTCATAATAACATATGATCATTGTGACACCATATGTTATGTTTGTAAATTAAACATACTGGTGTTTTCAAATTGACCCCTTATGTCTCTGACTCATGACTCATGATGGTAAAAATATAAGGATGATTGGTATGTTCAGTGGATATAGACTATAAGCCTTTTACCAAGACAAATGAAGTTTGCTTCCCCTCTTGGGCATTGAAATGTACAGGGTTTCCAGCCAGGTTTTCTCCTTGTGTTCCAGTTTCCAACCACATTAAAACTCTCTGTACTCCTAACATCGGCCCAACAAGACAGATTTATATAAATTTCAATTATTGTTTTGTGGCTGATGTAAAAATCTGTGGAGTTTGATCAATTAACAATGAATAAGAAAAAAATATTGGAAAAGAAGTCCAAGCCAGTATAGTGTGATAAGTTTTGTCCTGTATCAATTATACAGACACTTACCACTACCTGTACATCATGTAACACTGTACTATGTAAGCTGTGCCCGGAGGACGGCCTACATAAGACCGAAACATGTAAGCAACCAGCATTCCTTTTCAATACAACATTTAGATACCTTGATTCAGGAGTTGGCACTCTTCTTTTTATTAGCTCACCTGGTCCGAAGGACCGAGGTGAGCTTATGCCATACTGTGGTGTTTAAACGACTTCTTCTCCATAACCACTGATTGGAAATCAACCTCTTCTTCTCCATAACCACTGATTGGAAATCAACCTCTTCTTCTCCATAACCACTGATTGGAAATCAACCTCTTCTTCTCCATAACCACTGATTGGAAATCAACCTCTTCTTCTCCATAACCACTGATTGGAAATCAACCTTATTTGGCAGGAAGCATCCCTAGGTGCTCTGGATTCAAAATTGTACTAATGGTGGGACTGACAACCCCCCATAGGGGGCTTAGGGGCGGTGGAAGAAAGAAAATATTTTACCATGATTACCTAGATACCAATGTATCCAGGTGAGCGATACAGGCCCTATGGGCCTCTTGTTTTGTTAATTATACCGAAAGTTTACCATTGACTACTCTGTTTGCCTCAGATTGAGTTAGAGACACACCAGGGATTTATTGGTGGCCTTCAGCAGAACAGGACGACTGGTGACACCGCGCCCTACTACGCCACCTCCTTGTGTGAATGTATATTTCATGTGTCGACACGTATGCCGTCGGGGACAGACGACGCCAGACACATAAAGGTAGGTGTGAACATGGGGCTTGTGGTTCATACAGGCATTTTATACCTTTTTTTGAACTTTAAATTTGTGGAAATTGTTCTTTGTTCGTCTAACTATGAAATAACGTTAAAATGAAACTTGCTAACATTTCATGAATACATATGTTCCCTTTTCTAAAAGGCCTGGTATCAGTAACAGGGGTGTTCAATAGTAGCTACTCTGTCTGTTTATCTGCCTGTCTGTAAATTCAGCTCCTGGTGGATAACTTAAATCTATATAAGACCTGTCAGTGTTTTAGTTTGTATTAAACTCATTTCAAACCACATTAAAAACCACATTTTTGCAGCCTTTCTGCTTTCTAAAAGTCAAGCAGTTTGCAATAATTTGTGTTTATCAATAGATGCGCCATCTTGGGAATGATGAGGTCCATATCGTGTGGTCTGAACACAGTCGTGACTACAGGCGTGGAATCATACCTACGGAGTTTGGGGATGTTCTCATCATTATATATCCCCTGACTAACGGGCTCTACAGAGTCCAGATCAACAAGAAACCTGAAGTATGTATCACATGCTACACTCAAATACACCTTAAATCTATTGCTTCATAATATATACTTTTAGTACATTGAAGGATTTTGAACTTTCCTTCCATTTAGTTCTATAGTTTAAGAGTTCAGACTTTGTATTCTACAATATTAAATAAATGTAACGTCATAGGATTCCATAGTATAAGATAAATGTAACTTCATAGGTAAGAAGTTCATTTTTTGCATAAGCTTTGTAGCCAATGGATTGTTTTTTTCTCACTTTTTTGATGTAACAATTATTCAAAGCATTACCATATTAAAACCTTCCTTGACTTGTCGGAGTTGTCTATTACAGTAAAACAGATATATGCCCAAACAAATTTCACAAAAAAAATTGTTTGATGAAGAAACCTTTGATTACTGCTGTTGTTATGTGTTGCTGTAGATACCTTTCTTTGGTCCTATCTTTGATTTATAACGTTGCATTGTTTTGTTGTAGATACCTTTCTTTTGTCCTATCTTTGATTTATAACATTGCATTGTTTTGTTGTAGATACCTTTCTTCCGTCCTATCTTTGATTTATAACATTGCATTGTTTTGTTGTAAATACCTTTCTTCGGTCCTATCTTTGATTTATAACGTTGCATTGTTTTGTTGTAGATACCTTTCTTCCGTCCTATCTTTGATTTATAACGATGCATTGTTTTGTTGTAGATACCTTCCTTCGGTCCTATCTTTGATTTATAACGTTGCATTGTTTTGTTGTAAATACCTTTCTTCGGTCCTATCTTTGATTTATAACATTGCATTGTTTTGTTGTAGATACCTTCCTTCGGTCCTATCTTTGATTTATAACATTGCATTGTTTTGTTGTAGATACCTTCCTTCGGTCCTATCTTTGATTTATAACATTGCATTGTTTTGTTGTAGATACCTTCCTTTGGTCCTATCTTTGATTTATAACGTTGCATTGTTTTGTTGTAGATACCTTTCTTCGGTCCTATCTTTGATGGGGCAATATTGGATCGTAAAGTGCTACCTGGTCTAGTCCGAGCTACAGCAATCAATGCCAGTCGTGTCAAACGTAGTTTGATTCCATTCTACCACTCATTGTATCCTTGGTTACTGAAAAAGTCAGGTCCTCAGAGCTTGTAAAAGTCCTTATGTTTTTAGGAAACCAACATTATTATATGGGAATCTGTAAGCTCAGAGTGTCGCTTCCTTGGTAAAATAATGATGTCACAATAGCATTGACACTTATACCTGTGAAAATGGGAGACATCTCTTGTTTACAAAAAAAACCAACAATTGTAATAAAATTTAAGTCAATAAATATCAAGTTCTTCTGGTTTAAGAAGGCATGGATTTGTAGGAGCATTGATACGTCTGGCTAAAAAGGCCATCGCTAAAATATATAAAACATGCATGAGAAAAGATCAGTAAACACACTCCTGTACCAGACTAGTTGTCTCCCTTGACTTCCTACCAGTTATGAGGAACGTGCCAAAAGTTTTAACATGGTGATCCAGCACCATGTAGATCTGACAATGTTTGAGGACTTCTCAGCTAGTGTCTTCTCTCCCGTGCTGCCTCCTAACTCCACCAGTAAGTCCAGTCATGTTGTATATATACACCATAGTCATAATTACTGTACATGTTGTAATTGCTCTCCCTGCCCCCTAACTCCACCAGTAAGTCCAGTCATGTTGTATATATACACCATAGTCATAATACTGTACATGTTGTAATTGCTCTCCCTGCCTCCTAACTCCACCAGTAAGTCCAGTCATGTTGTATATATACACCATTGTCATAATACTGTACATGTTGTAATTGCTCTCCCTGCCCCCTAACTCCACCAGTAAGTCCAGTCATGTTGTATATATACACCATAGTCATAATACTGTACATGTTGTAATTGCTCTCCCTGACTCCTAACTCCACCAGTAAGTCCAGTCATGTTGTATATATACACCATAGTCATAATTACTGTACATGTTGTAATTGCTCTCCCTGCCCCCTAACTCCACCAGTAAGTCCAGTCATGTTGTATATATACACCATTGTCATAATATTGTACATGTTGTAATTGCTCTCCCTGCCTCCTTACTCCACCAGTAAGTCCAGTCATGTTGTATATATACACCATTGTCATAATATTGTACATGTTGTAATTGCTCTCCCTGCCTCCTTACTCCACCAGTAAGTCCAGTCATGTTGTATATATACACCATAGTCATAATATTGTACATGTTGTAATTGCTCTCCCTGCCCCCTAACTCCACCAGTAAGTCCAGTCATGTTGTATATACACCATAGTCATAATAACTGTACATGTTGTAATTGCTCTCCCTGCCCCCTAACTCCACCAGTAAGTCCAGTCATGTTGTATATATACACCATAGTCATAATTACTGTACATGTTGTAATTGCTCTCCCTGCCCCCTAACTCCACCAGTAAGTCCAGTCATGTTGTATATATACACCATAGTCATAATACTGTTCATGTTGTAATTGCTCTCCCTGCCCCCTAACTCCACCAGTAAGTCCAGTCATGTTGTATATATACACCATAGTCATAATACTGTTCATGTTGTAATTGCTCTCCCTGCCCCCTAACTCCACCAGTAAGTCCAGTCATGTTGTATATATACACCATAGTCATAATACTGTTCATGTTGTAATTGCTGAGTAGTGAATTGTGTTTATTTTCCCAAAACTATAGTTATTTCACCATATTTAGCCCTAGTGTTTCATGCAAAACATATTTTGGAGAAGTTCACATTCAAATTGGTTGAAAATCACAGAATTGTGATCATGATAATTGAACGCTTTTTGTGTCCCTAAAAAATATGACATATAGAGATCACTTGGTTGACATCATTTTCTGTGTGAGTTTGTCAGTTGTGTTGTGCGATAACATGACTTCCTTTGGGCCAATCATCGTCAAACTTCACACAATGTTTATTTACTGAAAGTCCTGGCTTTGGATTACTATGATTCTTGTTTACTAGTATTTCTAAAGAAAGAAAATTCTCAATTGAAATGTGAACAGTGTATCTGTCTCGTTATAATCTTTCTACTGTTGGCCAAACAGGCAAATCATCCACTTCTGTGGAAATCTTTTTTGTTTGTTACAAATAGTGACATTGAAATAGCGGTGATTGAATACTTTTGATATTGTTCGATACTGAACTTAACGGTAACCAGGGAATAATTTTGGTTGTTTGGGATACCCAAAACAATGTTGAAATAAACATTTCCTGTTTGATATCCAGTTTCAGACCAGAGCCTGGACCTGCCACCTAGTGCCAGTTCTAACTCCCTGGAGCTAACGCAGCAGGCCGGGCCAGAGCAGGTGTCGCCCCCTAGTGGTCGCCAGAGCAGAGGTAGGAAAGCTCAATCAGCCCTCTGGCACAAGGGACGAGACAACCTGATTTTCTTTTGAGTTGGTCATTGTTGGCAGGGTTTTTTTGTGCGAAAGTCGGTGTTGGTGTGTCCGTTGCTGTGCATGTTTTGTAAATGTAACGGCCGCAAGATTTTTAAATTGTTAACATGCCTTTAATAGCAGAATAATTCTGACATTTTCTCCCGTACCTATTCAAAGATTCTTGCTAAAAACTCTTAGTCAGTAATAATATCTAGATATCATATTTGTAGATTAATTAACACATTACATAGAATAACTTCAATCTTTATAATTATTGGTTAAAGAATGAATGGCATTTTCTTTTAATTTTGAAAATGGCATTTTGTATGAGAATGATTAAGATGTGATTCTTTGTGTTTGACAGCAGGGGCTGATTAATTGTGCTTGTTGTGGTTTGGTTAACTGTGAAACATGCTGTGCTTGTTTGTGATCAGTTTTATAGATGATGTCAGTTGTTTTTTTTGTGGGTTGGGGAGTTTACTACAGCTGAACTTCAGCTTTCTACTACACACACTTTTTGCATTGTCTTGTCAATTGTATTCAAATGTTGCATTTCATTTAAAGCTTTTCTTCTTCAATACCCAAATTTATTTTGTGGAGGGAGGATTTTATGTCACTAGACCATAAAATCATCATAATTATTTATCTAGTTTGACTTCCTGAAAAAAAAAATTACCAACTTGGAAAAGTTATATTTCTTCAGATTGTTGATGAATTATCATAAAGAATAATGTGTTAATAATACAATGTAAAAACAAATATCTTAAACCATGGATATGTGGATAACTTTTCGGAATCAATTTTGTGTTATAGCAATGATTTCCTAAGTTGCAAAATAAAATCACATGTTTTGGTGTTAAGATGATAATGCAATGTGATCTAATCTTTTGAAAACATAAATATCATTCACTTTCTAAGTGATGTCCTTCGATTATTGTAAAACTTCAAATTCACTAGATACACTCTACGAACACTGTTTGCCAAAAAAAAAAAAGACCACCAAAATTACTTTTCTCGTAGACTGTCTACATTTTCTACATAATGGTATAAAATAAAGTATTCACAAATTGAATCTCCCAAAATTGTTTTTTATTTAAATGTTTTCTATTGAGATATTTTTGCTTCAAATGTTTAGAAAATACTTGTATGTAACTTGAATAAACCCTGTCCTCACACGACCGTGGCTTTTATGAGATGGTTCAAGAGAAACAAGCAGAAAAGCAGTGCATGGTTCACAGTAGAATATCGAACTAAACCTGATTAACTTTAATCAATGTATTTCTCTTCAGTGCTTTGTGTATTGTATACTCTGATGTGAAAATCTGTGAGAATTCCACTTGACCTTTGACCTGGCCTTGACATGTTAAGCCCTTTACACTTAGCTATTACATGTACTTATAATACCTCATTCAAAGGACATCTGGAGATGTCAAGGTCATCTATTTATATTACTTTTCTATTATTTGAATGACCTTTAGAGAGGTCAAAGTTATCTAGGACATGTTGTAGACATGACCTTGTGCGATAGGTTCACAGATTTTCGACACCAAAGATGAAATACGAAGCATTGTAGCCGGCAAGTCTAATAATCAACTAATATACAAACTTCTCTGTGTATCTCATGTATTTTATAGTGACATTTTTATTTCTATTTTGTCTTATTTTATGCAAATATTCTTATCTGTATATATTATTGTATGATTATGATTAAAATTTGCTTCATTAATCTGAAGGAATCTCACGGTACCAACAGAAGTTCGAGCCCTAATATCGCCCAACTTTATATTAAAAATTAGGCTCGATAATGAAAAAAGACAAAAGATGGTTTCCTCAGCAGTTTTAAAAATAAAACGATAACTATAAGTGCTTTATAAAAGTAACAGTAGTGATGAGCTGTGTTTGTTTGTGTACTAAGTATCGAGTGTTGTAAGATGTGTCTATAAAGAAAACTTAAAAGTTAAATATAGTTTATTGTATATAATATATAAGCATAAACATCACTTTAAGTATAAGTAGAACAATGTAGTCCAGACCTCTGTTATGAATTGTTGGAAGAAACTGTAGAGTGAATGAAATAGTTTTGAACCGTGCATGAGGTTCATGATCTGACACTAGATATGAGGTAACTGTGTTCACACATAATGTAGACGATAGCACCTGTAATATATGTGTCTGTATTAACCGCCGGGAGAATGTTATCATGTATGTATGTATGTCAAACTTCATATTTTATGGATGAATTTTCACTTCTGTCCAGTAAATATGAGTCAAGGACAGAGTGATTTAATTTAATATTAATTTTGAGAAATGTGGGGGGACGTCATATATAGCTTCAGTCACTCATAAGCTATTTCACAAATAGTTAATTAGGAAGGGGTTCTTACTTTACACAAGAGCAGTCTTTCTTTTACATATGGCGTTTCTGGTTGTAAATTTACAATACACTGTATTATATTAAAAGCAAAAATTCAAAATATTTGCCAAATGTGCAGTGTGTGTGTGTACGTGTGTGTGTGCGTGTGTGATGTCACTGTATATTGTAACCATGGTGATACGGGAGGCTGGTCCCTCCCCGAGTAGTGATTATATCAATAAACAGTTACACGGTCCCCCAAAACACTTTGTCATTCATTTACTGACTATAACTACCATAATGTTACTCAATCGATGACCTCCTGCCAGAGAAAATTTATTTTATGGAGGGAAAAACCCACAAAGTAAATGTTACCAAATGACATCTGATCTTAGAAATGATGCACTCAATTTAAATTCCAATGGGGGTCATTCAGGTATTGTCTTGTCCGGTAGGAACTGTTCATTTCAGTAAATAAAAATTTCCATATTCATGAAATATCATGTATGATTCATTTCTTTGTTTACAACAACAAAACAAGAGAAAAAACTTACTCTTAGAGGAATAAGATGAATAACTTGATAGATAAGCACTTCCAGGTTAACGGTATACATATACCTGGTAGGGAATCTTGTGAATAAAACATGATAATTTGGTATATGCTGGTGCTTACCAATAAGTCCCAAGAGACAGGATGAGATATAATGGACTTAGTCGTTCTGTTTTACTTTCTAGTTCCCCAGTGCCAACAGTATAACAGTCTGCCCGGGAAAGCTATTCTTCGTCGGGTTAGACATCGCCAGTCGGCCCTCGACACACTCTAGGTACAGTCCACACTGGAATGTCCATTCTGTGCTGACCCGTGTGTGACGATTAGCTTAACCCCGCCCACAACTAATATAATAAATGTCTCATATATAAATGACCACTCCTTTCCATAATATACTGTAACCAACTTAAACTGAAACTTGATTCAAATGCATCGTCTTTCCAAAAGATTATTGCATCTAGAATGGATTTTTTTTTTCATTTTTCTTTTTTTTTGTTTTGAAAACTGATAAAAACAAAAAGAAACTTTATTTCCAATTTTATGATTCATTTAAGAAATATGCAGGCCTGCATGTTTTAATAGTTATACTCCAGTAACAATGATGAATTGAAATTATTCAAGGGGAATAACTCCAATACAAATCAAAGGTACCAGCATAATTATGGAATTTTCCTGTCTATAATAACCTGTGGGAGAATGAACATAATCTTGGTCTAATGTCATTGGACCCTATTGTTGTTTGCTTTGATCTTAAATGCTCAATGATGACAGAATCAAAACTATTAAGAAATGATGGAGATTATTTATGAGCGTGATATAGTGACAGCGGATTAAGAAGCAGGAAGCTGTACGTAATGTACGAAGAGGTGTAAAACATCACCCATTCACCACTATAAGCCCAGCCTCCAGTCCGGGGTGAGTTCTGGATATTGTCTGTGGGTGTTTTATAAGAGACGGCAGACCAGTTGTAGATTCTTTTTTATTCATTCTTCTTGTGGAACCTGTACACTGCATTTAGACATGTTTAACCACTGAAACTTAAAACAGCAAAAAATATGGGTTTTTTTTAACCCTGATGATGGACTAAATTTTATTTTAATTCCAAACTTAAAATACATTAATGAATTTGTTTTCTCTTTACTTAAAATGGGAGTTTGGAATTGTTGTGTAAATGTCTTGGAAGAGACATTGAGATACGGATGTGGAAATCTTGTCTAAATGCAGTATAAAGGGAAATAGAGGGTACAGAAAAAAGCTATTGTGTCTATAGGTGCTCCATAGAACGATTTCTCTATCAAATATGCATGGATATATTAGACTGATTTTCTGTGACATTCATAGATTATAGATTAATATAATAGTACATATATAGTGTGGGATGTTATAGCATTATAGAAATATTCCTCTACAATTTAAATTGGTATTTCTGTGTGTGTATGCGGTATTGCAGTATTTTTATCAAAAAAATAAATGAATTTAATGATAAAACATTTGATGAATTTTCATAGAGTAAATTCTGGAATATTGTTTTATGATATGTGTTGTGTAAAATGAAACAACAGTAGAAACAGCAGAAACAATATCAAAACTTAATGAGGTTTGAATACAGTGTTTGTATATAGGAATTTATAGGGATGTTAGCTGGCCCCTAATTGACATTACTAGGGGCCAATATATGTAACAAATAACAACAATGCGAAACAAGATTTATATCGGTACAAATGTCGTCTTACGTATATATATACCAGGTAGTGATGTCCCTTCTGGTGATCTTTTGATCCATGACCAAATACCCTTTAACCAATTCAAAGATTGTCCCCAGCCTTCTTTCAGTCCTTGTGTTTATGCTTATATTTCTCTTAATATTTGATATCAAGCTTATGTTTTTATCTCATGGTGCATGCACATTCCTGGTTTAAATGTCTAACTTGCTGATTTTACATATTTCAGCAGTGGCATAAATTGTTTCAGTATTTTAAAACCCTCGGATAACTTATTGTAGCACTTTTATAATTATGTAACATCAAGTCACCTCGGTTTTGTCAATCTGCATGTTTTACTTCCAAGCAAATTTAGTTTTGTTCGTTATTTTAAAAAATCTGTATCAATTACTGATTAGAAATTTGTTTCAATATCATTTTTATTTCAGTGCTTACCATCCACAAATTGTGTTTCTTATTTGCTGGCTTTGCTGTTCGTGAATTTGCCATAACTGTATGAATGCCATCATTATCATTATCAAATGAATACAATTTATCAAAATTTAGGGGGGGGGGGGGGGCTAGATTGGGATATCAAATATTTAATTCATATCTCGTGCAGACATTATTAATATGAGATATACTGCATCCAACCTAAACACATCTCACTGTGTCACTGAAAAAAGGCAGAAGTGCACCAAGAGGAGGTTTGAGCTGTTTTTGAATTTCATTCCTTTGAAAAGTTTATATGCATTCAGCTAAGCTGTCCGGAGGGGTTTAAATGCTTTTTGTCCTCCAATTGAAAAGAAAAATACACAAATTGCATGACAGTTTGATCCAAATGAAATTTGTTATTTGTGAATTTAAAATGGAACCAGTTGAAGATGTTAAATTGGACTCTATACTTACCTGGAATTATTAACAGTATGGAATCTTGACGTTATTCAGCCTTTATTTTATTAGTTTAACAAAAACAAAAAGAATTAAGGAAGTAGATTTATGCTGTGGTGCAGCAGACGGCTGATGGCTTCTTCACACCATCATTATCTAAACACATTGGATCCTTTCATCCAGTTGCCTTCCATTTTGTAAGTATGTCAACACCATTGTGACATCATTAGTTTGCTGCGGAAACAGCTTTTCCAGCCAGTTTCTTGCACATTTACATGTTTTCCTTGCAGTTTGATGATGTCACAATGGGAGTGACGTATATATACCTACCTAAATGGAAGGCAACTTTCGTTTACCAAAAATACCTAATATGTTAATAGTAAAAAAATTCATTGAAGAAGTGCTCAAAAATGCTTAAAATTGTCTCTCATGGGCAGCAGTTGTGCGAGATTTGATATTTGGTTGAAAACCAGCTGGGTCACCTTAATTGTTCTGGGAATTATTCATCATTATTAAAATTTCTTACATTTGTCCTCTATCATGACGGAAAATTCTTAGTTACACAGCATTCAGTGTTAGGTATTTACCTATACCCTGTGGAGATGATACTTGAGTATCTATACTACAAGCAACCAGTGGTTTTGTCAGTAAAAGGCTGATGGTTATTGGGTTAGAGCTTTCTTGTATTGGGACTACTTTGCAAATCAGACTGATTGGGCAAAGGTCATTTACAAATGAAATAAAAGGGAGAAAAAAAGTAAACAACAACAGGTGAGTGATATGGGCCATCTTTGACTTTTGCTAACTTGTCTTAGATACAAGTTATTGACCTTACTGTTTTTGTGCTATATTGATTGGAAATGTATCTAAAAGTAAGGCATTTTTGTGAATTAAAACATTTTAATGAGCAGAAGAGTACTCCCTCTAAAAATAACAGTATTTTGATTGGTTTGCTATTTCTCATTACAGAGACATTTGAACAAGAATGGGTTGGATGTAGAACTCTTGTTCTTATACTCAAAAAAATATATTTCAAGGCAAGAGAAATAACTCAACTAGACCAATAAATCTTTTGTTGCAAATATATTAAGGGGAACAAATGGAAATTTTGTTGGAACCAAAATGATTGGCCTGAAATAAGTTACTATTTGAGGTTCCCACAAATCCTGTATTGTTAACATTTGACGTATATCTCTCTCAAAGATGCTGATTGTCTGTGGTTATATTTGCCATATTTTTTCTATTTAATCCAAATTACATTATATGCCAGCTATTCAATTTGTCAAGCAGTGTCCTTTTCCTTTTGTTGATGATGTCAGTTTAAGCTGCTCCATCAAACAGATTCTCAAACACTAAATAAAAGTTCACCTAACTTGACTCCATATATTTCACAGTTCACCTCTTTTTGAAATTCAATACAATGTATTTGGTTATTGAAAAAAATGGCCATTTGATTTCTCCAGTAGAAAATGAAATAGAGTTAGTTGTGTTTTGATTTATTTAAGGAAATGAAACTTCATAGATTGTTATGTTAACAATTATTATAATTTTCTTAGGAATAATTTCCATGTAAATCCACACAAAATATGCTTATCCTACTTTCTGTCTCCTGTTCTAACAGCATATTGAAAAATATTATTAATGATCCTATTGTACAAAGTCGTCAACTCGGTAATAACAATTATCTGTGTGCTAACTTCAAATCACAGTTAAGATTATTATTTTGCCTTCATGTTCAAAGTTGACAACTTGGTTAATGCCATTTGTCTTGTGGTCTAACAAAACACATGTGGATTGTCTCCCTTGGATGGCCTCCCTTGAATTGCCTCCCTTGAATTGTCTCCCTTCACCTGTAAGAACTGAATCTGTGTTCTATTGTCCTTGTATTGAGAGTGAAACAGCACAATTTATGTCGTGATCGGAATGGAAATCTCTGTCGATTTTTAACTGTGATCCTCATTTACAACATTTGTAATACAATATGTGTCGGACAATAATCTGTCTTGTTTTATTGTTGTCTAGTCTATAACTGATCCAAGGACGCAGGTGGTCTGGTAAGTCATTCACCATCTGTGTTGTCAACGTGTAGTCTCCTGTTGGCTCGTAGAATGTTTAGTTCATAACAATTCAAAATGACACATTTTATAAATACATGTTGGTACCAAAAGTATGATCATCATTTTCATCATATATCATTTGGGCACATTATTGTCATCATCGTTTTGAAAGAAAAAAAATGAAATCATCATTTTCATGTTTAAATTGTTGTTTAATTAATTAATCATAATTAATCGTTCAGTAGAAAAATGAATATTCATGTTCTCATTTACTTAAAACTTCATTTACTTTACAATTTGTCATTTTGAACAATTTTTTTTTCTAACATATTTCAGTTTGTTTATGTTATATTTTTGTTGTACAATTCCATTCGGGCATGTTTTTATGCATGTTTTGATTTATTTTAAGTTTCAATTTTGATTTAGTTTCTGCCGAATGTGTTTTTAGTTACTGCTGAATGTATTTTTTTATCACTAGGCAGCATTTCAAGTCACAATGTTTTGTATGATTGTAAGTTTAAAAAAACAAAACGTTTTGTTCATGTGTTTTACTGAATTAGGTATAAGTATGTACAATATATGTGTACCCCACGCACATGTAACAAGGAGAAAAAAGTAGCTAAATTTGTGTGCTTTTCAATTTTTTCTTTTTCATCATGAATACAAGGCAGTCAACTTTTGAAATGTGAGAATTATATACAGTTCAATGTATATCTTGGGTGCAGTAAAAGAAAAACAAAGTCAGTGCAATAAAAAAACATAACTGGAGAACACGAAATGATTGCAGATTATGATGTCAAATCTAACTACTTAGTACATGCCTTAGTTTGTGTTCAATAAATTGAAATACAGAAATCCTTTTTGTTTTTATGGCCTGTGATGAAATGGCTATGGTATATCTGTTGCCCGTGGCTATTATTCCATTCCAAGTTCTGTCGTTTCATCATAATTTTGTTTCTGCTCATTTACTCCTTTATGGGTAAATATATTTAATTGTAATTTGGTTTGTAGTTGTATGATGTTAAGGTGCAGGTCAAGTATTGATTTGGTGAAGATCCGCCTATATGTTCCAGAGTTATTGCCAAATTTAACTTTGAAATTTTTAAGGAATTTTCACAAATATCATATAACTGACATTGGAGAGCCTTGTTGAACTCCAGTGGAAGTGTTAAAAAAAAGTTTAAAAAAAAGTACTTGTCTTTGGTTGTCAGCGAGGGCATTTGTGTCTTACTGAATTTTTTGTTGTTGTAAGGTTATATATAAGAAACTGGGGAAATCAAATACTGTACAGCAAAAAAGCTAATTTTGTTCGAAGAAATAATTGACTGTTGCAATTAATTATTTAAAAAAAGAAGACGGAGCTCTCTTTAGCTCACAAGTACTGGCGAGGTCGGTGTTGATATTTCCATTACGATTTGACCTGGATTCCAGTATCCCGTTGTTGGCAAATATAAAAAGTTTGTATACAATTTATCATAGATGACTTCATGATCATATCTTGTTGCAACAGCGTGGATCTTTTGCACGTTCATCTGAGCGAATGGTTAGCCTGTTATGCATGTCACCTTTTACAATGGCTGTATCAGTCTCAAAGAGGGCGGCGGCAATTGTACAATCTTTGTAACCTCATGTCCATATTTCTGTCTGAAGTAAAAATGAAGCAGAAGAAAATAAGAAAACCTATATCGTAGCTAATTATGCCATGTATATATTCTGACTGACTGTCGTGAAAATGATTTGAAACTTGTATATTAGCATGGGAGGTACTTCGAACTCGCTTGACTTCTCTTTCTGACAAAAGTGTTGTTAAAACCAGAACTGTTAGATTTCTATACAGGTAACCGTAGGTAACTGTACATGTAGTCAAATGAGTCGGTTAAACAGAATTTGTTTTTACTGTGTTGTATGCAGGTTGAATCTGTGTAAACATCAAATAGAATTTGATTTCTTTGGTACAGTCACACTTGATCAGTAGCAAAATTCTATTTTGAAGCCTGAAAACTATAATTGATTAATTATTTCCTGATCAAATTACTGTAATTATTTGATTGATTATAATCATATAATTTATCACAAAAATCAACAAGGAAAAAGATGTCGATTGCATTAATAGAATTTCTTAAAAGCAAAAGAATTTCATGTTTATAGCTGTCATTCGCTTTGTCAGTTTCCATATCTTCACAAGCCTGAAAGCTTTTTGTTCATCAGATGGGAAATTGAACAAAGCATATTTATTGATAATTGAAAATTTCCGGTTATGTAAAAAAAAATTGATAATTGTTTGAATCAGTTAAACCAATATGCAGATTTTAGAATTCCAGCTTTAATGTTGTTAATCAGAAAGTCCCTTATTGCCCTTGTGTGTTTGTATTATTGAATACACCATGAGGAGAAGCAAGAGTTGGACTTCTACTACATATATTATATATTGGTGCATGCTTTGATTCTATTATATATCAGTTTTCTCTCAATGAGCTTGCCGTTTTATATGTGCCTGTTTGCTTATTTTATTATAATTGCAATTTTGGTACAAGTACAGTATGACTGAAAATAATTTTGAAACATTAAATATTTTCTAGTTACTGTTTAAGAGCCATGAAGCTATGCTTAGGCCCGGCCTGATTGATGTACAGTTCTCTTGGACTTGCTCACTTCAAATATCTATTCAAGTGAGAATTTCAGAGGGGAAAATGCTTCTGTCTGCAAAACAAAATAATTAAATTCCAAATACATATGAAATTAATTTCAGGTTAAAATGTCCGCATTTTGAAATTCCTTGAGGGCACTATGAAGAATTCCGTGTTAAAGGGAGATAACTAACTTGCAATATTTGTATCATTGATATTCAGGGGTTATGCTCACCTTTGCTTGCTTCACCTATGGAATATGTCAAAGCTAAATTGAAGGCTCTGAGTGCGCCACTTTGATGATGAGGCAAGAAGACTTGTTCAACCCTTTGATGTGTTGTTACAGTCAATAACGATAAAAATTGACTGGATTTTATGTAGGTTGTTGCTCCTTTGTATTCTTCAAAGGACAGGTATCAGCCTAGCGATTGGTCAGGATTTTTTTTACCAGATACCAATCAAACTGCTATCTTTGTGCCTTCTGTTTTGCCATGACATTTTCTTGTGGTGTAGAGAGTGAGGTGAGTGTAACCGCTGGATATCGAGGATGCAGTGGTTGATTAGAGGAAATTTGAAAAGAACTGTAAATGGACTTGTTGCAGCCTTGTTGAAAACACAATTTTACAAATAAAAAAAAATGACCAAGAAAGAAAGAAAATTAACCCATTCACTCTGAAGTCACATTTGAACTTTTCCAATGCAAAGTTTGGAATAATTTGATATGGAATTTCATGGGTAAATGATGAAAGAATGAATACATGGATGTAATCATCAATTGAAAATGATCATGTGCTTGTCCAAAATCATTTTAAATAAGTATTAGGGGATAAGCAGGTTTCTTGAATGAATGAAATGAATGGCAAATACTATGCTGTATATAATTTGTGTATGAACTTGAATACATATTGGATGTTGTATACTGGACTTGACTTTCTCAAGCTGACCATTCCCACATGTTGACCGATAGCGTCAACGGCATGAGGACCATGTTTATAACTTTGAATGACATTTATGTCTAAATCATACTTACATCAAATGTGCATGTTCATCAATTTATTTTCTAAGAAGTTTATATACCTGATGATACTGAATGATGTTCTGTTTGAGAGGAAATTTCCTGTGCGCTAAGTTCTTGCTCACACTATTATGAACATCTTCTTCTTTAGAACCAATTAGCAAGAATTCCTGGTAAATTGTTTGTAAAGTGCTTCCGTTTAATTACATATCACATATCCATGTATGTAAAAATGTAACTATTTTCAGTGTCTCCGATTTAAGTAACTTGTCTTTGTCAAACAGGTAACATACTTTATTTAACATACATGTATATATTAATATGCTATCTTTTATATATTTTTCTTCCAGATTTTCATTATTTCTAGTAGAAGTAGAAACTTGTGGGGAAAATAAACAATGTAGTTAATGATATACAATTTGTATATGAAAAATGCTATATATAATGTTGACAGTGTTGTCTTCAGGTAAGCCAGTGTCACTGGAAATATTGCATTGTCATCATATGTGGCATTGTTGTACTGTATTTAGTATTGGTTGTAGTTCGGAACTGGGTGAGTTTACCGGCCTTTTGTTCTGGTAATTGGTACTTATGGGTATTTCAGTAAGGTAAAATGATGCTTCACGTTAGCTACCCTAGGTAGCAGTGTACAGGAGAAATCAGTAAGGTAAAATGATGCTTCACGTTAGCTACCCAAGGTAGCAGTGTACAGGAGAAATGGTTTGATATCCTTGAAGTGAAAGGCATGTATTAGATAAATGTAGATATATATATAGTGGATTCACTGCATAACACGTCTATAATATATATCATTGTTTCTTGAAAAATCATGAAGCCCACTAGTAAGAAACAATCATGAAGCCCACCAATGTCAATGTTGATTTTTTTTTTTTTCAAAATTAAAAATGATGTACTGTTAAAGTGGAATTTTTTTTGTGGTTTGGAAATGTTTGCTTATTTCCCTGGCATTAAATCTCCGCAAATATATCCACACGCGAAAATATTTAATGGCACTCAAACTCTACGGTGTTTAATAGTATTATAGGTATACAGTGCTAAACAGCACGAGTGACAGCGCGAACATTTCCACATCACGAACAGTTCGGAGGCTGAATAAGCGAAAAATTCCATGCACGAAAATATTGGCATTTACAGTAATATTACAGTTATTCATTGTACAAAAATCTCAGCCCCGGCCACTGTATGCTACTGTACACTGCTACCCCACATATCCTGGCTCGATATACCCGCCATTGGTGTGTCAGGGGAGGTAACTCGGGTTCTGGGTCTGGTGTATTTCTAGACTGGTGCAGGACAAGGTTACATATGAGTCACTCAAGTCTCTGGCTTATCTTTGCATCTAAGGATTCTATTATGACCCAGGAAAAATGTTGCACGAAACAAAAAATGGGTGTTTATTGCCCATTCAGGTACATCAGAACATTAATCATGTTTATTTCTCTAGAACTAGTCACAGGATTGTCCTAGAACGCTTGGATTGAGGGCCATGGTGTGGGTTTAGAGGACAGTATTTTTTAGAAAATCGTGCAACATATGATCTCTCCAAATCTCACTCTTCCCCAACATATTGTATGTATATATATGAAGAATTAATAAGTCTGTGTATTAAACACTAAACAGTTTTCATATATCAACAATTCAATTTTTTTCCAGTTTACTTTAAAACATATTTTTTATAACACATGCATATATTTCTATGAATATTTGTTAATTGTCAGTATTTCTGTTTACCAACAGGCAGTGACTCGGGAATATTTGAAAACAACATGATCACACGGACAGCCCGGCGGTTGTCTCTGAAGGGTCGCAAGTCATCTTCTTCCAAATCGTCGAGCGTGACTACACCACCAGAGAGCCCAAATATGCCGAAGAACAAGAAACACTGACATCTGGAGACCTTAGGAATACTCTTCTATTTCTGTGATAGCTATCTTATTTATTGTTATTGTGTGGGACTGGTCAGTATTTGACCACAGCATGGAACTTAGTGGCCACTCTGTAAATGACTGGTCAAGGTCTTGACCAGTGAAACAAATACAGTGATTACTATTGTAAGAGACTTTGAGTATTTGACCACTGGAACCTTGTGGTCATTCTGTAAATGACTGGTCAAGGTCTTGACCAGTGAAAACAAATACAGTGATCACTTTTGACTGTGGTCAGTTATTTTGAGCAAAGGAACCTATTTGTACACCATGTAACATACTGGTCAATCAGTGAAGCTTGTTAATTAATGTGATCAGTCAGTTTGTGGCATTTTACCTACTGGTTCTAAGGACCAGTAAACAATGATATTCATATGTGGAATTTTTATTTAATTTTTGTGAGCAGTAATGATAAATGCGTCGTTACCTAAATGTATTCTGTAGGTATAAAGCTTTACATGTCCAAGAGTGTGGAGTCATTCATGTGACGTATCGACTGTACATAAATGATACAGACAGGAGATCATCATTATTGGTTGTTTATATGCTGAATACAGGCTGTATCTAAATACATCAACAAAATATTACATGCATCCCTTGTTTTACCTAGGATATAGCATCATTGCAGAAATTGCAGTTTGAAATTTGTAGTTTTTATCTCTGCTATGAAGTTATCTCTGCTGTGGAGTAGTGGAAGTGAGACTAAAGTGTTACTTTTATGGAAATTGTGTCACCGTATAAGCTAAGCATTTACTTTAGTACATGTATCACTGAAAGTACAAGTGCTAGACCAACCAAACACGGACCTTAGATACATCTTAGGTATTACCTGGTACTTCTCAACCCATACATCAAATACTAGGTGCCGTCTACCTTTAATGGTCCATTGATTATGTCAGCATCTCCATCAAGGTGTGTTCAGGTGAGGTTAGTGCTACTCCAATGAAACTTGACATGTGCTTTGTTGGTCAAATTGGGGCAAAGTGGAGACATATACCGATTAATCCAAATGGCTTGTCTTCAACCACTTGAAAGAGCTATGATAAAAAAAAGCTTTACAACAATTAAGCTTACTCCGATCTTCATTTTAAGGAACTAGATTTATATTTGCCACACATATCAGTACAGATGTAAAATTAGTACGCTTTTGTCTATAGTTGTTTCAGCTGTAAAGCGATCCTGGCTGTACAAGTCAGACATCATATCACATTGTAGGTTGTGCCTATGGAGATTGTCAGAGGTCAGAATTTCTCATCTTGTGTATCATGGTCACAGCTTTGATACTTCATTAGTCAAGTAGTTCACAGTGAGTGATACAGGCACATTAGACCTTTTGTTTGATGACAGATGAAGTTTCTCAGGTATTATCAATGTAAGGTTGGGGAAGCTGGGACATTAAATGTGGTCATATGTAAAGCTTATGTCATTAATGATGAAAAAATAATGATGAAATGTAACTGTTCATGTATTTAATCTTTATTGTATGCCTGTTGGCAAGATAATTCAAATTTCGGAACAAACCAGATATTACCTTGACTAAATAAAAATTTCAAAATTCTTAAAAAATTTCCCTGAATTTATTAGAACTACAGTAAGTGTTGTATTTTCAAATTTGTATTTAAACATGTTATCATGTTGGAAACAAGTGCCATGTATATGTGATGATATGAGCAGAATTTGTACACTAAAATAGTATTACATTGTAATGGAGATTGATAGAGGCTTTCTACCATTTTGTTTGATGTATCTGTCATTTTCTTTACCAAAGTTTCCTATTTAAGAAACCTGTATTAAAGATATCTTAAATGATTTGATACTGTTGAAGGGAGATAACTCTCTAATACAAGTGATAACTTGTACATAATGTAGCATGTACACTGAACACATTGTAAATGTATAATGGTTGCCAGTATTTCTTTATATATATATGCTATTTATTATTTTTAACTACGCATTGCAGGAAATGTCTATATGTAGATCAAACTTAGTCACATGCACACAGGTTGTATTTTTAATTCACAATTTGCAATGTTATAGACATTATTAAAAATTAAAAAATGTTACCAATTATTTTTGTGACCACACAATTCAGTATGTGTTGAGGAAGCTGAACTGTTACTAAGTCTCCACTGCTACAGAAATTCACTTAGTAGGTCTAGGTCGTTCTGTCTGAGGAGGATACAGGGGAGCTTTTGGGGCTCCAACATTTCATCTTCTTATCTCCACTATCTCTTTTGAGTAGTGGCATAGTTCATAATATACACACTTTCATATTACACATTTTGAAATTACACAGTACTCATTCTTTTCTAAATTCATAAATTAAAGGGTTTTAAGCACCTGGCCCTACATGATTTTCCCCACCTTTTGGCCCCTAGCATCACTGAGGAGTCCCAGAAGGACGGAACAGCTGTATGATACTGTGTTATTCATTATTTTCAGCATGCTGTATCTGATACTAAATTTAACAGGTGTAGTACGTGATGAGTGTGTTTGGTTTATATTTCTTTCCTTTAATCTTAGAGTTTCATTGATTTAATTATGTCAATAAAATCTTTATTCCAAGTAGTTATTTATTCTCATCTGGAATTCTTTTCAATATTGTGTTTGACTCCATAAATGCCCTGGGTCCTCCTCAGAATCTACTGCTCAGCTTATAAAATCTCAAACTGTATATTCATGTATATACATATTTATCATTAAGTCTGTATCTTTAGAGAAATATTCATATGACTTCACATGACAACAACTTTTAAATGCTGAGATGACAATCAAATAGATAGATATTTAGAATGTATTGGAATGTGTGTGTAAGATTAAGGATGGGATAGATACGCATTTTATACACAAAACCAGCATAAAGTAGGTTTGTAACCATCTGATTCTTTAGACTGTCAGGGATATTCCGGGAATTCAGAAAATCCATCAAATAGTGTTCATGAATGGTTGGTTTTATTTTGCTCAGGAATAGTTTATTTTCTCAAGTAGATTTTGGTTTTCTTTTGGTCCTTATAAGATATACAGGTAAATACTTAAGTTTTACAGGTAGTAAATGTGAAAATGGCATTGTGGAACTGACATTACTTAATTTGGGGGGGAAAAATGCAATATATATTAAATGAATTTGTAATTTGTGAATGTTTTTGTAACTCCTCAGATTTCTAAGAACTTCAAAGAAATGAAATTGAATTTCAGCTTTGTGAGTAAAATATTTTTGAAGATGGTTTCGTGTATGTATATTATAGCACTATAGGCCTATCTCAAGAGTGTTGTTATCTCCCTTGCTTCATGACTTCATTGGGAAGTGTTTTATAAAACAAATTTGTGCCATTTAAGTATGATGTTGTAATGGGAATTCATCTGATTGTCACATGGCGCCAAATCATCACAAAAACACTTCCCGGAAGTCCATCTTGTATCAACTATTGTGGCCTATCAAGGGGAATAACAACACTTTTGGGAAAGGCCCGTAGATAATTGTAATAATTTTCTTCATTCATAAAATCAGATCTTTGATGTAACAAAATGTATTTACTGAAATTTACGGAATTGTAACATGAAAAGATACAGTTTGTGAATACTTACAAAAAAGGCGGATTTTATAAAGGATGCAGAATAAGAAAAAATTCCACTGAACATATTACATACTAAACTTAGATGAATGGGACTTGTGCAATTCTCTGAATGGTTTTAATACTTGATATTGCGTGCAACAATTTTTTGTTTGTTTGTTCGGTACATCATATAGTAATTTCATGCATGACGAAACCACTTATTTATTTCATGTGAATGCCTCTTTGACATTTTTATGACCAAATTATCCTGATTTAGGCATTGACATTTTTTATCAAGTTTGATTTTCAACAAATTAAGAAGCGAAAGTGACATATATATAGCCTAGTGTTTTAAGCTGGCTTATCTTGATGACATTTAAATGGAGCCTTTCCAAGTCCTTTTCTTTTTGAAATACTGTATCAGAATATTTCAAGATATCTTTTAAGATGATCATTACGAACCCCCATACTGAATCATTTTAGGTTCATTTTAGGCTTTTTGGTGGAAATGTACTTGAGGTAGACTTAAATTTTTTGCATATTATTTCTAGTCCCAAGTATTTCACATCACAAGCAAACCAAATTTAATTGTACTAGAGGTTATGGCTGTCAAGTTGGAAAAGATAGGAAAGAGGAGTAAGTTACACATTTTTCTCTTAAGAAAAGGATGACAGGTCAATTTTGAGGACATTTTATAATAGTTTTCGTATGTGCAGGGACCAAGAATTGGTTTCAAACTTTTACTTTCATGAATATTTATTACTAATGATATAACTTCGCTCAATTACAATATTATTGAGTAGGTTCATAGATGTAACAGCATACTACAACACCGTCTGTGAATTCATTCACCTCAGGTATAGTACTGTATTCGTACTTATTTTAGCGCAATCAAATTTTAGTGCATAACTGAATTTCAACACATTTCTGGTATTAAAGCTGTTTGATGAACTGAAGCAATCAAAATAATTGCTGCATAAAACAATATACATGTACAGAAACTGTGATTATCACAATAATAATTCAGTGAAATTATTTCAGCGGGAAATTTGCTAAAATAAGAATACCGCTAAAATGTGTACGTCAACAGTATATAATTTGATAGTGAAGCATTGCGATCTGGGTATTAATGAACTTGACCTGAGTTTCCTGTGGCTCCGACACCAGATTTAAACATTTTGGCTGAAGACATTATCTGTCAAAATGTTCAAGTCAGTTGTCCGAGTTGGAGGATTTTTATAAGGGTTTATCTGTACCTGTGTTGTTTTAAACATCACTGATCTTTTATACTTGCCAATCCTCCCTATTTTGGAGGGAGACTCACGATTTTGGACCCTAAAATTTTGCATTTTGAACTTTGGAATTTGCTCAACTATCCCTGTTTCTAAGATTTGATGATTTCATCTGAAAGAAGAGCTCAAAAGAAGCCATTTAAAGGTGTTATTTTCCCCCGAAAATGTACATTTATACATATTTATATTTTCAGTTCTGAACACGCGTAATCTCCCCCATGGAAATTAAAAAAGTTGGCAAGTATGGATCATCTTCACACGGTGACACTAACTGTATACACGTATCATTAATACATCGGTGTAAGGTATAAAGGGAGATAATTATCGGGGCTATATATAACAAGCCCCACCTGTCTAGAGCCAGTCACATGTAAATTGGTACTGTAATTAACATGTTCTGTACTAGTCCAGTTCAGGGATTAGACTTGTAATCAAAGGAAAAATAAAGAAAACTAAAAGAGAATGGTTGTGTTATTCTTCTCTGCCCAACAAACTGAACGAAATCGGGAAGTCAGCCGGGTAGCTCAGTGGAAACAACGCAGTTGCAATTCACCACGAGGGCCAGGGTTCGATTCCCCAACTGAATGTGAAAAGATGAGGAATCACTAGGTCAATCACATTGGTTTTCTCAAGTTACTTTGATTTCCCACATTAAGACCTCCTCAAGCTCGCATCATGGCAAACAAGACTGATGAATCTAAGTTTCATAATTATCAATATTTAAAAATGACCATGGCAACGCTCACGACATGCTTGGTTTATGGGCATTGGTCAACATACATTGAAATGCTTTGATTAGATAATTTTAACACATTAAATGTAAAGTTGATATTGAAATGAAACATATCAGTCTCAAAAAGTGGTACACACGTATTCATTTTATGAGCAGACGTTTTGGGTTACGTTTAACATTGGCTGTTCAGGACTTTAGATTGCAACGGTTAGATCAGTGTAGAATAAGACAAATGTTCACTATCTGTAGACAACTGGTATATCATATCCCGAGACCGGAAAAGTAGTCCCTAACAAACACTTAACACAGGAGTTTATGCAGTTTGAAATGACACCGCTATGGTCAATCCACTGAAACTCGGAAAGGATTGTGCAAAACTGAAACTCACATTTTGAAGTGGTCAAAGAAAACTCAATTTTGAGAGTTTGACCTTTGGACGAAGGAAAAAAAATAAGCACATTATGAGAAATGGTGTTCGGAATTTAAAATTACACATTATTAGCTCACCTGGCCGAAGGTACCGTGGTGCGGTGTATGTTGTCCTCACCTGGCCGAAGGTACCATGGTGCGGTATCTGTTGTCCTCACCTGGCCGAAGGTACCGTGGTGTGGTGTATGTTGTCCTCACCTGGCCGAAGGTACCGTGGTGCGGTGTATGTTGTCCTCACCTGGCCGAAGGTACCGTGGTGCGGTGTATGTTGTCCTCACCTGGTCGAAGGTACCGTGGTGCGGTGTATGTTGTCCTCACCTGGCCGAAGGTACCATGGTGCGGTATCTGTTGTCCTCACCTGGCCGAAGTTGACGTGGTCCGGTATCTGTTGTCCTCACCTGGTCGAAGGTACCATGGTGCGGTATCTGTTATCTCACCTGGCCGAAGTTGCCGTGGTGCGGTATCTGTTATCTCACCTGGCCGAAGTTGTCGTGGTGCGGTATCTGTTGTCCTCACCTGGCCGAAGTTGTCGTGGTGCGGTATCTGTTGTCCTCACCTGGCCGAAGTTGACGTGTGCGGTATCTGTTTCGTCGTGCGGTATCTGTTATCTCACCTGGCCGAAGTTGACGTGGTGCGGTATCTGTCATCCGTCCTTTGACAAGATTTTACTTTAAACAACTTTTTCGTAATTACAAAAACGCCCAAGCATCTGGTGATAGGTATTGATATTAGGCAAGTAGTATATGTTGGGATGAAGGGCTATCAAATTGTCAAAATAAATGACCCTGACCCGCTGTCAAGGTCACAATGAGATCCACATCCTATAACTATATATGTCCCAGCTACTCCCGACTAACAAAGGACTTACTTGTTTCAAGGGTTGTGAACAAGGATATTTCGATAAAAAGGATAAATGCACTAATGTCTTAAATCAGGTTCGTGACAGACGTGAGACTGGACCATGCGATATACTGACAAGGCATTCGATTCCTCTTTGCGAGGTTACCGTCAAATATGGTGCAATTAATCATGAATTATCAGCCAAAATCTAACGAAGTTTTTATTTATTTTTCTACCTTGTGTATACTTTTATAACAGTGCATATTATCTCGAATATTAACCAAGTGTTTCTTTATTTTGTTCGGTATATATATAATCGGTGGAATAGAAATTACAATTGTTTTGAAATGGCTTGGTTCATCTACGCTTTGTTTCAACACTTGGTCACAGATGTGCGAGAGTTTGAGAAATTGAATTAAGCATATCTTATGGCAAAAAAATTACGAAAGGATTGGGCAAAAGTTTCGAAAAAAGTGTGTTTAGCACCTGAGATCGGACAAGTGGCAACTGACTTGTATTTTTGGCATTTTTTGCGAAGAAAGCTAAAAAATCCAGCTGGGCAGTTGGTTGCGAGGTGTTGAAATAAGTTAAATCACTGATTTTTTTTCTTTATTTCAGGAGATGATCGTTTTGAGAAAAATCAAATACAAATTATATATTCGTGTTTTTTTTCTATTACAACATTATTTGTATGCCAAAAAATGTGTCATTTGATCAATATCATATCATCATGTGTTTTTCTTTAATCGGATTCCTAATCGAAATAATCAACTGTCTATATTAGGATAGACTTACCATGGCCAAGTTAACACAGTACTAGCTTGAACACAGCGAAACCTGTGGAATCCGACACCTTATTAGTCGGACAACATTTGTAATATGGACTCTGATATCACGCCAAGACACGTGTAATCTGGGAGAATGTTTACAGTTACTAAAGTAGTGTAATACAGTGAGGTATTATGTTCTAATGTTTACCATTGCATGGCATAACCACTATATACCTCTACCGAATTCAGTTGACTTTCGTAAGCCCATGGGATGAACAAGTTCTTAAAATGATAAATCTGCTTTAGTTGACATTCATAGGCAATATAAATGCCAAGTGGACAACGGCAAATTCAATGAATCGCTAGCAAATTCAATGAAACACTAGCTGGACAAAGGCAAATTCAATGAAGCGCTAACGCACTTCACTGAATTTGCCTTTGTCCCATGTTGGCATTCATACTGCCTATGAATACCAACTGAAAGCAGTTCAATGCTTGGATATTCGTGTGCTTGATGTTCCACACTTTTCATCACTAGAGTCTTGCTTAAAAAATAACAACAAACGGATATATATATAAATACGATTTAATGATTATGGAAATAAAAACAATGAGCTATGTACAGTAGATCGACAAACAAATAAATAAACAAAATAAATAAACTATAACTTAAGACATAACTCTCACACCAAATATAAACTTTTACACAAAATATAAACTTTTACACAAAATATAAACTTTTACACAAATTATACTTTGACACAAAATATCAACTTTTACACAAATATTAACTTTAACACAAAATATAAACTTTTACACAAAATATTAACTTTCATGCCTAACCTAACACGATTATACCCAGCACTAGATACTATGTGTGGTATTGTATTGGCACCACAGACAGGAGAGAGACTTGGTTGTAGGTCAACAAATATCAAACTGAATACGGACGAACATGCAGACAAACAGACCGACACAAATAGCGGTCATGCAGAACAGATAAGAAAGAGCTTTAGTCAAATGGCAAACGTTCTGACAGTCAAAATGATATATGTACCACTCATATATCATTTTATGATTAATAAAATCAAAGATGATGATGATAATGTTTAGTATGATACTAAAATGGCGATGATGGTGATATAATGATAAGTGGGATGATGATAATGATAACTTATTGTGATTGTATATATGATGATGATGAGTGATCTTATGATACTGAGTGAGATGGAGTGTCGTGATGAACTACGAGTGATTAGGTTGTATGTATGTGTGAGCATGTGTGTGTCTAATGTATTGTAATTGTAGTTAAAAGTCTTGAAAAATAAGAAATTACCAAAAATTATATGTGTACCACTCTGAGTGTCAATAACCACCAAATACTGTAGTAAGCTTCTTCCTTGGACATATATATATACAGATACGGACGAACATTCAGACAAACAGACCGACACAAATAGCGGTCCTGCGGAACAGATAAGAAAGAGCTTTAGTCAAATGGCAAACGTCCTGACAGTCAAAATGATATATGTACCACTCTGAGTGTCAATAACCACCAAATACTGTAGTAAGCTTCTTCCTTGGACATATATATATATATACAGATACGGACGAACATGCAGACAAACAGACCGACACAAATATCAGTCCTGCAGAACAGACAAGAAAGAGTTCTAGTCAAATGGCAAACGTACTAACGATCAAAATGATATATGTACCACTCTGAGTGTCAATAACCACCAAGTACAGACAGACACACATACAGACAAAACAAGTAGCATGCAGACAGACAGACAAACAACCACCATGCAGACAGACAAACAAACAAACAACACGCGGACAAAAATATTAAACAAAACCGAATAGCGTGACAGGACATCGGTATGTTATAAAACTATTAAACGACCGGGTATAATCTCCTACACGCCTACATTTGCCCGACCCCGCCTTATATAGATTTGACCATTCCCGTCTTATAACCACAAAACTATACGACCTTATAAATATCGCCATCTCCATGTCCAAGTTTTTTTTTAACTTTAAAAGTAAAGTCTCTGTTTCATCTAGTGCTACCAGATAACTTTTCTGATCAACAAGTCCTTGACCGTTTACATGGGATAGGAACTTCTTCATCGTCATCGTAAGATATTCTTCTCTTCATGCCCCTGTTTCTTTTGTTGTTGATATAGGTATAGCCACGCCTACTGGAAGGTATTTCGTCATAGGCCAGTTTGACCGGTACATAGGTCCCGCAGGAAGTCTGACCAGCCTCAAACCAAAATGGTGTTGGTTCTTTGGAGTGGTCACTTTCTTTGAGATGGTGGTCACTTTCTTTGAGAGTGTAATCCCCCTAAAATGAAGTTAAGATAACTTAGTTTTTTTTTCTACGTTCTTGGCGGAAACAAAATGGAGGATTTCTAATTCATAATAATGTTGACATGAACGCTTCACATGAATACTGGAATGAGATTTTGTCAAACCAGTCTTCAGTTTTGAAAGTTTGGGCACCTGAATAATTGTTTCGAAAACATAAATAAAGTCACAAAGAACAATGTCGGAAATCGTTTTGACCCCGAAAGGCCACCTTATTGTCTAAGTTACTGTCGAAATTGTTCAAATAGAGTGATACCGAAATTAGCTTACTGAATGTTCTTGACCTCGTTAGAATTTGCTACGAAACAATGGTTAATAAACTATAACTACAATTAGTATGCCCTTAATCAATCGGTAACCGTCGGCACTTTTTTCTCGTTTACGGAAAGTGCCGACAATTCCCGATTGGTCCTTAATCTCACCATCAGATCGAGGCTGTAGTCAAAATCATCTTCAAGTACAAATACCGCAACTGGGCGTATTTCGGCTTTCAAGCTGTTTGAAAAACAAAATGAAATTTCAATTTTTGCATACGCTATAAACTTACAAGTTCAGTGAAATTCATCATAAATAAACGAATAAATGGCAGTAAAATTACAGAATGTCTAGTACTGTATGTAAGGCTTAGTCACACTTTCATGAAGGTTATAATAGATTTGTTGGACTTTTAAGGATTTGAGCGACCCTTACCAAGGAGGTTTGGTCTCTGGACCAAGGACAGTCATGTGCTTAATATCACAATGGACGCTGTCTTGGACACTTGTATGCTCCTTTTGAGGATAGATAGAAGTAGAGAGAGAATGAAGAATATAGAGCAACAAAAAAAAGACAGAAAGAAAAAATAACCAAATATGGAATAAGTATTAGTAAAAAAAAAATAGTCATGCAATAGAGAAAATATCTAACAATAGATTGCAGAAACAAGCAACAGACAGACAAATTGGGACATAAGAATACACTGTGTTACAATACAATACACTACATTACATTACAATGCAAAATATTACGACTACTAACTTATAAAGAATTAATTCATTAAGTACAGAAAACACAACATTAAATACCTTTATAGATGTACAGAACGAATTCCTGGATTGTTTGTAGACAGGTTTGTCATCACAGGTATGACTTGGTGTCTTGATGACGTCAGAGGTATTGACAGATGTACAGGTATTTGTACTATCAGAGAAGGAGCGTTTCTATTGGAAGAAAATGAAAAACAATTAAAAGTTAAGTTAGGCCTAGTTAAGTTTAATTCATGGTCTAGCGGTTTTTGCTTTCAAACAAAGGCTGGTTAGATTTTAAATAGAAGAACTATAATATACAGTGATGTGCCAAAAATCTTTATCTTTTTATTATGCTATAGGTGTATTCTTTGTATTTCCAACTTTTTTCAATTGGCTTTTCTGCCTTGTTGATGGATCGTTTTTAATGAAATTTCGTATAACTTCATATAAACACAAAAAAAAAAAAAAAATACCATGAGAAGACGCTAGGGATTTTTCTATACAAAATGACCAAATATTGTCAAAATCCGTCTTTAAATAAAGTCATGAAAATTAATTGAGAGAAGCTGTAAATACTCGTCATTGTATATGTTTACAAAAGCTTCAAAATGTACCTTTAAAAATGCAGCAAGTTGAGTGATGTCTGCCTTTGTTTGTGTATTTTCTGAATACTGCTGGACTTTGGAACTCTGAAAAATATACAGTTAATCACTTATTTATTTGTCCACCCACTCACTAATTCATTCATTCATTCATTCATTCGTTGTTTTTCTCATGTGGAATTTTGAATGGCTTGTCGTTATATACATTTGAGATTGATAATTAACCGAGAAAGATTATTGAATGCACTCTATAACAAAGAAGAGGACAAATAACCGACAATAACTGAAGGATTTGATATTACCGGGCCAGTATATGAAAGATTGTGTTTCCAATTTTCTAAACTTATTTTTCATCGTTTCAAACCTAGATCAATAGCAGAAAACTTAGAGCGGACAAATGCCAAATAATACCTACTGTCATTCTAATTCAGTTATTGCGTCATTGTCACATTGAATTTTACAAATTCCATTGATCTAGACCGAAAAACGTATGACACTGTATTAATAAAATCTTATTATTTAGTTAAGTTTTTTAACCATATTTTTATTTAATATTCATTAAAGTATACCTACATGTTTTATAATTTGGGATTGGAAAGCAAGCTTAAAGCTCATACCAATTCCTTTCCCAGAATATGACAATACTTACCATAGTATTGTCCAATCGATATCGAGGCAAGTGAATCTGATTACGACCTCGTGGTTGTTGGTCGTCAGGGCGACGTGGTCGCCATTGTCTTTTCTTGGTACGAACGTTATCCATTGCTGCGCTGAATAAGGAAATAGCACAGTACCTTGAATTAAGGATTTCTGTGAGAAGCAATCATAAGATAGTAGTACGTGGTCGACAAAATGATAAAACGATCAAGTAATGATGTAGATAGTGAGAATGATCGACTTGCATGTTTTCCGGTCTTTTTAATATTTTGGTCAAATATTCCAGTATACAATCTACTTGCACTTTCTATAATTTATTTAAAAGTGTAAGCTTTAAATTTCTATCTGGTTTACTACAGTACATGTTTAAATCAACTCAAGCAGCATAGGCCTAAGCCTATGTTACAATGACTATTGTCAGATTCATTTTGTTTATCCTTATATTATTTCACCGTCAGGTTATGAAACGCCAAATTAACATATACTCAATTGATTGCACCAACTTTAAATAATTAAAGATAGGTACAAATAATTAAACCTATCTTTAATTCAATTGAAGTTAGGTACAATTCTGTTAAAGGTAGCCTGATAGGTTCAAATACGACGAATTGAACCTATCTTTAAATAAACTGAACCTATATCTAATTTAAATGAATCTATCTCTAAATTAATTAAAGATATTTTAATTTTAATGAAGGATATGTTATTTGTACCTAGGTTCAAATCATTTGAAGATAGGTTCAGTTCAATTGAAAATAGGTTCAATTCAATTGAAGATAGGTTCAGTTCAATTTAATTGTACCTATCTTCATATGATTAAAGATACAGTAGGTACGAATAATTGTACCTATCTTCAATTAAATTGTACCCATCTTCAATTATTTGAAGATAGGTGCAATTAATTGAGAATAGGTTATTTTGGCGTTCCATTCAGGTCACTTTCAATGTTCTATCCTACAGGGCGGTGCAACAAGCATGGAAACATTTTTATTTTTTTGCTTTATATTCTTTGTATTTCCAACATTTTCCAATCAATTTTCCCGACTTTGTTTATCATTGGTGGATTTTGACAATATTTAGACTTTTGTACGACAATATCCTTAGTTTCTTCTCATAATTTCGATTTATTTTCCCTCGTGTATTTATGGAGAAATACAGAATTATCTACACTGATAATTTCTGTGTGACGACATTTTTTGTATATAACGTTACCAAAATGACGTCAAAATGGCGTCCCAAAAATGGATGATTTTGTAAAAAATTATGAATACTTCAGTCATTTACAACGGAAAAAAGTGCAAACATTATGAGATGAAGTAGGAAATAACTCTCTACTGTACTGTACAATGTACGTATACAAAATTTTAATAAAAAATGATTCATTAACGATGTCATGAAAAAAAGTACGGAAACATGTTTATATGCGATACTGCAGTAGGGCCTATGTTATTTGTTGACTATTTCCATTGATTTTCAATGATATTTCTGACTTTGATGGACCACAGGCATTTGCATCTGATACAATGTATGTAAAACTGTATCTAAACCTTCCTTAAATACAGGTTTACAAAGGTATATATAGGCCTACCAGATGCAAATGTCTGTGGATGCATACTGTACCCCCCCCCCCCCCGTCTCTCTTCAACCAAATCCTCTCCTCCCTCGTCAATGCGTCTGTATCACCTCAAATTGAAATTCATTTTCCCGTTGAATTCTTCACCGAATTTAACAACTTTACTTGAAACGAGTCACTTACCTTGGTAACTTTGTCTGTGACAATCGTTGAGAAATTCTGAGAAGGAAAACTTGGAAAAATCAGGTAAAATAGTGAGAGCGAAATATATCGTGACCGAAGTCGTGAGTCTCGTTGATAAGAGATGACCGTGACAACAACATATGACGTCATAATCAATTTGACGAAATTTCCGGTTTTATGGATACACGTGACTCAGAAATTGAAAACTCATTGTGACGCGTTTCCGGTCTTCCATATAAGGTTATAAATTCATTGAATTTTCCATTTTGATTTCCATGCTCTTGATCGGATAGTAGTGTATATTTAGACGGGATCTTGATAGGATATTTCATGCTTGACTAAAATATGTATAGTATATTACCAATTTCAACCCTTAGGGAACAAGCTCTAGGTTCGTATTCATGCGGAAACTGACTGAAAAATCTTTGTTTCTGCGCTCGGGATCCAAAAATAAACAGAAATACATTTGTCCGTGATTTTTTGGTAGAAAATTCATACAAGAACCCGTTTAAAATGTTTGTTCCTGACATTTTCACCGTGAAAAAAGTTATGGTAACACGCAAGTTAGTCCGAAAGGTTCTATGTGATCCTTCGGACTACAAACAAGTAGGCTTGAGCCAGGAAGCAAGACTTGAGCATGATAACGATTTATTGAAAGCGATACCAAAATTTGCCCCGTATTAATGATTAATGGATTTTGTGCTCAAACACAATTTATTATTCCGGCTATAAATTATTTGAAAAATATCATTGTGTGAGTTAAGAAAGCTGGTGTGAGCACATAATCCATGTTTGAGCATGAGAACGGTTTCATGAGCGGAAAATTGTATAGCAAACAGAATCAAACGTTGAAATAAACATGTAATATTATTTTTATTTATCGTAAACTAATATTTTGGTTTGGTTCAATTGGCTTGTTTTGTTTTACGTCCTCTTGACAGCCAGAGTCATTTAAGGAGGCTCGACCTTTTCGCAATTAACCGCTAGATTTCCTTAAAACTTTCATATGTTGACTATGCTACCAGGTAGAGATGATTTTGTGAAAATCTAAGCATTCCTATGACTTGTTTCATTTTTGGTAAAAAACACCAAAAAAAAATGATTTTTCTCAAAATTCAATGTTTTTTTCTATTTTTTTTTTCTTGTGAATGTTGTTGAAAATCACAAACATACAATAAAATAAAAAAGGAAATCAATAGCTACCTCAAAAATATTTTATTTGTGGAAAAATGGACAAAACGATTGTTACAAAGTGTGTTATTTTTATATCTAGCGGACAAATTTCAGTATTCACAGTCATTTTTTTACATACCATATAGTTACATAAAGCACAAGCAATAAATTGAATCAAATATCACAGACAAGCTTTTTATGCTACATATTGAAAACTAAATGTAAAACTGTGTCTAGGGTAGGTCGTCTCCCTTGATGCTATAAGGAAGTTTTTATAGTGGGTAGTAATTTTACATAACACACACACTGTGAATGCGTACAAGCCAAAATCATTTTTAGAACATAACAACTACCGGCGTTCAGTGTTATACTTCAACAACATAATAGTGCATATATAATGACACCAGGCACAGCCGTTGTGCAAACGTTCTGCCAACACGGATAATTCTACCACTCGCCGACTCTCTCTCCAGTTTGAGAAAACATGGCCAGTTGTACCGGTACTATAGGCCTACCTTCCGATTCTGTTTCTATACTGTTGCCGTCGCTGTCAGTGTCCGACCATGTGTCGATATAGTGTACATCTATTTTTGTTGTTGTTTTGCAATAGGAGTGGTCGTGACAATACTTTATTTGCTCGTAATCTTAAGTTGAAGACTTGAACCGTTCCCTCTCATCTCGCCATTGTTGACATCGCGACATATCACGGTGTAGAACGAATTTGATACCCCGTGTTCAAATACCAGGTACACAAATAGGAAGCTACGTCACCACAAAACGAGAATCAAAACTTGTGTATTACGTAGGGTCGAGCCTCCTTAAGGACGTGTTGTTATTGCTGAACCACAAGTTTTCTTGTGTCATACTGTTCTGAGGGAGTTTGTCTTCTTGTATGCATATTTTGAAGTTGGCTGTAAACATATGTCACCTTACAAGTGGCAGATTAGCAACACCATACATGATACTAGGACATAAATCGCTTATAAAGTAGCATTGATAATACAGACATCGATACCTTTATCATTATGTGATATTATAGAAGAATTTGAAACGTACAGGCGGTCACCCATCAAACTACCGACCACGCGCAACGTTGCTTAACCAGAGAGAGCGGGTCCCCGGGTTATACCACATGACTGGAAAAGCTAACTTGCCAGTTAAGCAGTATTTCCCCTTCATATACCTAGGTAGACATACAGTTTTTTCAAATTTACATATTATTTAATAAAACATCTGTTGTATACCAATTTTTGACAAGTGAAATAAAGTGTTGCTATGGTATAAAATGAACGCCAAACCTACACCCACTCGAAATACGCAGGAAAGGTTAGAAACTGGTAATCATGTACAAAGTGGTTGAGGGACTAGCACCATTGTGAAAATATCACTCGATAGAAATCCCTTAAAACCATAGGCGTGTGTGAACTTGTCAACATTATTAAAAATAAAATCATGTTCAAGTATATCTTCTACAGCTTTTCATCATTGGTTTAAAGGCCCAATATACGTAACTTTCGGCAAAACTTGAAGCGAAAATCAAGCCTAATAACTTTTTATATTTATAGATTTAGCTAAGATTAACTGATGTCAGCAATATTCAAGATGAATTATTTCCTAGTTACCGGTACAGCAGCAGTTGAAACACGCTATTTGTAAACACGCGTCCATTTTGAACTGTCTTCTAAGTTCGGTTTGTTGTTGAAGTGGGCCCCACCTGAATTATTTTCAATTCTTTGGATTTTTTTGGCCAGAGTTTCTTGTTAGTTACCGCTCAGGTTTACTTCGTTTTAGGCTTATTTTTGCATGGTTATCAACTGGATTTTTTTTCAGAATTTTTCAGAATCACGAAAATTTCCCTGAAGTTACGTATATTGGGCCTTTGAATAAATAAATAATAATTTCTCTCTTCATGTGCTATATGTTTCGTGCTAAATTTAATTAGGGGTTATCGCCCTTCGACTGTGTGGTTTCGTGCGACTGTGTGAATAGGAGTTATCGCCCTTCGACTGTGTGATTTCGTGCCCGTTCCAACTTGTTAAGGACGCTCGACCCTTTCGCAATTAACCGCTAGATTTCCTTATAACTTTCATATGTTGATTATGCTACCAGTAGAGATGAATTTGTGAAAATCTAAGCATTCCTATGACTTGTTTCATTTTTGGTAAAAAACACCAAAAAAAACGATTTTTCTCAAAATTTAATGTTTTTTTTTTCTATTTTGTTTCTTGTGAATGTTGTTGAAAATCACAAACATACAATACAATTAAAAAAGAAATCAATAGCTACCTCAAAATATTTTATTTGTGGAAAAATGGACAAAATGATTTTTACAAAGTGTGTTATTTTTATATTTAGCGGACAAATTTCAGTATTCACAGTCAAATTATTTACATACCATATAGTTACATAAAGCACAAGCAAAAAATGAATCAAAATATCACAGACAAGCTTTTTATGCTATTTATTGAAAACTAGATGTAAAACTGTATATAGGATAGGTTTTCTCCCTTGATGCTATCAGGAAGTTTTTATATTGGGTAGTATTAATACATAACATACACACTGTGCATGCGTAAAGCATTTTAGAACATAACAACTACCGGCGTTCTGTGTTATAGTTTCAACAACATAATAGTGCATATATAATGACACTAGGCACAGTCGTTGTGTAAACGTTCTGCCAACACGGATAATTCTACCGCTCGTCGACTCTCTCTCCAGTTTGACAAGCCATGGCCAGTTGTACCAGTACTATAGGCCTAACTTCCGATTCTGTTTCTATACTGTTGCCGTCGCTGTCAGTGTCCGACCATATGTCGATATAGTGAACATCTATTTTTGCTGTTGTTTTGCAATAGGAGTGGTCGTGACAATACTTTATTTTGCTCGTAATCTTGAGTTGAAGACTTGAACCGTTCCCTCTCATCTCGCCATTGTTGACATCGCGACATATCACTGTGTAGGACGAATTTGATACCCCGATTTCAAATACAGGTACAAAAATATGTAAACATCTTACCCATCACTCTGTCTACCTGTAGTATTAGAGTACATTTGGACAAAATGTCGCGCTACGTTTTTGACAGCTGACTTCTCTAACTCGCTCTATTTTGGGCAGTGAGCTGATTTCAGCGGTCAGAACACTGACACTCGGCTATTGTACTCTTTGCTTGACAAAGGAAACAGACGTTTTCGAAATCTCGCAAATTAAGTTTTTAATTTCTGTTTGTGTACAAAACTAACTCTGTATATGTTAAGGCTGCATTCTTCCTTACTGAGACGTTAAGGCTATGTGCTTCATTGATTTTTCGGTGGTCATCAATTGAGTTCACAAACACAATAAAAACAGTTCACTTGTTTTTATTACCCTTAAAATTAGTCATATTTGTACAATGGTGCTGCAACTCTCTCATAGTCATACATCATGCTCTCATACTGTCAGAGGTCAGTGTGGTGGGAGACAACAATGTACTGCATAAAACTTTAGGTATTTATACAGAATTACTTTTGCCGTTAAACATAAAAATAAGCTCAATGTTTGGTAAAAATAGATGTGTTACTTACTTCACACGTATATCACTATGGTAACGACTGACAGTACTACTGAACTAGACTAAGTCAGTAAAACCAAGTATTTAACTATTTCAATAGGGAAAATAGAACATACCCGAAGTAGAAGTTATCTCCCTTTGATAAAATGTGGCTAGTATTGTAGTAAATGTTGGCAGAACAGTATCGTGGCTGAAGATATATGCTCGTGGCTAAAGCTACAATATTGTATGACATGACCGTTTTCGCGCTCCCTTTTATACCTTTCTCACGTGGTCACAACAAGTTCCTTACCCTCTCACGAGAACTCTACTATTTACAAAGTTACAATTTCCTAAAACATGTCCTCTTCCTGTCCTCATTCTTATTATTGTAATTAAAAGGGATTTAATCAACAAGGACAAGCTAAACAAAACTCATAAAAAGGACAAACACTTTTAGTCTCAGTTTGTCTCGGAGGAATAGCAGACGACATGCGTAAGGTTTCATAAAATGGCGCGATAAAGCTAAGAAAGATAGTTCTGATGATTATTACTATGGGATAAATCTATTACAATTCTTGTTTAATTAAACTTGTACATCATCTTCGAATATCAGCAATATTTCTATGATTTTATCATCTAGCTCGTAAATAGTCACAAACGCTCTTTTTCAAAGCCTAGCTTTACATAGCATTCCAATCGGCAACCCACTTCCGGTTTACAAGCAGCTTCACACTCGTAGTTTAGTTAGTTTAAACATAATGTATTGTAAAGTATACAAATAGATTGGACGACAAGTTATTACAGCATTAGTTATCTCCACAATAAATGATACTGATCGAATACATATATGTTGGTGGGGGGGGGGGGGGGGGGGTAGAGAATGTGCAGGGGTGGGAAGGAGGTCGGGTGGAAAAGGGAGAGAGAAGGTAGGGTGAAGAGGGATTTACCTAGGGCAGATATCTGACTACTAGTAAATTACAAAAACAAAGTCCAGTGACAAGACAGAATAATTTTCAAATTATCATAACAAAATCGATTTCATAAAAAAATCAAAAGGCAAATTAATGAAATGCAATTTCATAATCACATATACCTATGTACACACTCAATAACTATATAATGATCAAAAATACTATATAATGATCGAAACCTCTTGCTGGGTTTAATGTAGCGATGCACGTGTCGAAATATGTTTGTATTTATTTCTAATGACAGCTGATTATTGCCACACAAAAGTAGTTCTAAAGTTAAATCGAAATGTAATATATCTAAATTTTGAAGTAAAATGCGTCTTTCGTTGTTAAACAGTAGACACTCCAAAAAAAGTGAAAGGCATTTTTACAGGGATGGTCACAATAACAAACTGCATTTTCAACAAGATTTACTCATATTTAAGTGGACTGCACTGATGTCTAAGTTTTATATGTAAAATATTAAATTTTCGATCACCAAAACCGAAGTAGATTGGTGGAGGGGATGGTACATTTGATATTTTTGAAAGAATGTAGCGAAGGCAATGATCGTACAGCGAGGTCCGAAGTATTCAAACTGCGGAGAATAGAAGGTATAAACGATGAATTTGTTAGAGAAAGCCCGAAAGGAAGAGTTCTATAATTATTATTATTTCTGAGATTGAAGCGGTTTTTGCCAGCAACAGTTGACGGCAATAGATCATTAAAAAAAATCTGGGGTGATATTGTTGTGCATTTTATACAAATGTTGGAGTTTTCTGCGCTTCCTTCGATTCGAGAGAGTTTCTAGACCAGTTTCAAAAAGTAAATCTTCAATTCGAACATTTCAGTTTCCTAAGCTGTACAACCATCCCACAATTCACAGGCATATTCTAATACTGGTAAAATAAGTGATTTGTAAATTTTCAATAAAGTATCTCGATTAGTATTTTAGTCTGCGCAAAACGTTGACTTTTTTCATAACTGAAGTATATATTGTACAAATATATGCCCCCCCCTGTTTCGCCCTGAAATTAAAAATTACTCTTAAGTGTCTATGATTATCAGTAAATTTAAAATTTCGCCTTTAAATTCTAATTCTAAAACTTAATCGATTTCAACTGAGTTTGAAACAAAACTTATCTCGGTTTTATCCGGATTAAACGTAACTAACCATGTTTGTGAACATACATTAATAGCCTCAAGATCTCTATTCAGAACATTTTCAATTTCTAAACATGAAGAGGATGATTTTAAAAGAGAGGTATCGTCTGCAAATAGACGAGCAGTTGATTAAAAAACATCAGCAATATCATTTATAAAAATATTTATAAAAATGCTTGAAAATTACTCTCTCAAACACTTTCACAACTGTTGATAAAAAGGAGATTGGTCTATAGTAAGAGGGAGAATGCCTGTCACCTTTTTTTAAATGGTGGCATAACTTTGGCTGTTTTCCATAGGTTGGGCAAAACACCAGACGATAAAGACATATTAAAAACTATTACAAGGGGAACACAGACGGTTTCTAATGTATTTCGTAACATATGGTGGCTTATTCCATCCTCACCCGAGGCCTTTCCAAGCTTTAGTATTTGTAAAACATCTCTTATTTCACTATAGTTGACTCTTATAGAACTAAGACTCTTTTCAGTTTTTAGTTCGATGAGAGGGACTTTTATCATCTACAAGAGATATATTGCAAAAATAGTCATTTAATAAATTAGCTTTGTCTACGTCGCTTGTAACCACATTTTTCGAAACAGGATCAACAAGCGAAGGTATAGATTGTGTAGAACCAGACTATTGCATTAACTTTTTGATGAGTCGCCAATAAGCTTTTGGGTCGGAAGATGAGTACTCATCAATAATATCATGAACGTTTTCATAAAATAATTTACGGGCATACTTTTTTCATATTGTTGACTTTATTGCGTGCAGATTTGAATTAGTTGATATCTGAAGGATATTTAGTTGAATTCTCAGTTTTAAGCAACTTATCTCTAATTTTCATCGTTTTTCTTAATTCAGAGGTCATCCAAGGTTTATCGTTAGGTCTAATGATTACTTCTTAAGATGGTATACAGATATGCAAATTTTAGAAACTGATCGGTAAAAAGTTTACAGGCAATATCAACTGAATCACAATTTTAAAAAGTTCATTCCAATCATAATGAGCAATAAGGTCATTAAATATATTAAAATCTGCTCCCTTATACAGCCAGACTTTACGCTTAAAAATGGATTTGATAATACAGGCAATATCAATACAAGCAATTCAACCGTCATGGTCACTAAATGATTTGTCTTTAGATATAACAGAGGAGTCGATACATGAAAGTGTGTCAGAAAAAAGTTTAGGATCAAGTAGACTTGATCGAGCCGGTCCTATGCTTCACACTCGCTGAACATAAAGAACAATTTAACAAGTTCTCGATGGCGGTTCGATATAAAAGGTATGTTACAATTACGATAAGATATCCCGCGTCGCGATGTCTCTATGTTTCTTTCAGTTACGTCCTGTATGGTAGCAGTTTCTTTTCTAATTTACGTCGTTGCTCCCGTTCTTCACATAAACCTTAGGTTGATCAACAGTTCTCACAGAAGAAGTAGTAATCTTCAAATACCTAGTGACATGCTTATATGTCTACTTCATTATATAAATGTGAAATAAATGGGTTATGAGTTATATGAGTCAGGAATTAATTAGGAGTTACAACTTGTGAGATGCTAGTTATGAGTATCAAATATAAAAGTTAATATGTCACTTTAAATTGGGGCCTGTCTATGTTATTTTATGAGCAGGTAAATACGTAAATCACGACATTAGATTATATCGCCAACCTGGGCTGTATCAACTTTGAGGGCAATTCAACTGTTTTATCACGGAAGGGATATTGCTGGTCACATAAACCCACGGTGTCTCCTCCTCCGAGGTGTGGAGCTGAATTCAATGAATGATGATGTTCTAGATAAAAGGAGGGATGCCAATTTGGGCCTTCTGGTGGCTATCACCGATAAGTTTTAATTTTTGCCTATCAACACCTATGGGTTAGGTGGTCATGACATGGTATGATATTAAGGTCAGGTTGGAACGCTTAACGAGTTATGTGGGGGTCAAATAAGGGGATCAAATTCATAATAGGCTCCATTTTGACACTCTGAAGTCCAACAACTGTCAAGTTCAGAATTGCATTTTAAATACAACTAACAAAATAACTGATGGTATGTGTCAAGGGAGGGCAGTATATCCTAATTATATTGGTCATAAACTCGCACAGGACTATACAAGTGTACAATATGCACAACTTAATTTAAACCTGACCTTAATTTCATGTCATGTCATGACCACCTAACACATAGGTGTTGATAAAAAAAATTGTCGGTGATAGCTACCAGAAGGCCCAAATTGGCCTTTGGTTGAACTCCGAGGCATTGTTTATGAATACACTTTAAAGCAAAAGGATCAAGATCATGTTTGACGAAACAGTTTATGCCCTTAACACCCCCCCCCCCGTTCTTTCAGTTCTTTAAACGAAGTTTTTTAAAGGACATAAATGACAACTTATGCCCTTTTTTTTCTTTTTTTTTTTATCAAAAAACGTATGTCTCCCTTTAACTGTTTTAAACTTGTTCATATTGTATACAAAGTTAAAGAAAAACCAGAACACTGACACGGAAATGCCTCGCTATATTAGATTGCCCTAAGCGTAGAAGAGACCTAAACATTGAAACCTTGGTGCACCATTTCGCCACCCTTGAAGAACTTATGACGCATGATACAATGTTAATAGTACTTATTTACAAAAATATCAACACCTTGAAGTTTAAATCTGGGTTATATTTGATAAGAATCTAATGCAGAAATAGTAAAATAGCCTAAATACGGAAGCTAAAATGAATACCTTAATTATTATTTCTGAACGAATCCAAATAGACGTACATTGTCACCAACACATGTGATAGCACCTATTTGATTGATTAACATATTAAGCATGGCAAAACATGAATTGCACTGTGGCATCTTCGTGAAAGATTCATCAGTACTGAAATATGATTATTCGTACGATTTTCAAAATGTTAAAGTGTACGATTTAATCGAAATTTAATAAAGAGTTAAGTTTGTCTATAATGAACCGTGCCAGTACTCATTTAAGATTATTGTTGTCATCAAGATGACGGTAAACCTTGAGAACTTAATTCCATCAGCAAAATCAAAATGCTAAAATTTCCACCAAAGAAAGTTTTTAAAAATACGAAAAAATCTAGGTTCGATATCGAAGCTAAAAGTATCTGTTTTTTTTATAAGGAAATCGGTCTTCATTAATGAAGTGAAAAACAGTGATAAATGTAGCTATGAATGTTTAATCATATCCGACCCCGGTTTATGGGTTTCCAGGCAGTAGATATCCTGGTAATGGGTTTCGAATCAGTGGATATCTTAGTTGTGCGTGTCCTTTTATGGTCACTCAAAGAGTCTATATTGTGCAACTGCCGAATGCATGGAAAATACAGAAGGAACTCTACGAGGTGATGTAGAAGGGGCTGCAGAAGTGGGGACGTCCATTTGTCTGGCTACCACCCACATGGTTACCATGGCAATAAGTGTGCCTCCACCCGCCACGGCCGCCAGGTAGAAGGAATAGCCGAACTTGATGTCTATCTGAAGAGAAGTCAGAGACGGCACTGTTTTCATGTCGTTGAACTGAGTGGTGTAGAACATAAGCACTGCGGTGATACTGGAGCCAGCTGGTTGAGATAAAAAAAGAAAGAAATAATAAGTAAACGCAAGAATATTTACCCGGAGGGACAGATCACACATTTGTAAACAAACAATATAAGAAAATGAAGCAAAAGCCTTCACTCTAAAAATGTGCATTATTTTGTAATTCTGATACCTTAAGATATCTCAATGGAGCAATATGTAAGCAACATAGGGACCATGTGTAAATATGCATGCAGGGCTTCATTCTGCAGAAATTTTGGTTTCCATGGTAACTGATTTTTTTTCAGTGGAATTACACAGAAATGTAAGGGATTATGTGTTGATTACATCCAGATTTTTTTCTTAACAGAAATTAATATAAGATTGCCGCGGTAACTAGGTCATATAAACATGTTTTTAGCCAGTAAACCCAATTCAATGAAGTTTCACATGATTGTCATGGCTCATGTGTAGATATGCATGCAGATTATTTTATGCAGACTTATAGTTGCCATGGTAACCAGGTCACAAAAACAGGTTTGTGTTTGAAAATGTTGGCTAGAAATGTTCTTAAACCTGTGAACCAATTTCAATGAAACTACACAGGGATGATGTGTCTGCAGATTAAAAATTGTTCGTCATCAAAATTGTTTTATAAAAGTTGTCTTATGCAAAGGTGGGGGCGGAGAGGGTATAAGTTAGCCATTGGCTTACAGTTTTAGTTTATGAAAGCTTTTGTAAGTTTCGTTTCTCATTGTCTTCAGTCTCTAGATAGATGAGTGGTGCATAACAAAGCAATACATGAACTAAGGGATCGCTACATGAAAAAGTTAAATTCACTTTGTTGAAATTGAACAGTTTTCACGACATGCGAAAGCTAATTTCATAATTTGTTAGGTAGTTTCGTTTCTCCTTAGAAGTAATGTATCGCTGAAATTAAACTTTTCAGCATACTCGAATGCAAAATGAGAATACATTTCGGCATAATCTTTTCTTAGGTTAATATTTATTCTTTCTTTTGTTCCTGTCACCGACATTCTCGTTATAGACCTGTCATATGATGAAATGACGTCATCATTTTTGAAACTAAGGGGTCAAATTTGGTTTTTTGTTTTTTGAGGTATTTTTTGTTTGGTGGTTATGTTCATATTTCTTAGTCAATACAATATGTATTCCTGCTCACACAAACGGTCGTACCGGGTATATAACGCACGAGAAGGGCATCCCACATGTTCGAAAAAATAGCTGTTAGTTGTGTTTGATGTTTTCACGTTAACACATGCTTACTAACAAAGTTCTAATTGAGATGATCGTAAATATTTACCTGCAACCAACCAAACACTGCTCAGGTATTTAACAATAAGGCGCTCATGTCCAGATCTAACAACTCCCACGACGCTGATGATGACATTGAAGAAGAGGGCAACACATGCAATGATACAAAGTCCTTGGATGGTATTTAAGTAATCTGAAATGGAAAAAAAACAAACATGGCAAAACGGTTTGGCTTAGTAATTTCATCCTGCTTACATATACTTTTGATAATTTATTAAATCCAAGTACAAAGCTATTTACAAGCATGTCTTCTCGAACCATTCGATTTTCTTTTGGCTATCTGACTGAACAATCACAAAAATACAAAGGAGTTTAAAAATACAAGTTATTTCATGATAATGCTTTCTTGAGGGATAAAACTTGAGATTTGAGTGTGTCGGCAAAGTAGCGTCAAAAGTTTATCTTTGATTCTCTTCAAAACATAATTGCAAGTAACATACTCTCCTACATCAGCTTCCTACCTCGGTCTGAACTTAAACTATGACCAACACGGGCAGCTTTCTACTAAGCTTTATTATTTGTTTTTAATTTTTCATCACATTACATGAATATAACAATCATCATCATAACTCAACAGTCATTACAGCAACTACTAAGCTTTATGGTAAACGTTTCGATTTCGATTTTCCTATCTTGAACTCTCCCTTTCTTGATATTAACATCCCTCTAGGGCTTGCTCTGAATATCGTGATAGATGTCAGCGGCTGACAAACCTATGGCACAGGGATTCAAGAAGTGCAGGTTGATGAAGACTATGGACACCTTGGTATCATGGGGAAATATTCTGTTTCTTGTGTGATATGAAGATTGACGTTTTTGAGCATGCTCATTAGTTTGCTCACTTATTGTGATTGACAATGATGACTCGGTTCGCATTTTGAGAACTTTGATGAGAACAAGATTTACATGGCAAGTGTCGTCGATGAAGCAAACGACGCTTACTCTTCCGGAACACCTGGTCATACTTTATTATGCTTGTACGGGTGTACAATGGAATTACACAGGAACGTAAGGGATTATGTGTAGATTATATGCAGATTATATGCTTAAAACGGGAAAATAGCTCACCATCAGAGCGTGAGATTATGTCATGAGAAAACTCAAAAGTGCTTTATTATTATTATTTCAAATAAACCTTACAGTAGACCGTTAGGCGTTATACCTTCCCACCCCCAATAATTATTGCGTAAATCTCATTTCATAGTTTTTGATGTTTTCCCCTGTGTTGCTGCAACAATAATCTTCGATGCACTATTTTCTTTATAAGTATATAATATTATAATAAGAAACCACTTGAACTGTGTCTTTGCTATAAAATCCTCAACTGTATATAACACTACAATAACAAACCAGTTTAACTGTGTCTTCGCTACTGTACTTTACAAATGCAAATACAAATTCAGATTTCAGGATTTTATATAAAGGGCTCCAACCGACCTATTGTATCATTGTTGCAGGCCTTAAATTGTTGGGTGCATATGCTTTGTCTTATTTACTTGATTGTAAAACATCGCACTCATACTGTAATACAATAACAAAGCAAAACATGAACTGTTAACACGTGACATGTTCGTATGTACAACAAACGCTTACGCTGGACAAAATATATAAGGATGTCACAAAAGGGACATTTTTCCTTAGACATCACCCCAATCATAATATAACTATATCACAACTAACTACGTGTGAACCAAATTTATAAGCATCAACTCTTAGGAATGAACGGAAATCAGAAATGGGATTTAAATCCAAAAATCAAATATCGTCGAAATCAAAAAGTAGTCAAAAGTGCATAGTGTTTTAAGACATTATATGTCAAAAGCATTTAAACATCTTTTGATATCAATGTAAAATATAAAGAGGAAAAGAAAAGACGACACTGCATTGATCAATACAAAAGTCATCAGATGTGAATTTTGTCACATTTAAAATTCCTACATCTTACTTGTCATTACAACAGTCTTCAGTTTTAAACGGTGTCGATGATTCCCGATTACACGGTTTTTAAAGCATTCGTGAGAACGATACAAAATTCTTTCCGCTAGTGTATTTTTGAGAATAAATAAAATAAACAATTTATCAGGTGCAGACTAAAGAGCAAGGGACAAGTTGCACCCCCGTGTTCAAATAAACTAAGGATTTCTCCCGTTTTCTTGAAACTTAAATTTCTTCTATATTTGATTAAACGAAATCAACTCTCCCAAACAGCACCTGAGACAAAAAACTAATATTTCACATATGGAAATGTAAACAACAGACAGATAACTCTAAAAATCTTTGAGAATACCTTTTGTTTCTCCATCGTGTCCCCCCCCCCCCCAATATAAATAAATGTTATGTTCAGAGGGATTTTGCACTGTTGTAATAACTCATTCGAATTCTGTTTGCATCACTTATGCAATGAATGCGTTATAAGAACAGATTGGCGTGTACGACCCAACCTAGATTTCATTACATGGGTATTTAACAAACACAATACTTCCTTGTCCACGAGAAGGACGAAACATGATACAGTGTTTTTTTTTCATACTGTATATATGACTTAATTTAAAAGGTGAATCATATGTATGTGTTTGTGTGTGTGTGTGTGTGTGTGTGTGTGTGTGTGTGTGTGTAAGGTTATTTTTTCAAGACACTGATAACCAACACAGGGAGAGGTTCCGATTGGAGATTAATTTTATTTAGTGTAAACCATTTTATGTAGTTTTGGCTAAACATTTTAGTGTCAGTAAAACTGATAATGCAAAATAAAATAACAGTAGTCCTTTTTATGTAGCATTCAAAGTTCTTGTTTCTTTAATGCATATATCTATTATTCTAACCATGCCATTTACAAAGACGTTGAAGTACTAGTCTCAAACATTTTTGATGAAATACCCATTCGGTAATGGCAGCCGACAAACATTCCGTGGTCACCCATCCGGCTAGCGAATATGAAACCATACTTGTTTATCATGTTATTTGTTGTCGGGTAACTTACAAAAAACCACAAGTAAACAATAATTCAATAATATTTCAGACGTAGGTATGACGGCTCCATCAGGTGTGGCACAGAAAAAAAATATCAATTTGATCACATGATTGTCCATGTCATATTTTGAGTAAAAAACGTGGCTTTCTACATTTAATATGTTGTATAAAAATTGATGTGTTACCCAAATAAATACAACAAATGTAGATACAGTGATAAAAACCCTCCAAAAACCCCAAACATTCGTTTACCATGTCATATTTTTGAGAATTGCACATTTGTTTTATGACCTATAAGCCCTGTAGTTTGCTGCTAGTTTAAATAACATGATGCCATTGACTTCCATACTGGAGTCAAAATAACGACTTTTCACATTTCAGTTTTGAATGAATATTGACGTTTTACACATGTTAAAACCACAAATTAACAACTGATATTCAAAAAAAAAAAAAAAACAAAGCTTACATTCGTTTACCTAAGCAATGAATATTTTAGCAAATATTGTAACAGTCCTATAACACACATGACAAACTTTTATAAAGCCCGGTAGGGTTTTTGTCAGTTTGTCAGCAATAGCAATGTGTCTTAGGACTGTAACATCATTTGCTAAAACGTTCTTTACTTATATTTACAATTTGATTGAATCGTTGTACTGTACTACTTAACTTATTTATTTCTTACAAAATCAGGTGAAGACAAGAAAGAAACTTATGATGTCATAATAGCAAATTGTGCACAATGAAACAGTCCTGTAACATGTGCCTTCACAATGCATTACAATGGAAAGTTCAAGAGCAATTGTAAATATATTTTAAACGAGTCAGAGGCTCGCTAAATTTCATATGAAATAGAACTCTTTCAATATGCTATATAAAGCTGTTGGCAAAAGATATATAACTTTAATATATAAAATGGTTGATTTGATCAGTCCAGGTAGATCTCTTTATATAGAATTAATACGTTTGCTTATATTCAATAATGATTAAGAGTGTTAATGAAATTGTATTCGAGTATGCTTACAGCCAGCCGGAATATGTATGCACTCTATGGAGCTGTTGCCTTTTACGGAACCATCTACGCAGACCTCGAACAGGCCGGCCCTGAAATCACTTGTTCCTGTCAGATTTGTATGTATCGTTAACCAGTAGTCTGTGCCGACTCCGATCACTTGCAAAAGGAATAATCCCAGGGCAACCAAACCACCACAAACCAATGGTGTAGACGCCATATTGAAGGTTGTAATGTTCTGTGCCGTGTGGTAAGCTATCACAGGTATGGTCAGAGACTAAGGCTCTGTACCACGTGACAAAAAGAAAATATTTAATGTAATTTTCTTGCAACCAGGAAGTCGTCTTGATTTCAGTTTTAAAACTTTTTTTCCTGGACGGACTCTAAAGCTGAGACCACTAGTATGCGCATCCATCCGTGTACTAACTGACAAGTCTAGGGTATATGATACAGGTGTTTTTATCAAAATCTGTGCTTAAGAATAGATAGCTGTAAACAGACTAATTTATGGCAATGTACTGGTATTACCTGCGTTTCATGATAAACAGCTCAACAAACTGTTAAGTTTACCTGATTTATATAAATCTCTAATATGTCATACAATGAATGAAGAAAAAACATTGCAAAAATAGTTTTGAAGGAATTTAATTTTCATCCTGACAAAACACACACTTTATTTCGTCTTCCAACAACTTTGCGTTGCAGACGTGTCCCTAAATACATAATTGCCTGAAATTAAATGAAATTTTTATTGACGCGTTTTCATTTGCACTATATACTTGCTAAGGTAACAAGTTATCTATGTTGCCGTTAGACTACATCGGACATAGTTCAATACAGTAGTACAAACTGTTTTAAAGGCCCAATATATGTAACTTTCAGCAAAATTTGAAGTGAAAATCAAGCCTGATAACTTTTTATATTTATAGATTTAGTTAAGATTAACTGATATCAGCAATATCCAAGATATATTCCTTCACAGTTACCGGTACAGCAGCAGTTGAAACACGCTATTTGTAAACACGCGTCCATTTCGACCCGTCTTCTACCTTCGGTTTGTTGTTGAAGTGGGCCTCACCTGAATTATTTTCAATTCTTTGGATTTTTTTGTCAAAAGTTTACCGCTTAGGTTTACTTCGTTTTAGGCCTATTTTTGCATGGTTTTCAACTGGATTTTTTTCAGAATTTTTCAGGATCACGAAAATTTCCCTGAAGTTACGTATATTGGGCCTTTAACTATTGAAACATTTGAAAAATAAGATAAAATATAGATTTGTATCATTTAAAACAAAACCGACAAACCAGGAACATTAAGTTTAAAGTTAAGAAAGGTTAGGGATTTGAATTGTGTTTTTATAAGAGTTATATCAAAATAATTATAAAAGGCTGAAAACATTTAATGGGTTATGAGTGATTGGGACGCAATGAGAATATGTCCGATGGTCATTATTTTAAATAAGTATTGAGGGGGTCTACCAACATGCCACGCATGAGGCTCTCCTTTTACCTTAGACCTTTTAGAAATAAAATTCACATATTAAAGATATACCGATGACAAATACTTTCATGTCGTAGGATTAGACCTACGTTTTGGTTATTTGAAAGAAATCGGGTTATTTAACGATTAACTTGAATCTATTTTTTTATGTTATGGGGGTATAACACAAAAAACAGGAGTGTACTTTAAATAAACCGCGAAGCGGTTTATGATGAGAGTACACTCCGGTTTTTTTGTGTTATAACCCCATAAGGCCATACCAATTTGATTTGTTGTTTCGTCGGATTTACCGCTCCTGTTTTGGAAAAATAAAATAAAAGTAAAAGTAAAACATAACCGCTCCAATTTTAAGGTCAATGAAAAATGACGAATCCGGATATATTTTACAATGGTTCAAAATTAAGAAAGCGCCATATCGATTCATTTGAATGTTTGAAACGAAGGTTATAAATAGTATTTCAAGCGTTTTTTGGCAACAACAGGAGGGAAACGCTCGACGAGGCCTTTTCACTTTTGAAGAAAACTGGGAATGTGTCAAAATGGCTTTGTTAGCGTGTTGGTCACTACATAATCTGGTTACCATAATATTTTGCAAATTACCGCAAAAGATGGTTTATCGTTCCAAGATCTCTTAATCAAAGAACTCATGCGGTCTCACTAAAATGCAACTTCAAGCGTCAACAGGAAAAAATCTTTAAAAATCATGAATAAAGTAAGCGACATCAGAAGATATGTTGTTAATTCAAATGTACGACTATATATAATAACACCACTATATTGAATTTCAAATCGATATTCTTCTCAAGCAATCGACCAAATTTGGCAAACATCATTGTCATTTCATCAATCTTTTTTTAATAGAATAGTCCTACTGTTGATAGTTAAAAAACGTGTTTGTTATTAATATTTTGAAATATTTATGTAGGTAATACCATTCGAACTCCCTTCAAGATTCCGCTGGTGGTCACCTAGTCATCAGTAGTCAATACATTTAAATCCTGAATGGATATAACACTGGATTCATGATGCTTATTCGACCACGAGGTAAACAATAATGGACTTATTCATATATGGGACTTCAACTTAATATAAACTGATATTACTATTTATGATTTGGATATTTTGTACACAAATAATGCTTGTGTCCATAACTATTATTATTGTTGTAACTCAAAAATTATATCAGCAAAACACCAAGTGTCTAACATCTAGCCTTCAGAGTTTGTTTTATAGTGGTACATTATACATATATTTTGTCATCATTAATTTATACAAATTCGATAAAATATGCATTCTGCATGAACAGAAGCATCTTAATACCTACAAGATAAAAATGTTGATAAAAGGTGTTATCTACGGCTTTGGTTCAATCACTAAACTTAAATGAATGACCTTGGGTCTTCTATTAGAAGGTAATTTAAGAAAACTTGTCTCTCAAATGCTATATAATTGCACAGCTTCAAACAAGTAGTTTGTACCATGGAAAGGATAAAAAACCGCTTCAACAATTTAAATACGTGTACTATTTGGTGATACATTATATGATAGTCGAACACGTATTCTGACATTTAGTCTTTGAAAACTACCGCCTCGAAATTTCAAGGAATTCAACAAAACAAAAACAAAAACAAAAAAATTGCGCCCGCTCGCTCCAATTTTGAAATCTCATTTTCCGACGAACAATAAATCAAATTGGTATGGCCTTAAAAACTTTCAAAATGTTCTTGGTATGTCGTTTATTGTATTTAACGATACAAGTCTCTATATTGATTATTTTGCAGTTGTTTCCATGGTTTGTATTCAGTACTGAGCTATGTCCGACGTATCCAAACAGAAACAGTTAGATAATAACCATAACAAGTATACTCTGCAAGTTTGTATACGCGTTCTGGTATACACATATATAATTATCTTTCAGGCATAAAGGGATTTAGTAAACCTCCAAAGTTATTGGAGGGACGAACTCAGTATGTGATTTTTATGAATGAAAACTAAATCAAAATTGCAAAGTATTGCTACATTCATTGTATGATATGTTATAGATTGATATGAATACATTAAAATGAAAAGTTTGTTCATCTGTTTATCATGAAGCCTTTATTGTGTCTGTTCACAAATTTCTGATAATAAACACATGTTGTGATGGATCTACGTGTGAAAAATACCCGTGAACGTGACATAGCCGTACATGGTTGGATGAGCACACCAGGCATCGACAGCTCTAGTGTACCCCCGAAATCATCACGACTTCCTGGTTAGAAAAACGTCTCATCTAAAAAGACATTAAATAATTGTTTGTCTCGTGATATAGAGTTAAAGTCTGTGACAGTACCTGTGATAACACATGTACACGGGACATTAAAACTTCGACATGGCGTCTGCAGCAGTGGTTTGTGGTGGTTTGGTTGCCCTGGGATTATTCCTTTTGCAGGTGATCGGAGTTGGCACAGACCACTGGTTAATACTAAATTTAGTTTGGAGAGATGAGGTTAGTGCCGGCCTGTTCTGGATCTGTGAGGATCGTTCTGTTCGAGGCATCAGTTCCAGGGTGTGCCAATCTTATTCTGGTGGATGTAAGCATCCTCGAATACTTTAATATTCAGTAACATTCTTAATTATTACTAAATATTTATTCATTTGTATTTAAAATTCAATCGTGACTGATCAAATTAAGCATTTTCTTGATTTAAATTATATATTTTTTATCAACAGCTGTATATATGATATTGAATGAGTTTCACTTTCATATGGGACTTATGAAACGAATCTAAGAATTTGTCAACTTATCGAGCGTTTGGCGAACATAAACTTTTTTTATGACGAAATTTTTGACGAGTTTCATCAATCTCGTATGAAGTGGAAACGAATGTAAGATGATTTTTATATCATTACCTAAATTGTGTTATTAATTCATGCAAAACGTCAATTGTCATACTGAAATGTGAAAAGCAGCCAATTTGATTCCAGTAAAATAGGTGATATCAAGTTGTTGTCCAAGGCATAACGTCAAAATAAGAAGAAATGCAACTTACGTCAATCATAGGGCAGATAGATCGAATTACACATGTGTAATGCGTAAAGAATATGACATGGGCATATTCACTGCTTCAGCCGAAAACAGCAGTATTTCATTATTTGAATAGCGGGCAATATAGGCGTAAACATATCGGATTGTATTTTCCCGCAAAATGATGACGACGTCAACAATAAGTAAGTGACGTTGTTCCGGTAAACGTTCACCATGACATGTGTTTAGAGTTTATTCCACGGGTGGTATAAACTCAATGTTATTCGACAGTTGTAACGATTATTTGATACCCTGAGAGTTGAATAACAACCACCAATTGAGGTGGAAATAGGGAATATATATGTAACAATGTTTTTAGTTAAACGAAAAATATTTTACGAGTATGGCTAATATTTTGATAATTTTCACGAGTGCGCAGCCTCCAGGGTGACATAATTTACTGTTATATATTCTGTTTATTACATTTACCCCGGAACACGAAACGATACATCAAGTTGACATTACTTGGTGCAAATACTTTTGACACTAGCAAGTCTAAGTCTAGTTTCCCTCAACCATGCCTATTTCCCTCGGCGTCGCATTGTCGCATTGTTTATTCAGAGATAGTTAAGAGAACATTGAAGAGGTCTGAGAAGATATGCTGATGAAGAGCTTTGTCCCTAGTGTTTGAAAGGGATAATAAGTATTTTTTGGAAGGATGAAATTATTAAGCTAAGAAACTCATTGTGCCATGTTTGTTTTCTCCTTCCAGTTAACTACTACGCCACCACAGGACTAAGTGTCATAGGCAGTATTCTCCTGTTTGTCAATGTCATCATCAGCTTCGTGAGATGTGTTAGAGCAAGACCAGGGCGTCATAGTTTTGAACACCTGAGTGGCGTTTGGTGTGTCGGGGGTAAATATGTCCGATCATCTCATTTTCTTGTCTGTAAATTAAAATGTTCCTCTGTGGAAACATCAAACACAATTGTCAGTTGTTTATTTCGAACAGGTGGCATGCCCTTCCCGTACTTATTATATGATCGTTCATAGTGAGCACAAATAAATATTGATAGAGAATTTGATTTAAAAAATAAGAAACTGACATCACAGATCCTAAAAAACGGCACCTTTCTTGCAACAACAATGACGTCAATTATCAGATCTATAACGAAAATGTAGGAAATTATTACAGCAGAAAGCATAACCAATTACCTAAGAAAGGATTACGCCGAAATGGTTTCTCGTTATGCATTCGTTTATGCTGAAAACTGTTCAATTTCAATAACGTCCAAAAGGAAATGTTTGTGGCAGTATTGGGAGCGATTACTTGCTTTTAATGAGACACAAACCCTCCTAACCTATTATAAAATAGTGTTCGCGCATTTTTTCGTGCAGTTCGGTAACTGAAGTAGCACCAGTTTGTTATATTGGCTGATCGACGAAAGTTACCTATCGTATTTTCGTTGAAACATTTAAAAATAATTGAAGTGTGAATATATATATATTTAAATTTGTAAATGAAATTCATAACAGAATACAAAGTTAAGAGCTCGAGAACAGCTTTAAGCTATTTGAAATAAAGAGAAAAAACAGCTTGGCTTAAAAGTTGCTAGTGTCCATGAAAATTCCGATAGTATTTTAAAAGAAGCTAGTTTCCATTAAAAGCCTGATAGTTTGCTCAGTGTATATAGTTCCCATTAAAGGGCCGATAGTCTGTTTAAACATTGCCAACCAATCGCTATGTTGGGAATATCATTCTTTATATTGTCTATACAAATTCTGGTGAGGGTCGATTCCGATTTCATTTGCAGCAATAAAGCTTGTATCTGCGTAAAACGTTTTTTTTCGAGAAGTAACATCCCTGCATGGTTATACATTGAAAGAACTATATGGCCTTTCAAAGTGTTACTCTTCATAGACAATGTGTTGAAAACCCGAATGATGCTGTCTTTACCGTGAGATAATTGATAAGACGACTACACATCGATATCTTTGCCCTTTTGAAACTATCTTGCAATCATGTATTACATATCAATTACAATACCGTGACTGGTGATCGTGATAATGATCTCTTAATGTTACAGCTACTAGTTATAACGATATACTAACATATTATAACGATTCACTTTTCCGTTATGATGATATACTACATTATATGTAACTCGTAATGATGATGTACTACATTAATTGAAACTCGTAATGATGATGTACTACATTAATAGAAACTCGTAATGATGATATAATTCATCTCCAGCACACACACATACATGCACACACATATGGAGATACTAGCCAGGTGGTATATGACAAGTAGTTAGCGCCTGAAAAGGCAGCTCCTGTGAACTCCTCAGAATTGTATATGATAGTACCGTATGTATTAATTGTATGAGAATTGTAAATCTATGTACTGTAAAGCGCTTTTGAGTGGCTTATTTTAGCTAGATAGGGCGCTATATCAAATGTTGTATATTATTATTAATATATTTATTATTATATACTATATTATATGTAACTCATTATGATGATATACTACATTATATGTAACTCATTATGATGATATACTACATTAAATGTAACTCGTTATGATGATATACTACATTAAATGTAACTCGTTATAATGATATACTACATTATCTGTAACTCGCTATGATGATGTACTACATTTTATGTAACTCGTTATGATGATATACTACATAAAATGTAACTCGTTATAATAATATAGATTATCATTTCTATATTATTAAACGAAAATTGAAAAAATCAAAGTAGATTTGATCATCGTCGGACTTCCATCAGTGTATTTATCTGTGACACAATATCAAAGGATGTGTTTCCTTCCCTTCTCTGATATTCTTGATCCTAAGTAGAATCTGGTTGTTTGAAACGTTGCGCTTTAACCCCTTAAATGTTTCGAACTGCATCTTTGATAGTTAACAATATATTGCTTTCCTCCTACGCTGTTTTAAGATAGCATGATTACAAAGCAATACGTTTCTATAATGAAGGGTTTTGTTTTATTTTCTTATATTGTTATATCTATAAATGTGTGGTCATGACCTTGCAATGTAAACATTCATTCGTTTACTAATTATTATAATTTTTTCTCCAACAGCTTGCTGCAGTATCGCCTCATTGATTTTGTTTCACAACACCCAGTACCACAACGTGAAAACAGTGCTGTCTCTGACTTCTCTTCATCTAGACATCAAGCTCGGCTATTCCTTCTACCTAGTGGCCGTGGCTGGTGGATGTGCTTTTATTGCTGCTATTATTATGTGTGTGGTAGCTAGACAAATGGACCCCCCACAAACTGTAACCCCTTCTGCTGCCCCTTCTGTACCACAAGTGTTTGTAATTGATTCAGGAGTTGCACAACAAGGACACATTGGTTATCCAAAACCAGGATACGTATAACCAGGATATCCACAGTCTGAAAACCCTCAACCAGGATACCCACAGGATGGAAACCTAAAACCAGGATATTCACAGAATGGAAACCCACAACCAGGGTATCAAAAATCTGAAAACCCAGAACCAGGATATCCACAGTCTGAAAACCTACAACCAGGACATCCACAGTCTGGAAATCCACAACCATGATATCAACAGACTTTAAACCCACAACCAGGATATCCACAGGATGGAAATCTACAACCAGGATATCAACAGTCTTGAAACCTACAACCAGGATATCACCAGTCTGTAAACCCACAACCAGGATATCAATAGTCTGGAATCCTACAACCAGGATATCCACAGTCTGGAAACCTACAACCCAGATAACCACAGGATGAAATCTACAACAAGGATATCCATAGTCTGTAAATCCACAACCAGGATATCCACAGTCTGAAACCCCACAACAAGGATATCCACAGTCTGTAAATCCACAACCAGGATATCAACAGTCTGTAAATCCACAACAAGGATATCCACAGGATGGAAATCTACAACCAGGATATCAACAGTCTTGAAACCTACAACCAGGATATCAACAGTCTGTAAACCCACAACAAGGATATCCACAGGATGGAATCCTACAACCAGGATATCCACAGTCTGGAAACCTACAACCCAGATATCCACAGGGTGAAAATCTACAACCAGGATATCCACAGGATGGAAACCCAAAATCAGGATATCCACAGGATGTAAACCTAAACTCAGGATATCCACAGCCTTGAAACCCACAACCTGGATATCCACAGTCTGGAAACTCGTTAACCTTAGTCAAACATAGCTACATCCCTCATCAATTACCACTTAAAAAATAAAAAGAAACTTCATCAAAATCGCTTACATTTTAGAAACTGAAGCTTTATCAACTCGCCTGTTCAATTCATATGTCGCATTTTCAAATCGTAGCTAACATTTCCCCCCAAAACAAACATCCACAACTTCGACTGAATGGCATTGTTGAAATAACAAAAAGCTCATAAAACACCTCACCAAACAAAAAACTGCACACACTTTTGAAGCAGTTACGGTCAGTCTGTGAGGTTCTTCCAACACAGACGAAGAAGACGACGAATCGAAGAGTTCATAAATAAGATATTGTTAGACGTTGTGTTTATCCATCACTGGTTGTCCTTTCATATCTTCACCTGACATCTGACTCGCTTACTCACACCGACCAATCTTTCTGTAGTAGGATACCATTTTAATGTAATTGAAATTGACATATAATTATTGCACTGTTACATTGTTACGTAATGGTGATCCGGTCCGCCATTTTGTGACGGAACTGTGTGTATTTTATCACGCTTTGTAAACCGATTCACATTAATGTCAAAGGATAAATATGTTTTTATCTTATTACCCAGTCGTCAGTGCACGCACTTCACGGTAATCTATGTCACACCCGTATACGATTTGAATGAAGGCGGTTGAGTTTTACTCTAGAGACATTTTGAGTTTTAATCTGAGCTGTGATATTAAATTGTACATATACTGTTTTATTGTTGAGTATAGTACCTATCATTGCAATGTATTGATCGTAATTGTATATCCTTGTAAAGATAATTGATTTGTGATACCTATCTTGTGATATTTTGAATTTCATGTTATTAGCATTTCATGTTTATCTTCTGCTTAATTTAGAAGAGATGTTCTGTTTTTATATTTTCATCCATATAATTGTTTTCTAGATTATGGTAAAAGTAAATATTTGTTTGTCCTTTAGCATACACTGCATGCTATACTTTTTGCAGATTTTGCTTCATTGTCTGTCATTTACCAACCACGGGTTGTGTCCCTTGGATAAAGTCCTCTTCCTTTTTAAAGAAGTAGGTTTTGTTATTTCTGTACAATTGTAAGCCTTGAGGTTTATTTGCTTATTATGTGCAATTTATATAGTTCTGTATCTAGATATCTTGCTTCATTGTGAAAAGTATAATGTTTCAGTTCGTTTACTTTGCAATGTAGGTCTATGTGATCGGAATATGGTTATAATTTTGTTTAAGAAGTATTTATATAGTGAAGCATGTTTGTACTAAATGCGTTAGCCAGTTGCGTTTCACTCGGACGAGTTAATTATTTGTCTTAAAAAAGTAGGTTTGCTGATTGTGATTTATACGATCGTTATATACATATAGTTATTATTTAAGGATAAACTTTCTATTTTGTTTAGGTTATCGGGGAATAACAACAATGGAAAACGAGTAAGTTATACATAACCGGCTTCGCCGGTTATTTAATTTACCCGTTTTCCAATAAACAAAATAGAAAGTTTATCCTTATATTTACAGTATCTTTCTGTGAAATGTTGGTAACTATTTTGTTCATTATAGTCCAATATTCGGACACAGATTTCATTTCAAAACTAATAAACGTGGGAATGGTTCAATAAATGTAACAGCATGAAATTTGCAAGTTCCGCCCACGTTTATTGTTGGTGACGTCACACAATTGTGTTTCAAACTGTAGGATTTGCATAGCTTCGCCCACATGTATTGTTGTCGATGTAATAGAAATTTGTCACGTGTTTAAGTACAGGTATGCGGTGATAATGATAGTCTGTTGAGCAATGGTTGTCGAGTGAATGGCAGTGTAGACTGTAAATATAGGGTTTTAGCCTTTACCTGCTGAGAATAAATGGATATATGACAAGAGCTGCCATGTTTGTAGTTATTTCAATCCTGGAGCAGAACAACTGCTACATTTCTGCCATTCTCTACTTTAACCTTGATTTTGAATGGAAGGTCAACGAATACCGATGAACTATGTTGATGTGAATATTTATGGGGCCTCATATAGCATTTTGGTCCATCGTGTGTGACGTCACAATCTCTCACCTTCATTTCCATTCAAGTGTCTCTTAAAATGCAAACTTTCCATTGATTCATTTATGACGCAGTTGGATGTAATAGACATGAATATCAAAACTGCAAGACGTAGATATCAAGATCCCCCTTACAAATAGTGAATGCATTCAAGCAAAAGTGCATAATTTGAGACGTCTGGTGGTAGCCTTCGTCATTATGTGGGACAACTTACTGTAATTGCTTGTTCACGGGCTTAATGATTTAAAACATAAAAAAATGTCTCCTGTGGGCTATCTGATGAAGCGGGCTATTTGGTAAAATGTTTTCCTTAAACAAAAAAAAAAAAAAAAAAATGCGGGCTATGTGATGTCTGTCTAATCTGAAATCGTTTACTTTTCAAACAAAATACATATTCTAAAGAATTTGTATTTGGAACCACTTACAAGTATAGAAGTGTTGCCTGACAACTACAGTAGGATTCCTGTGATGTTTGAGCAAGTTTTATTTAATATCAGTCAGTATATATCAGATAGTCCTCGGGAAATATGCTGGAGCGGGCTATCTGAAGATATGAAATCATAAAAACAATATTTTGGGGTGTGCGGGCTGTACAAAGGAGCGGGCAATACGGAAAAAAATACGGTATATAGTATCTTGTGCTTCGTTCTAAGAGTAAAGTAGATCAAATATTGTGTTAAAGATTCGTCTTCATTCAAATAACATGATAATGTTGTGAATGTGTCAGATTAGACTTATTCTTTATACAGACTTAAAACGATCTATGTTTTCTTTGTGAGATATCTGACTTGGTTACTATCGACATATCAGAACCGAAAGAAAAATCATTTTGATTGGTTTTGATTGAAAGTATCCTGATAATGTTATGAAGAAAAATGCTTCGACCTTTTCAATACAATCTATCGTCTAACAGAATACATTTACTGCTTTATTTTTTTTTTAAATCTGTGATAGACTTGATTTTCATAATGTTTTTTGGTTACCTTACAAAAATACCGTCTGTAACACCGCTATATATTCTCAAACACTGGTTTTGATAAATACACCTGTATTATATACCCGAGAACGTGTAAAACAGTACACGAATGGACGCGCATACTAGCGTTCACAGCTTCATTGTCTGACCGGAAAAAGTGTTTTAAAACTGAAATCGATAGGACTTCCTGGTGGCAAGGAAATTACATACATTTTTTTTGTCACGTGGTACAAAGCTTTATTCTCTGACCATACCTGTGATAGGTTACCACACGGCACAGAACATCACAATCTTCAATATGGCGTCTACACCAGTGGTTTGTGGTGGTTTGGTTGCCCTGGGATTATTCCTTTTGCAGGTGATCGGAGTCGGCACAGACTACTGGTTAACAATACATACAAATCTGACAGGAACAAGTGATTTCAGGGCCGGCCTGTTCGAGGTCTGCGTAGATGGTTCCGTAAAAGGCAACAGCTCCATAGAGTGCATACCTATTCCGGCTGGCTGTGAGCATACTCGAATACTTTTCAATTTCATCAACACTCTTAGTCATAATTGAACATAAGCTAACGTATTAATTTTATATTTAAAGTTCGACACTGTTTAAAACGACAGACGTTGTTGTTATCTCAAGTAAGATGAAGGAATTTTAAGTGGGACAAAATCACATCAGATCATTTTTTATTGATCAATGCAGTGACTTCTTTTCCCTTTATCTTTATATTTTGATATCAAAAGATGTCTAAATGCTTTTGACAAATAATGAAAGAAAAGGGTTAAGTAACCAAAACAACAGAATGTTTACTGCTAAAGAATGCAAATACTGTATAGTATGTTTTTCTTACCTTGCATCCCAAAGTCAACCTTAATGTTTTAGAATACTTTGCACTTTTGACTACTTTTAATTTCGACGATATTTGATTTTGAAGTTAAATCCTTTTTCTGATTTCCGTTCATTCTTAGGAGTTGATGTTTGTATATTTGGTTCACACGTAGTAGGTTATGAGTCTGCGATATAATTATGATTGAGGGTGATGTCGAAGGAAAAATGTCCCTTTTCTGTCATCCTTATATATTTTGTCCAACGTGAGTGTTTGTTGTACATAACAACATGTCACGTGTTAACAGTTTATTTTTAGCAAATGGCGTCTAATGTTATGATTGCGTATATACCGGGTGACATTTTACGATCAACACGGAAGTAATAAGACAAACATATGCACCCAAATATTAGAAGTGTATTATACACATGATGATCTAATAGCAAAGACACCATTAAAATGTTTTGTTTTGCAGTGTAATATACACCTGTGAATATTACAGCATAGACACAGTTAAAATGGTTTGTTATTGTAGTGTAATATATACCTGAAGATCTTATAGCAAAGACACAATTAAAATGTTTTTTTTTTGTGTAGTGTATTATATACCTGAGGATCTTATAGCAAAGACACAGTTAAAATGGTTTGTTATTGTAGTGTAATATATACCTGAGGATCTTATAGCAAAGACTCAATTATAATGGTTTGTAATGGTAGTGTATTATATACCTGAGGACCTTATAGCAAAGACTTAATTAAAATGGTATGTTTTTGTAGTGTTATATATACCTGAGGATCTTATAACAATGACACAGTTAAAATGGTTGGTTATTGTAGTGTAATATACACCTGAGGATCTTATAGCAAAGACACAGTTAAAATGGTTTGTTATTGTAGTGTAATATATACCTGAGGATCTTATAGCAAAGACACAGTTAAAATGGTTTGTTATTGTAGTGTAATATACACCTGAGGATCTTATAGCAAAGACACAGTTAAAATGGTTTGTTTTTGTAGTGCTATGTATTTACCTGAGGATCTTATAGCAAAGACACAGTTAAAATGGTTTGTTGTTGTAGTGTAATATACCAGAGGATCTTATAACAATGACACAGTTAAAATGGTTTGTTATTGTAGTGTAATATATACCTGAGGATCTTATAGCAAAGACACAGTTAAAATGGTTTGTTTTTGTAGTGTAATATATATACCTGAGGATCTTATAGCAATGACACAGTTAAAATGGTTTGTTTTTGTAGTGTTATATAAAACCTGAGGATCTTATAGCAAAGACACAGTTAAAATGGTTTGTTTTTGTAGTGTAATATACACCTGAGAATCGTACAGCAAAAACACAGCTAAAATGGTTTTTGTTTTTGTAGTGAAATATACAGCTTAGGATCTTACAGCAAAGACACAGCTAAAATGGTTGGTTTTTGTAGTGAAATATACAGCTGAGGATCTTATAGAAAAGCCACAGTTATAATGGTTTGGTATTGTTGTGAAATAGTATAAAGAGTTTATGTTGAACAAATTGTCTATTTAAGATTAACAATTGATGAGTTTTAATACTTGTATATCAGATGTACATGCTATATCTTGACACTTATGAAGAACATAATGCACCGAAAATTATTGTTGCAACAACACAGGGGAACACACCAAAAACCATAAAATGAGATTTAACGCAAAATTTATTGTGGGTGGGAAGGTATAATGCCCGACAGTCCACTGTAAGGAACATTTGCTAATAATAATAATAAAACACTTTTGAGTTTTCTCATGGCATAATCTCACGCTCTGATGCTATCCGTTTTAAGAATAGAATCTGCATGCAATCTACACATAATCCCTTACATTTCTGTGTACTTCTATTGAAAAATAAAATCAGAGAATACCAAAGCGTCAACAAAACCATTATCCAAACTCAAAATCGATTTAAGTTGAGGCAAAATATGAATAGAGGAAATATTTACATGGAGACCCCGATAAAAGTACAAAAGAATAAAACCAGATGTTCCGGAAGAGTATGCGTCTTCTCTTTCATTGACAACACCTGCCATGTAAATCTTGGTCACATCCAAGTTCTCAAGATGAGAACCAAATAATCGTGGTCCACCACAACTAGTGAGCAAACCAAGGAGCATGATCCAAAATGTCAATCTTCATATCACACAAGATACAGAATATGTCTCAATGATACAAAGATGGCGACCATAAAACCCGCCCATAGTCTTCATCAACCTGCATCTCTTGAATCCCTTGTGCCATAAGTTTGTTTGTCAGCAGCTGATATTTATCACAAAAATCTCGATATTCAGGGCATAAATGACATGTCAACTGCGAAATGTAGACACCATAGGATTGAGAAGTAGGGATGTTACTGAAAGGGAGAGTTCAAAATAGGAAAATCGAAATCGTAACGCGTCATCAAGCTTAATAGTAAGCTGTCCGTGTTGGTCATAGTTTAAGTTAGGATTGAGGTAGGAAACTGATGCAGGAGAGTATGTTACTCGCAACTATGTTTTGAAGAGAATCAAAGATAAGCTTTTGACGCTACTTTGCCGACACACTTAAGTATCAAGTTTTATCCCTCCAGAAAGCATTATCATAAAATAACTTGTGTTTTAAACACCTTTATATTTGTTTTATTGTTCAGGCAGATAGCCAAGAGAAAATCGAATGGTTCGACCAGACATGCTTATTAATAACTAAAAGTGTAAGCAGGATGAGATTACTAAGACAGAACCGTTTTGCCATGTTTTTTCCCATTTCAGTGAAGTTGAGTATCATCCAAAGACTTTGTGCCGCTGCATGCGTTGCCCTCTTCTTCAATGTCATCATCAGCGTCGTGGGAATTGTTAGATCTAGACATGGGCGCCTTATTGTTAAATACCTGAGCGGCATTTGGTTGATTGCAGGTAAATATTTCCGATCATCTCAATGTAAGTAAGTATGTGTTACCGTGAAAACATCAAACGCAACTGACAGCTATTTCTTCGAACATGTGGGATGCCCTTCTCGTATGTTATATACGACCGTTTGTGTAAGCATGAATACATATTGTATTCGAATTAGAATAATAAACATACAAATGTAAGCAGAATGGATTCTTACCACCAAAATAAAAAAAAAAAAAACAACCAAAAAACAAATATGCACCCTTAGTTTCAAAAATGATGTCGTCATTTCATCATTTTACTGATCTATAACGAGAATGTCGTTGATCTTAACAAAAGAAAGCATAAAAAATAACACAAGAAAAGATTATGTCGAAATGTATTCTCATTTTGCATTCGAATATGCTGTAAAGTTTAATTTCAGCGATACATTGCTTCTTAGGAGAAACGAAACTACCTAACTTATTAAGAAATTAGTAATCGCGTGTCGTGAAACTTTTCAATTTCAACAAAGTGAATTGAACTTATTCTTGAGGAGATCCCTTAGTACATGTTTTGCTTTGTTATGTACCACTCGTTTATCTAGAGACTGAATACAATGAGAAACAAAACTTACAAAACCTTATATAACGTAAAATTGTAAGCCAATTGCTAACTACCCCCTTCCGCCCCACCTTTTCAATAAGAACTTTAATAGGAAAATGTTGATGACGAACACATTTTAATCTGCATAAACATCAACACATCATACCGGTATAGTTTCATTGAAATTGGTTCACAGGTTTAAGAACATTGCCAGCCAACATTTTTAAACAAAGAAAACCCCAGCTTTTAGTAACCTGGTTACCATGGCAACCATACGTTTGCATAAAATAATCTGCATGCAATTTTACATGGGAAACCTCATTGAATTTGGTTTACTGGCTAAAAACCCGTTTATATGACCTTGTTACCATGACAACCTTATATCAATTTCTGCCAAGAATTAAATTTGCTTGCTTGCAATCTATACATAATCCCTTACATTCCTGTGAATTTTCAGAGAAAAAAGATCAAATAATACTAAAACGTCAAAAAAACCTACTCCGAACCCGAAATCGATTAAACAAGGGGCAAAATATGAACAAAGAAAATTTTTACATGGCGACCCTTGAAACAGTAGAAGTACAGACGACATCCACCATGTAAATCTTGGTCACAGGTTTTTGCCTTTGTTTGTGTACTATAAAGTTTTATTCTTTTATTTTATTGACAATTTTTAAGACATATTATATACTCAGTTATGTTATATGGTGAATTTCCTGAATATTTTTGTGCTAGCTTCGTGCGGATAGGGCATTTATGAGAAATAAAAGTGTTTAATATATTAAGAAATGTATGCATTTTATTATTTAGTAGGAAGCAGTCCTCCAAGAAAGCAGAGCACAAAAGAAATGTTCGATATGGAAAAACCAGGCCCATGTCTGATATACCTTACGCAGCATGCATGTTTATATAAAAACTCAGCTTCACAAGTGCTTATACTTGCTTCTTCAAGCTCTTCAGGTAAAAGAATGATGGTTTTAGTGATTATATATTTGAAAATTTTTATAATATATGCAATATAAATAAAATACTGAAAAATGTATAAAATATTTTTTCTATGAATGTCAACAGTGTGAAAACCAAGGTAACCACATGAAAAATGTCAAAGAAGTTCAAAAAGTACTATTTTTTACCCAAAATGTGACCCATGTAAGAAGTATTTTTTTATTAAGTTTAATATAAAATTTAAGAGTATGTACTCGGTAACAGAATTAACTGTGTTCCATCGAAGGTCGTTTGTTTGGATTTTGATACGTGTGATATTACAGGGATTATTAATTGTTCAAAGATTACAAATATCGAACAAGGTATCAATTCATTTATTGTCAAGGTCATCGTTTCGAAGGTCAAGGTCAGAAGTTACATCTCCTAACCGCTAACAGCCAATATAGTGAGGAATCTCCTGACGTGTCAGTGTTCTAGTTTTTCTTAAACTTTGTAAACAATATAAACAAGTTTAAAACAGTTAAAAGGAGACATACGTTTTTAATAAAACAAAACTAGAAAAAGGAAGTGTTGATGTTAATGCCACGTGCAAATGTTGTCATAAACGTCCTTTAAAAACTTCACTTCAAGAACTAAAATACCTTGTGTAATGCTATATGACTTGTAGTTTATTTGGGGTTGGAGGTGGGGGTGGGGTGATATGACATAAACTGTTTCGTCTAACATGATCTTGTTCCTTTTGCTTTTAAGTGTATTCATACACAAGGCTTCAGGGTATTTCAACGTTCAACCAAAGGACTATATGCACTAAGGGGTGTTTTTGGCCCCATGCATTTTCTCCTTATTCTTCTAACAATTAAAAGTGCAGAACACAAACAAACAATTTCAGTAAAATTTAAAACGTTTATTGATGGTATTCCATAGCAACGGGCCATAGCAACGGGTCATAGTACCATAATCAGCTTAGGGTTCAAGAGACAACATTTGATGATTACATTATGTAACAACATTCTGAACCATCCATTTTATGTTTCTTTAATAAATATTACGTTAATTTTAACAGTTTCATAGTTTCTATTTTTTATTGAAAGAAAAAAAAAGAAAAAAATGTTGATTTTGACCATAGCAACAAGACTTTTTGCATAGCAACTAACATTATTCACACCTATTTACATACAATTCATTACAATATAACCATATTTGATACATACAATAAGGAGTAAACAATTACTGTGTGATATTTCCATTTGACTTTTGTGGTATTTACAAACCGAGTACTACACTAGGGCTATTTTAGCCATAGCAACAAGCGTTTTTGCATAGCAACTTACACTATTAACACATGGTTTGAATGCAAATCACTAGAAGATACACATATTTGATTTATACAATAAGAAGTCAACTTTTAATAAGTGATTTTTATTTGATTGTTGTGTTTTTTAGGAAATGAATAGTGTATTATGATGATTTTGGCCATAGCAACTCACATTTTCCATAGCAACGCACATACTTTACATTTATATACATACAAATCACTGAAATATACACATATTTGATACATACTTTCATTTTCATTTACATTAAATAAGAAGTAAATAAGTATTGCATGATTTCCATTTGATTATTGTGGTTTTTACAATACCAAATATTTCATTGTGATGTTTTGGCCACAGCAACAGGCATTTTTGTATAGCAACTTAGGGCTGTTCCAGAATTAACCATGGGGGGGGGGGGGGGCATTTTGTTAAGAGACTTACCATACATAAAATATCAAAGGTAATTGAATATATCTTAGTAAGGCATGGTAGACAGATCAAGTTTTGACCCAACACCCATAAATGGCACAATATGTAGGTGCCTGCACTGTCCCTATCCTAAATGATTAGTTAAGGAATAACTCATATGAGTTGTACATACAAATAACTAAAATGTACATACAAATAGAAACAAACTTTTGCATTGCTTGGTCTCATATTAATAATAATATATACACTCATAGATCTAGCACACTGTCCATTTTCCAAGGTTTTCTAAGGATCTCTAAGGTTTAAAGCTTGAGTATTGAGTCATTTTTCCGCTGTTGAATTAAAGCTCTGTTAAAAATCATTGGTAAAACTTCTAAATCCTTGGTTAAGCTCAGAAATCTTCAGTGAAACTTGGAAATCTTTGATTAAGGTCGAACAACTTCGACAATGCTCGGAAATCATCAGCGAAAGTTGAATACTATCCATACAAAAGCTTTGAAATCCTTGGTGAAGCTTGCATTGGACACCCCTTGATAAAGTTCAGAAATCCATAGTAATTAATGCTTGGATATCCTTGGCTAGGCTCAGAAATTATCCACGAAGAAAAGCTTGGAAATCCTCAGTGAAGCTCAGACTTTCTCCATGAATCTTGGAAATCAGCAGTTAAGCTTAGAAATTCTTGTAGAATCTCAGAAATCCACAGTAAAGATAAGTATCTGTGCAAATAGAAAAGAAAAAAGTTCAAAAACATTATAAATTACAATGTACCTGTATTTAATTCTGCACCTGATAAAATGCTGACAGAACTTTATATATGTACAAAAAAAGTATGGTATGTATATCACAATGGTATGATATAGTATTTAATTAGTTATATACTATAGATCCAAGGATGTAGAATAAAACATGATAAGTGACACTAGTTTGATCCATGGAGTAGAATAACACAGGTGTGTTCCATTAACCTGTAAAAGTACATTGTTTTGTTCCAATTTTGCTACACGAACAGTCAAACACGAGTAGCAAACATGAACTTACTGTATTAACAGGTCCAAAATTAATAAAGCATTTAAAAATACATTCTGGTAGCACCTTGGTACTTGGGTATATGAGGAAATTGTTTCTCATTGCATTCCATCAGCAGGTTGATATTCAGACTTAAAAAATGCAATAAAAACATGATGTTATTGACTTACATTTACTACATGTACCGGTATTTGTTGCCTACTGTATGTATGTATGCTTGTGTACTTACAATGAAAGATATTTTCACAAGCTGAGAAGCAAGAATTTAATATGCTTTGTTTTAGTTTACAGTATATATATAAAAGTATTTCAAGATTTTAAGCCTTCCCCAGGTATACCCAGGTACACCTGTTTAAAAAAGTGAATTGTGTTCACCCTGTTTATAATAAATACAAAAAGCAGTTGCATTGACATGAGGATAAAATAATTGATATTCTTCCAGCTTCCTAGCTTTCTTTAACATGTTGTAATGTTAAACTGCATCTTATACTTCATATGCACGTGCAATAGTCAGACAATATTTTGTTCTTATTTAAAAAATATTAAAAAATAAATTAACCTCATGTTCTCTGAAAAGGGTTTTTAAATCAACTGCAATTCTTAAAATAATGTTTGGCTGGTCAAAATGAAAAAATCCCTCACAAAATATGTCTTTTTTAAACCTACATGGGGTAATTATTTAATTTTAGCTTAGTAATTCATTATCTTAATTAAAAAAAGTTCAAATAGTAAAGAATTATTTAAGTAAGGCTTATACTGATGCAATATATACACTTTAATTATTATGATTGTGGCGTAAAGCAGAACTGGGTAAATCCATCTGATTTTTATACAAAACAAATTCCATTTTGTATGTTGAGTGTTGATTTATATTTTTTTAAGTTAAAAAAAAGGTCATGCATACGCATCATGTTTTCATTTTCATGGAAGAGTACTGTTTTGTATTCTCAAAATATAATTAATAAGCAATGTCTGAATTGAAACAACTTAAATTCTTGCTATTAATCTGATTTTCTCCATCTTGATAAAATCCGGTCAACTCTCTTCACATGTCTTGTCTTTAGCAAGCCCCCTATTTCGCAAATACGGTACGACGATGTTTTGTCGGCAAATAATTAGCAGTAGGCCCTAAAGTACTTTTGTGATGGCATTATGAGTTGGTATAAGGGGTGTTTTGTAGTATTCCATACAGTATAAAGCCATATTTATTTCATTGTGGCTGCAATAGCATTGGGCATTTCAACTTGCCAGATAGGAATAACTGTCGTCTGTCCGCACCGTCTGGTACAGATCAACCAAACTCACAAGATTTCGATATCAACAAACTGCAATCTAAAATTTTGTGTTTGAACATCGTCTGTTATCCAACACCTACCATTTATAAAACAGCCAGATCCGACAGACGGAAAAGTCCTCCTCTGTGCAGTTAAACAGGCCGATAATTAATAAAAGCTTGTTTGTTTCGATTCGCGTTTTGTTTACGTTTCCGCGGGTGATGTACAGTAGTTTAAACGACGAATTCCGGAAGTTACGGAAAATTCGAAACGTAACATTTTGTTTTTATCAAAATACTTTATTTCATTCAAAATACGAATTATAAATTAAGAGATAGTTTTAAATGAGTAGAAGTTAAAATAATAATTTTACAACAACTTTTGGTGTCGTTATTTTTTTTACAAGAACGATAAAGTCCGGATAAAATGGCCGCGTCGTCAATTATAGTCTTCTCTCATTCGAGTTTCGGGCGGAGTTCGACTTTTCGAGATGGTTTTTTCGATCTTTAGGTATGAGCGCAGTCGTGCTCCAAAACGAAACTTTAGGAAATGATTTGTTTTGCAAAAAAGAAATCAAATCTAAAATATCTTTTTGGAGCAAAACTGCGCTCATACTTAATTTTGGTGTTGAACACCAAAAATTCTGTCGTTTTCGCCTTTTAAAACCCCCCAAAAATATATTCAAAGCAATATTAATTAAATCAAAGCTTATTTCCAGCAAATTGATGTATCTTTATTGCTATTTCAAAGTATATTTATTTATATTTTGTAAATTCATAACGGTAAGAATATTGGGGCATATATCGGGGCATACCGCATTTGGTCCTTTAATCTGGAACATCATCATGTAGGTTGGCCAGTAACTTCCCGAACACCTGGTCTTATTCTCTTGTGCTTTTACCAGAGTCTCCATGTAAATCTTTCCTTTGTTCCTATTTTCCCCTGGTGTAATCGATTTTGAGTTCGGATTATGGTTTTGTTGAGGCTTTGGTATTCTCTGATGTTTTTTCCTAAATAAATGAAGTTGAGTCATCAGCCACAGAATTCAGCTCCACACCTCGGAGAAGGGGACACCGCGGGTTAATGTTACCAGTAGTATTCCTTCCGTGACGAAACAGTTGACTTGCCCTCAAAGTTGATACAGCCAAGGTTGGCGATATCACAATAATCTAATTTCGTAATTTTCGTATTTACCTGTTCATAAAATAGCAAAGACAGCCCCCAAATTAAAGTGACATATTTAACTCCATATTTGATACTCAAAACTAGCATTTCACAAGTTGTAACTCCTATTTAATTCCTGACTCATAAAAATCATAAACCCATCTATTGTTATGTTAGTGTAGTATACAACTGAGGATCTTATAAAACAGTAACCTTTGTACAAAATGGAACGCTATCTTTTTATACATATTTGGTATGTAGATTTTGTTTCAATTTTTCTATATAAAGCGTTTATGTTGAACAAAATTTCTATTTATAATTTAATATTATTGAATGTTAATACTTTTATAGCAGTTGTACATGTTACTTACTTACTTACTTACTTGACACTTCGAAAAAAAAGAAAATAATGCACTGAAGAATATTGTTGCAGCAACACAGGGGAAAACATCAAAAACCATAAAATGATATTTACGCAATAATTATTGTTGGTGGGAAGGTATAATGCCCGACAGTTCACGGTAAGGTATATTTGAAATAATAATAATAAAAAAGCACTTTTAAGTTTTCTCATGGCATAATCTCACGCTCTACTGCTATGCTTTTTACCGGTTTAAGAATATAATCTGCATACAATCTACACATGATATCTTACATTCCTGTGTAATTCCATTGAAAAAAAATTCAGAGAATACAACAAAACCAAAATACTAGCTCAAAATCGATTCAAGTAGGAGCAAAATATGAACAACGGAAAGATTTACATGGAGAACCCCGTAAAAGCATAAACGAATAAGACCAAGTGTTCCGGAAGAGTAAGCGTATTATGCGTCATCGACGACAACTGCCATGAAAATCTTGGTCATATCCAAGTTTTCAAAATGAGAACCGAGTCAACCTTGTAAATCACAAAAGGTAAGCAAACTAATGAGCATGCTAAAAAACGTCAATTTTCATATCGCACAAAGATACAGAACATTTCTCAATTATACCAAGATGGCGACCATAAAACTTGCCCATACACTTCATCAACCTGCACCTCTTGAATCCCTGTGCCATAAGTTTGTTCGTCAGCCGCTGACATCTATCAAGGAAATCTCGATATTCAGAGCTAGCCCTAGAATAACGAATCAACTGCGACATGTAGGCACCACCATAGGATGGAGAAATAGGGATGTTACTATCAAGAAAGGGAGAGTTCACGATCGGAAAATCGAAATCGTCACGTTTATCATCAAGCTTAGTAATAAGCTGCACCTGTTCGTCATAGTTTAAGTAAATATCGAGGTAGGAAGCTAATGAAGGAGAGTGTTTTGAGAGAATCAAAGATAAACTTATGACGATATTTGCCGACACATTCAATTTTTATCTCTCCGGGAAGCATTATAATGAACTAATATTGATAAACTCCTTTATATTTTTGTGATTTTTCAGTCAGATAGCCAAGAGAAAAATCGAAGAGGTTCGACCAGATACGCTTATTAATAGCTTTGTATTTGGATTCTATAAATGATAAAAAGTGTATGTAAGCAGGATGAGATGCAAAACAAGGTCCATTTTGCCATGTTTTTTTCCCATTTCAGTTTACCTAAATACCATCCAAGGACTTTGTATCATGGCATGTGTTGCCCTCTTCTTCAATGTCATCATCAGCGTCGTGGGATTTGTTAGATTTAGACCTGGGCGCCTTACTGTTGAAAACCTGAGCGGAGTTTGGTTGGTTGCCGGTAAATATTTCCTATTATCTCAATTTAATCTTTGTAAGTAAGTATGTGTTACCGTGAAAACATCAAACACAATGGACAGCTATTTTTCGAACATGTGGGATGCCCTTCTCGCACGTGATATACATTGTACGACCGTTTGTGTTAGTAGGAATACATATTGTATTCGACTTAGAAATATAAACATAAGCAGAATGGATTCTTACCACTCGCACAAAAAACTAATCTGCACCCTTAGTTTCAAAAATGCTGACGTCATTTGACAGATCTATAACGAGTATGTCGGTAATATTAACAAAAGAAAACATAAAGAATAACCAAAAGATTAAGCCGAAATGTATTCTCATTTTGCATTCGAGTATGCTGAAAAGTTCAATTTCAGCGATACATTGCTTCTAAGGAGAAACGAAACTACCTAAGCTACAATGTATTATGAAATTAGCTTTCGTTTGTCGTGAAAAGTGTTCAATTTCAGCAAAGTGAACTTTTTCATGTAGAGATCCCTTAGTTCATGTATTGCTTTGTTATGCACCATTCATTTATCTAGAGACTGAAGACAATGAGAAACGAAACTTACAAAACCTAATAAAAACTAAAACTGTAAGCAAATGGCTAACGAACCCCCTTCAGATACACATCTACACATCATCCCGGTGTAGTTTCATTGAAATTGGTTCATAGGTTTAAGAACATTTCTAGCAAACATTTTCAAACACAAACCTGTTTTTGGTGACCTGGTTACCATGGCAACTATAAGTCTGCATAGAATAATCTGCATGCATATCTACACATGAGCCATGACAATCATGTGAAACTTCATTGGATTTTGTTTACTGGCTAAAAACCTGTTTACATGACCTAGTTACCACGACAACCTTGTATTAATTTCTGTTAAAAAGTAAAATAGGACCAGGTGTTCCGGAGGAGAAGGCGTCTTCTGCTTCATCGACGACACCCGCCATGTAAAGCATTGTCACATCCAAGTTAGCATCATTCCTTGAAATGAGAACCGAGTCATCATTGTCAATCACAACAAGGGAGCACACTTATGAACATACTCAAAGACGTCCATCTTCATTTCATACAAATATGCATAATTATTTTCTCAATTAAACTAAGATGGCAACCATAAAACTTGATCATAGTCTTCATCAACCTGCACCAATCAAATTCCTATGCCATGAGTCAGTAGCCGACATCGACATCTATCACGAAAATCTCGAAATACAGAATAAGCCCTAGAAAACGGTTCAGAGGTTTAGATGGAGTTGTTCTGACAAATTAACGTTCATCAAGAGTTAGGGTATTTTAACCTGGTTACCATGAAAACCAAAATTTCTGCAGGAAAATACCCTGCATTTATGTGTAGTTGAATCGGTTCACAGGTTAATGCATAGTTGTCTGCCCCCCCCCCCCCACACACACACAAAAAAAACCAAACCAATTTACATGAAATTAAGAATATGTTGCTAACCTCCTCCAAAATAATGCACATTTCTAGAGCGAAGGCTTTTGCTTCATTTTCTAATATTATTTGTTTATAAATGTGTTATCTGTCTCTCCGGGTAAATATTCTTTTGTTTATTATTTTTTTTTATCTCAAGCAGCTGGCTGCAGTATCACCTCAGTGCTATTGTTCTACAACACTCAGTTCAACGACGTGAACAAAGTGTCGTCTCCGACTTCTCTTCAGCGAGGCATCAAGCTCGGCTATTCCTTCTACCTGGCGGCCGTGGCGGGTGGAGGCACACTTATTGCCGCTATAACCATGTTTGTGATAGCCAGACAAATGGACGTCCCCCTGCAGACCGTGGCCACTTCCGCAGCCCCATAAACTGTTTCGTCAAACATGATCTTGATCCTTTTGCTTTAAAGTGCATTCATACAAAAGGCCCCAGAGTATTTCAACGTTCATGCTATGTCCGACAGGACAGCAGCTGTAAAAAACAACATGCGTTCCTCAAGATGGCGGTACTCGAACTACTTCTATTCATTCAGTTTTCAGTTTTTGAAATATCATCATTTAGGCTGGGCAATAATTTCCCAAATAAATTAAGTTGAGTCAAAAGCCACTGAATTCATGCGTTTGTGTTTATATTCAAGCCTGGCAATTGGGAATATAGATTCAATTGTTTCATGGAGAGGTTTCTCAGATTCGTCAGTATTAAAGACGTATCATTAGCGTACCGAGAAAGGAAAATTGACCGCATTAATCATGTTTATGTGCATAATTAGAACATATATGGCGCGATTGGGTCATCTTGTCGACAGCCGCGCCCGACCTTGAAGAAAGTTGAGAGATAGCCACCCTGATACGTAGTATGCCCGCGGTTGGCAACGAAAATATTCACTATGGAGCGCGGATACTACCTATAACGGTAATTAAGTCGCAATCCATTCGATAGAATTTGCTTTTAGAGTATATATATATATCTTTCTTCATTCTGCAAAGCGTAATGTTGTCAGTTCGTTTAATTTGTAATATATGATTGCGACTGGGTTATCTAGTATTTTGTTTAAGTAATATTTATATAGTGAGGCGTGTTTGTACTAAATGCGTTAGGCACTTGCGTTTTACTCGAACGAGTTAACTTTTTGTCTTGGAGAAGTAGGTTTGAAGATTGTGATGTTTACGATTCTCATACATATATTCCCGGAGCAAAAATACTCCTCTATTCAAACTTGAATTGGGATGGAAGGTCAACGATGAACTACACCGTATGTTGAAGTGAATATTAATGGGGCCTCGTATAGCATTTTGGCTCATCGTGTGTGACGTCACAACCTCGCACCTTCATTTCACTTCAATTTTCTCGTAAAGTTAATACTTTCTATTGTTTCACTTCTGACGCAGTTGGACGTTATAAACATGCATATCAAAACTAAATAAGGCGTAGTTGTCCCATTAGTAGGATTCCCTTAGATAATATGTATGGAATTTGAGACGTGTGGTGTTAAACTTCGTAATTTCTGTTATTATGTCAGACCACTACCCGTAACTTCTTGCGTATTGTTCACGGGCTTTATGATTTAAATCATTGAAAGATGCCTCTTGTTGGCTATCTGATGAAGCGGGCTTTGTGGTTAAATGTTTTCCTAAAACTACACTTAAAAAAGTGCGAGCTATGTCATGCAATGTGTCCAATATGAAATTCGAAAAGTGTTCGTAGTGACACTCGAGAATAGTCCTAGTGTGAAAGTGTCAAGTAGACACAACTTACAACTATAGATTCTGTGCCTGACATCGGCAGTAGAATTCCTGTGATATATTAGCTAGTTTTACTGTATTATCAGTCATTATATAGCAGATAGTCCTCAGGCAATATACCGGAGCTGGCTATCTGAGGATTTGAAATCACAATAACGACATTTCGGGTTGTGTTTACTCTACAAAGGAGCAGGCAATACCCAAGAAATTACGGTATAGAGTATCTGGTGCTTCGTTCAGAGTAGTATAGTAGATCAAATACTGTGTGAGAGATACTTGTATATACAAATAACATCATAATATTGTGAACATTGTGCGTTTCATATTAGATTTTTCTCAATCTTTACAGTGACTTTAAACGATCTGGTTTTAAGTTTTTTTTATATTTAACAAGAATCCTAGCGACATACCAGGAGACGAAAGTATAATCTGATCCGGGCAAATGTGACCCGAACTTTGCGGGCGGTACGAAAGAGACAATCGCGAGGGCTAACGTTCTCCTAACAGAGATCCACAGGTACAATATATGTATATGAAAACGATATGGCCATTGACAGTAGGCTTAAGGGTGTACACTTCTGAAGTTTCAGTCACGTTCAAGTCTCGTTTCTGTCTCATTTAAAGATTTGTTGGTATATTGAAGAAATCATAATCAATTTTAATAGCAAATATGCATCTGAAAATTGTGTCAAAAATATAAGTGTCTGTTGCTTGTAGAACTTTTTTTATATGACTTTTAAAAAATTACCAATTTGGCGGCCATTTTGAATATGCATATTTCTGTCTATTTTATGCACTTCGGGAAAGGCCAAAATTTCACCTTTTTGATACTATATTGCTCTCTTTAAAACATAAGTATTTAGCCATTTTTAATTATAGCAAGCTCATTTTTGCTCTACAACTTTATAATGTTCAATTTCATAGAAATATTATGCTATTAAGTGGATAATTATACAATTTTAGTATTTTTTTTCATATATTTAGTGTACCTGGAGCAGTTTTTATTTTTTAACTCAAAACTGTGAAAAATAACACAAATAATACAGGGACAAAAAATTAAGCACACTAACCCCCCATTTTTATGATGGTTTTAGAAAGAGAATCCAATTTTCTATTAATACGCTAAATATTAAAAAAAGTTTGATATCAGAACTTTTTTTATTAAGCGGTTAATCTGCAAAAAATGTTGAAAAATGATCATTTTCTCATTAAAAAAAGGGGGTAGGGGTAACTTAAATTGCTTTCCTGAGTAAAAATATTAAGTTAGAGATATTTTACTTTCATAACTTAAAAGAAAGCACTAATTTTGTCATTTCTGCAAACTTTCATACATTTCGGATCACAAATTTGGAAGATATTGTATGAAGATATCCCGCAGTTGGTCAAAACTACAAAATTCACTTAAAATTGCTTATTATGTCATATTGGTATCTTTGACCGATCATAGCACAAAAACGAGCACACTGACATATCATTGTCTTTGCATTTTCTGTCATGCCTTGAACTCCCTTATTAAAAAATGTATATGAGAAAAAAAGTTTGATACAGGAAAATTTTGACTTCTCAGAGGTGTACATCCTTAACAATGAAAACTTGTTGATTTCAATAATAAGCAGTCATTTCTTGTTTGCATATATCCAAAATAAAGGCGATACAACCAATGAAATCATACACATACATATACACACATGTGTGTTATGATGACAGTGGGGTGTGGAAATGGTCACGTGGCGGATCGCATGACCTAATCGGCAAGCTGCGTGGTGAAACCGGCATGGCGCTGTGAAGCCATGCGAAGCGAGCTTCATTGCAAGACTGACACGATATATATAGGGCTTGCGGTTGTAAACATGGAGTTTTCTTATTAATTTGATATAGGCTATCGATGTGGAGAAATTAAAAAAAAAACATTTCATTATCAAGTACTCTGTTACATTTCAAAGTTGCATCAAACGGTGGTAAATATACACATGCCTGTGCAATAAACTATTGATAGGCCTACCTTGTTTGGGCCTCCCCTAGTTTATCGCTTTGCTAGCGAACAACATATTATACACTACTCCCCTGAAAACGCCCGTATTAGCTTATTTTGTGGGTGGAAAAAAGTATCCATTAACGAGATGTCGAGAAGTGCTTAAGAAAGAGACAAGATGTAAAATATGTAAGAAAGGGAAAACAATCGGTAAATCATGGCACACGTGTCTTTTTTTTCACAAACACGTCGGCTTTCATTTCTTTGTTTTGACGGGGCGGGACAGTATTTTCCGTGACAGACCATGTGACCGATTCGGCCAAACAGCAGACGAGAAACTCGAAATTTCAATCTGTTCATGTGTTCGTCGATCTATTTTAATCTATAAATAAGCTTCTTGACCGCCTTGATTTCATTTCCTTGTTATTTCTCACTTTTATCCCAATTGATAGGATAGTATATCCTTGCACACTCTGTGTGCCTCAAAATCGATCCTTTTGACATATATATACATGTATATACGTACAGTCTTAATAAAAACAGTTTCTGTGTCACACTGAATAAAATAGGTTTGATTGCATAATCAGGATTTCAATCATTGGCACTGTAGCAGCTTGGATCGAACTTGAGTTTTATATCTTTAGACGAGATTTAAACATGTTGAGAGTATCCAAAATTAAGACCCCGTCTGGCAAACTGTTCAGACGAAAACTACTAAAATTATTTTCTCCTATTCAGCATCGAATGTTGCTTTTGCAGTTTTTTGTTATGGCCCCTTGTTATGTTCACATTGGAGAATTCGATCATGTTTTGGTCTTTTTAGCTTAGCTGGTAAATGCCGTATTCTAAATATTTGTATGACGTCACTCCTTTTTCTCCTATATTCCAATGATGGCAGCTCGAAAATCAAAAGCCGTTCTTTATGAGACTGTATACAGTTTTGTTGCCCTTTTTTCAACAAATTTTATTTCAAAAAGAAAAAGGATCGAATGTGTTGCCCTTCGTTGTACTCATTCTATAGCCTGTATATCCTTTGTGAGTAATGGATTCCATACCGTACGGAACTGCATAATCAAGATGAGGTCTTTGCTTGTTTAAGATGGGGAAGGTCCCTCTTAAAAGCCCGGCCATCCTGTTTGCCTTTTTGACACATTTTGCCACTTAAGCGATCTGTCGAATATGACACCAAGATCTTTTTCTTGACAAACATTTTCAAATTTCTTGACAGAATTCCCATCCTGCATTGTGTATCTTATTTCCTTGTTACCAGTTCCCAAATGTAAGGTTTTGCATTTGTCGGCATTGAATTTTAATTGCCATATTGTTTATCAATCACATATATTTTGTAAATCTTGTTGGATATTGTTGGTGTCGCTAGATGGGTTGCTTCTACCATATATCTTACTGTCGTTTGCAAAGAGTTTAATTGATGATGCTATTGTCTCTGGTAGATCATATGTGTAGATTAGAAACAGTACTGGTCCGAAGACATTACCCTGGGAAACTCCGCTTTTGACCTAGACCCAGTTAGAGGCTGACCCATTAAGTAGTACTCTTTGTTAACTAACCGTCAGGAATGCTCGAATCCAATCCAGATGTTTCCCCTTTGATTTCAAAACTTTTTGAAAATCTAGGCCAATTATATACATGACGTTGCCTTTTGTCCATTTCCTCAGTAAGGTCATCGTTAATGAGTTTATTTCCTGTAAGATGTTCCATTATACTGTCTTTGGGAATACTTTCAAAATGTTTTACTACCACACTAGAGAGACTCACTATCATTTTTAGCTTTTCTTTTGTTTTCCTTTTTTGAATAGAGGTGTGATATGTGCTTTTCTTTATGTGTTGGGTATATATCCCTCTTGTACATATTTGTTAAATATAATAGACAGTAGAAAACTGGTGACACTTTTCATTTCAATTAGAATTTTTGGATGTAACTGGTCTGGACCAAGTGATTTCCCACCGTCTAGTTTTGCTAGTTTGCTGTACACCTATTCCTGGGCTATTTTGCAATCGGCATTTCGTACATTGGCCGAGTTTTCTGAATCGGGAATTTCATTGATATTTTCCTCCGGGAAAACACTACTGAAGAAAACAATTAATATTTTTGCCTTTTTATATTGGTCCGTTTCAAAGCTGACTCCGTCCGTTTCCAGACTTGGTATGTTTTCCTTGAAGTTAGTTTTTGATTTAATATACGAGTATTTCCATTTTTTGGATTCCTTTTTTTTCTAACGTGATTTTTTTTGTACTCCTTCACTCCTTTCCTTTGTGCTATTGTTGCCCTATTTCTGACCGCCCTGTAATGCTAATAATTCATTTCTGAGATATTGTTTCCAGGTTTTCCTTTTGAGTTTTAATTCATCAATTATTGGTCTGTTCATCCACGGTTTGCGTTCTCGGGTTTTGGAATTATTAGCCACTGTTATATTTAATACTTAATAATATTTTGTCGACAAAGTAATCCTATGCTTCTCGAGTACACAAGTCCTGTAGGATGTCATTCCACTCGATAGATGATAATTCCATTTCCATGCGGTCAAAATTTCCCCTGTAATAGCTGTGTTTTTTTGCATTAGATATTGAGTTTATAGGGTGTATAATAGGAGATTAAATCTAATGGCGAAGTGAACACTTTTTCCTAATTGTGTTTCGATTTTCGGATCATACCTTCTTCATTTGTTAATACCAAGTCTAGAATTGACGGAGCATAACCCTCCCTGTGTCTTGAATCCTCTTGAACATGTGAATAGGAAATTGTCCTTTACTATTTCCAAGAACTATTGAACTTAAGAACCTATTGGATCGGTGGTCGATTCTGTTTCCCGTTAATATTCCTGTATTTAAAATCACCTATTATTACTACATGGCTGGCACTTTTTGACAGCATTTTTGAGGTTGGTGAAATTTTAAAATGTGGAACTTGGACTTTTGTAGATATTTCCTATCAGTAATTTGTCATTAACGAAATCTATAACAATTCCGAGAAAGGCATATTTGTTAGCGTGTCCTCTAACTCGCAATTTAGGTGTACTTTTGTATACATTAATACAACTCTGCCACAGTCCAGATTGTATAATTTCGTATAATGTGTCAAAATTTGTCGAAGTTGACAGTATGGCCAAGCAAATCTCTTAATTTTTTTGTCGATTTAAGCAATTGTTGTACTACTAATATCCTTTTTCCTTGCTTTAAAATATACGGCAACAGTCCCCTTAATCGAGGCAGGGGAAATCTTTAGTAACCTGACGTATTGTGATGCCGTTTTATTTCCAATCGTTGGTTATTGACGTCAATATTCGTCTCTTCGTATTTAAGCGTGTGTTTGTGTGGTCTTTTGATCTTTTTCGAATCAATTACGGTGTATTAAGTCAAGTGTATCATAAGTTAGTCATTTGAAGAAATGTTTATATATCTTCAGTATTTCATAAGCGGGTACGTATGGTTAATTTGCGCTTTCATGTATATCAAAGTTGTGTATCGGAATCTATACTAGCATTTTACAAATAAACCTTTAACATTTTATCTAATGTTTCATTTCAAAATATCTGAGTAATGCTTCCTTTAGTACTTTCAGCATAGGGTCTTCAGTTTCTGTGCAATTTCAAAATATGTGCACTAAGGATCAAACTGAACTTTTACTAAGACGCTCAAATCAAATTATAGAATATGCAGCCGTAAGTCAGCAACTCGATGGCAGAAATATGCCACCATACAATAATGTTGTTACGGAATTCAAAATGGCCGCCATTATCTGACCTCTGATTTGTTAACACTTTTCTCGCCTATAACTTCTGTTCCTGAATTAGTATTCAAACGAAACTTCAGCGAAAATTCATTCATATGATACGCTATTAAGTTCATCAAAAAACAGAGTCAACATTAAACAAAAACTGCTGCCGAAAGGAAGGCTTCTTATTGGTTAAAATTGAAATATTGTTTGATCATGATGAAACTTGGTATGAAGGTGTATTACGACTCTATAAACAAATTTAAGAAAATGGCCAATATTTCCTGGCCTCTCATTGGTCAAAATTAAGGTATGGTCCTATTTGGATGAAATTTGGGATGTAGGTGTAGAATAACTCTACGAACATAACCGAAATCTCGGTTTTATGATTCAACAAAATAGCCGCCATTTTCTGGCCTCTGACTTGTTGAAATTAAGATGTCGTCTGATGTTTATGAAATTTGGTATGTGGTATACTTTAGCACTACGAAAGGATAAACTCTTCTTTACAATACTCATTTGGTGCATATTCCATTCAATAGACAGATGCACTCACAATACCCACAAAGCAACACACAGATACAATAATTTGCGCGATCATTACTTAGCGGAATGTTAACAATGCCAAATCCGTTAAAATATGACTATCGGCAAAATATGAACTTTAACAGTACACATTGACAGTCGAAGAATTAATTAAAAAAGCTTTAGATGTATGTTGAATCGTATATTCCAAATACATAAAATATACTGTTAATGGTACCCTTGACCATTTTGATGAACACTTCATTGAAAAAGGAGTCATCTGTTCCTAATAGCCATTTTTATTGCAACAAAACTAGAACCATGCTTGTCCAGTCGGGAATGATAAGGGCGAAGGCAGGAAGTTTTCACCTCTCGGCTACGAACTCAATTGTCCTGTCTCGCCTCCGACCATGATGTTCCTACATAACTCATAGGCAACTCTTGAAAAGGGGGAGATCTACCAACATGCCACACAGGCCTTTTCCCGTTTATAGTAGAGCTCTTAAAGAATATAATTCACATATTTTAGATATACAGATGACAAATACTTTAATGACAACAAAACCCTTTTAATGGTGTATGATTAGACCTATTATTTGGTTATGTGAAAGAATTCAAGTTATTTTATAAGTTTTGACTCAATACTTAAATAAAATAAAGACCATCCGATATGATTTCATTGCATCTTAATCGCTTATAACAATTTATTGTAGTTTTTGTTTTCTTTTTGAAACGTTCTTGGTTTGTCATTTATTATTTTAAACTGTTTGTATTTCAGTATTGATCTATGTCAGATGTAGCCAAACTGTTACACGGTCAGCTTGTAACCATAACAAGTATACACTGTAAGTTTTTATACCAGTTAGATATATATAGAGAAGCATAAGGGGAATAATACATACCATTTTCCATATCGGACCCAATATTGGCCCCTCGACCCCAATATTATATTGGGGTCGAGGGGCCAATATTAGGTCCGATATGAAAAATGATATGTTTTATTCAATTTATTGTATACTTTGTAATTAATCACAGAAACATATATCAGTTTGTAAGAATATAAAAACCGAATGTTTTAATATATTGCATTAACTTCATTTTTCATTAAATGCAACAAAATTTAAATTAAACGCTTCTTTAAATTATTCAACTGTTTGAAATATATATAAATTTTATATATATTTGTCATATTAAAAAATAACTTTTAACACTAACGTCCTTTTCAAAACGTTTTTTCTATCATGTGACATCACCAATCAACAAGAATAGACACAATTACCACTAAAATAGAAGACTAGGCCTACTGCTGTGGAGCGAGAATTGTCTGTTTCCTCTGATATCATTCTTTCTTTATCTGCTACGTATTCTATTTCTTCAAATCTTGCTGTTAAGGAATTCAAAACTTTCCCTCTCATGTCTTGATCTCTTCGTCGTCCAGAAGACATGTTTTTTGTTTTCGTTTTGCTTGCAACACAACAGCGGGGTCAAAACCCGCGAGACCCGAATGGTTTGATCATACATGTACTTAAAATCTAGAGATGTTCCGCGAAGAGAGCCAATACGGGTTTTGGGGTGCATTACTGAATCAATAATGCATGAGTGACGAGTACGGGTTTGGTAGTTTTGGCGCCATAATGCATATGCAAAAAAAATGTATTTATTACCAAGTATACAATAAAAATATTTATCATGAAGCCATAGTTTATCTGTTTACAATTATCTATTCTTTAACATCGGTTGTGATATATCTACGTGTATATAATACACGTAACGTGTCGTAACAGTACACGGTTGGATGCACACACTAGCGATAACAGCTTCAGTGTCTTTTCAGAAAATATTTTAATACCAAAATCATGGTCAGAAAAAATCTCATCTGAAATACAGTAAATGTGTTTTTGTCACGCGATACGGGGCTGTAGTCTGTGACTGTACCTGTGATAGCGTTCCCACACGTACACAAGAAATTGTACACATCAAAATGGCGTCTACACCAGTGGTTTGTGGTTTTGTGATTGCCCTGGCATTATTCCTTTTGCAGGTGGTTGGAGTTGGCACAGATTACTGGTTAACAGTAGATACAGATGGGATAGGAGTCGGTGAACTTAGTGCCGGCCTCTTCCGGGTCTGTGCTGGTGCTGGATACAGGGTGTGCTACTCTTACAGAAACTTTGCCACCCAAAATAATATTGTTGACTGTAAGCATACTAAATTGCCTTTAAACGTTCAGCAATACTCGAATGTCTTTAAAAAATTTAGTAACATTCTAAATCAGTATCGATTATATGTAAGCTGTTTTGTTCCTTGGAACTGAACAGATCAAACTAACCATTTTCTTAATTTGATATAGATCTTTGATGATCAGCTATATATTGCATATTGCATGAGTTTCAATTTCATAGGGGATTTATAGGCGAGTTAATTTATATAAAAAATCGACAAATTATATAATTTCCATATGAAATGTAAACGAATGTAAAAACTGTTTATCACTTTCCGCCTATACCAACCTACAATGTAAGCTACGAGCTCGCTTGCCAGAGCTTAAAATACAGGTAAGATATCACGTGACTTTTGTAATCTCCCAGTACTAAACTAGATTACCATGGTTTATGGGTTAGCTTAAGCGAGAAAGGCCAACCCAAACACATTCTATATTTCATATGACAGGAATATAGATATGTACGCATTGGGAAAAAAGCGTTTTTATTGATTTAATATTTCCTACTGATAGAACAGATGAATACTAAAATGTCATAATGTAGAAGAGTTTTTACCTGTACATACACACGTGTGCAAGTCTCAGTCGACGTCGCGATTTGTTTACATTTTACTCGGAATGGATACTTCCCGTTGAAAATTTAGCAAAAATTAATCACTTTGACCTATTTTCAAGGTCACAAGGGTATATTTTGTCACAACTTTCAAATAACTTCTTCTGAAATACCGAAATGGCCAGAGACATGTTATTATGCTGGAAGCTTTTATGGATAAGCAACGTTTTTAGTAAAAACAGCTCAAACATATTTTAAAAGGGATACTCATTCAGTTTTGCTAAAGAGTGTAAATACGATCAACACGGAAGTAAATAAGAAAAAAGGTATGCACTCAGCCATCACATGCGTACAGGAATGATACAATAGGTCGGTTGGAGCCTTTTTATTTAATCTTAAAATCAGAATTTGTATTTGATTTGTATAGTGCAGTAGTAAAAGCTAGGCAGGATCTATTACACAGTAACTTTCGTTTAAATGTAACTTTTTCAACTACATGTTATACTTTTTCATATTTTTGTTTCGTTATTCTATATCAGGTTTATGTATATACTGTAACAAAACATCTATTTATAGATAACGATTATTGAATGCTTATACTCTCATATAAGATTTACATGCCATATCTTGACATTGATGAAAACAATGATGCACTGGAGTAGTTTAGTTTTAGAAAAACGCAAAGGAGAGCATAAAATAGCACAACGTGATCTTCAGTGTGGATGAGAATGTATAATATGTTATATTCGAAATTAAACAATACGCTTTTGAGTTTTCTCACGACACAATCTCATGCTCTGATACTATCCTTCTACCCATTTTAAGACGTCAAAACTCCGCCATTTCCAATGTGAATTACACGTACCTATACTTTGAAGATGAATGTTCGATGCTATATTGTAACACACTCCAGTTCTATCCCTCCTCAAATGTTACCACGAAATAACATATTTTCAAAGTTCTCAACATTGTTGATTTAGAAATAATCAAGGGAAAATCGAAAAAGTGTAACTTGAAGGCAATCACCCGTCCGAATACTGGCCGGTAATTAATTGGATCCCCGGGTTATACCGCATGACTGGAAAAGCTAGCACGCCAGTCAGGCAGTATTCCCCCAAATATACCAAACTGGACATTACATTATACCCCTCTCCGAGAAATCTCGTCCCGAAACTTGGCCCGGTAACCCTCTGTGTATCAATTCACTATACCAAACCATCGGGAACTGGCCTTAGATGATCCCAGAGAGTCACTACGCTGCCACTAATTGTAACGTGCAGGCGGTCACTAATTCAACTACTGACCACGCTCACCGTTGCTTAATTATCTTGAGCGATATCCCGTGTTATACCGCATGACGTAAAAAGCTAGCTCGCCAGTCGGTCAGTATTTCCCCCTTATATACCTAGCTGAGCTGTACATTGGTCCAAAAATATTCTTATAAAGAGCTTTGTCCCAACAGCGATACCATGTATTTGCAAGAAGTATAAGCTTTCTAAGCCTGGAACTCGGACTTTGTGCCATGTTTGTTTTCTCATTCCAGTTAACTACTACGCCACCACAGGACTAAGTGTCATAGGCAGTATTCTCCTCTTTGTCAATGTCATCATCAGCTTTGTGGGATGTGCTAGATCCAGACCAGCGCGTCCTACTCTTCAGAACCTGGGCGGCGTTTGGTTTCCTGCTGGTAAATATGTCCGACCATCTCATTTTAATCTTTGTAAGTTAGCTTATTCTACCTTTTAAAATGACAGCTGTTTTTCGAACATGTGAGATGCCCTTCTCTTACTAAATATACGACCGTCCGTAGTGAGCACGAAAAAAATGCAGTCCATTAAAAAAACATGAACCTTTATAGTAAACTTTCCATTTCCTGGTAGGCACATCCCTGCTTCTCCAACCTATGTTGTTTACGTTATAGTTGATTCGTTATCCTAGGGCTTGCTATATATATCGAGATGTTCTCGGACGATGTCGACTGCTGATAAACAAACTAAGAGGATTCGAGAGATGCAGGTTGATCGGAATTATGGTCGCGATCTTTGTCTCATTGAGAAATATTTTGTATCTTTGTGTGATATGAAGATGGGCGTTTTGAGTATGTTCATAAAGTGTGCCTACTTGTTGTGATTGAAATCGATGACTCGGTTGTCACTTTGATTTCTTTATATTTACTTGGATGTGACTAGTATTTACATGGCGGGTGTCTTCAATGAAGCATAAGACGCTAACTCTTGAGGAACACCTGGTCTTATTTTCATGTAATTTTACAAGGCTCCGTTTAATAGTGTTGTTGACGCTTTGATATTCTCTAACTTTTACCAACACAAAGACGTCAGTTGTCGAATCCTTAACAAAAATGTAGGCGAAATTAATGAAAGGAAGCATACATGTACTTAATTACCAAAGGAAAAAAACCGAAATGTTTTTCTCGTTTGGCATTCGATTATAATAAAAACTAACCTATCGTACTGTCGTTTGACACATTATGAAATAATTGAGGCGTGACTATATATTTTCTAATTTTGTATATCTAAAGACAGTACAAATCATAACAGGATATAAAGTTAGAGATCATGAAGAGATATACCTCATCGAAATAAAAAGCTAGTTTCCATGAACATGCCGTTAGTATTTTAAAAGTAGCAGGTTCCATGTAAGGGCTGATAGTCTGTTAATAACATTGTCAACCAAAACTCGCTTTTTTTGGGAATATCATTCGAGCTTTACATTTCTACAACTATTCTGATGAGGTACGATTCTAATTTTATTTGTAGAATAATAATTGTGATTGCGTTTAACGTGTCTTCGAGAAGTAAATTCCTTGTTTTTTTTATAGATTGGAAGAACTGTATGACCTTTTGAAAGAGATTGCTTTACCATGAGTTAACTTATATGACGTTGACGGTTTTTGTCCTCTGCAAATATCTTGCAATCATGCACTACATATTAATTACAATATAATGACAAAATATCTTGTACAAACTCGTTATAACATAAAGTAACTAGTTGTAAGGATATACTTACATATTATAACGCTTTAATTCCTCGTTATAATGAAATAACACAGTATATGTAACTCGTAATGAGGATAAATTACTTTATATGTAACTCATTATGATGAAATACTACATTATATGTAACTCGTTATGATGATATACTACATTATATGTACTGTACCTAATTATGATGATATACTACATTATATGTACCTAATTATGATGATATACTACATTATATGTAACTCGTTGTGATGATATACAACAGTTTATGTAACTCGTTGTGATGATATTCTTCATTACATGTAACTCGTTAAGATAATATACTACTATATATGTATATGATGCAACTTTGATAGGTAAAAAAATATTGCTTTCCTCTTCCCCTGAGATATTTTTTTTAAAGATATCATGATCACAAAACCGTACATTTATAAAGTGAAGGTTTTTGTTTCATTTTTCTAATACTGTTGTATTTATTAGTGTGTGATTTTTCAAGGAAAGCTTCCATGCGTTTACTAATCATTACATTTTATCTCCACCAGGCGGCTGCTCTATCGCCTCAGTTATATGGTTTTACATCAGTCAGAACCATGACTCGAAACTACAGCTGTCTCTGACTTCTCTTCAGCTAGACATCAAGCTCGGCTATTCCTTCTACATGGCGGCTGGGGCGGGCGTTTTATCACTTATTACTGCTATTATCGTGTGTGTGGTAGCTAGACAAATGGACCCCCAACAGACTACAGCCGCGTCTGCAACCCCTGCTGGACCGCAGATGTTTGTCATGGATAGAGGAGTTGCACAACAGGGACCCACTGAGTATCCACAACCAGGATATGCACAGCCAGGATATCCACAGCCTGGAAACCCACAACCAGGATATCCACAGTCTGGAAACCTAAAACAAGGATACCCACAGCCTGGAAACCCACAACCAGGATATCCACAGCCTGGAAACCTACAACCAGGATATTCACAGGCTGGAAACCTACAACCAGGATATTCACAGCTTGGAAACCTACTATCAGGATATCCACAGTCTGGAAACCTACAACCAGGATATTCACAGGCTGGAAACCTACAACCAGGATATTCACAGCCTGGAAACCTACAACCAGGATATTCACAGCCTGGAAACCTACAACCAGGATATCCACAACCTGGAAATCTACAACAAGGATATTCACAGCCTGGAAACCTACAACCAGGATATCCACAACCTGGAAATCTACAACAAGGATATTCACAGGATGGAAACATAAAACCAGCATATCCATAGCCTGGAAACTTATAAACCAGGATCACACATAGCTACACCTCTCACCATTCATCACTTAAAAAAAATAAAGACTGCTTTTCGTGAGAACTTTCCGAAATCTCTTACAGTTACAAATCAGATACTGAAGCTTAGTTATCATCCCATGAATTCTACAAACTTTTATATCTTTTAAGTGCTGGCACTGTTTATAATCAATTAAAGATGAAATCGTACTCCTTAACGTTTTGAAAATCGTTTGAATAAGGGATTTTAGTCGCGTCTCCTTCTAGCTCAGTACTGATAAATCCCGGATGGACGAAACAACTGTATGGTTCAGTGTTCTTCATGTCTGGCATGCAGGGCCAACAACAGTGAAAACTTTCGTAAAATTAAATAAAGCTTGCATTTTTTAATGTGTCATGTATTCCCATACAAATGAAACGAAATTAGTGGGAAGCGATGTATATATTTCACGTTCGTTCATTGTATAATAAGCCACTTCAGATGATAGATGCTAAAGAAATGAGTTAATATTTCAACAGTATTTTTGTTATAAAACATGTTGTATTATAAATTGATATGTTTTACACTTTCTGATTGGCTAAAACTTGGTCACGTGGAGGTCAATATTTTGTGATATCGACCTGATGTTTCTATTTGTAGAAACACCCAGTCAATGTAGCGTTTATGACGTCATAAACATTGTGACGTAACAGTGCCCCTCTGTAAATTTCATCCTTTATCAAGATAGATATATAATGCAATTTCAGTCTTTTGTTTCATTTCTAAAATAAAAATTAAGGACCTTTAATGAGGTCAATATGGTGTTATACCAACCTGGAAGAATCAAATATTAACCAATATTTTGTTTTTATATAAGTGTAATATTGTATTGTTATAACATTGTTTCAGAATTTGATTAAATGTCGTTGACAAAAAATCATTCAGGCCGGAAGTATTTCTGAGGAGGATGTAGCTAGGCTGTTAAACGAAAAGGATCAACCTCGGTCGATATTTTTTATCTGGTCGATAAAGCAATATATCGACCTCATCAAAAGGCTATAATTGTATATTTTTGACATGAAGTTAATACATCAAAGAAACAGTATGTTGATATCTATTTACTTAAACAGAATAATTATAGGAATAACCGCATTTAAAAAATGTTATATTCATTCTCACTCATTTGACACCAATTTCCAATACATACCATATACTCATTTTTGTTATGTGATGATTTTGCTGAATACAGATGCAGATAAGGAATAAAAGTGTTCAATTCATTTTGATCTTGTTAATGTATGTACGATCTCATGAACTATCATGTCTCATGACGTCTTTCAAAATGGCAGCCATTTTCTAAGACGCTTCTGATTGGTCGAAAGATCATTATTTTCCGATTTTCATGAAAATTGGTATACATGTGTTGTCTGATATCAGGGACACAATGGTGAAATCCATTTTAAGATTAAACAAAAAGGCCGCCAAAAGGAGGCTTCTGATTGGTCGAAATTTAGATGTTTTCCAATTTCGCTCAAAGGTGCTGTTGCAGAACCGCCCACAGCGATTTCTTTAAATCGACTATATTTTCCAGTAAAGCTATGAAAAATACATATGGAAGAACATGTTATTTTCCACGCCCATAGCGCCATCTACTTCACTTTTTCCTTTACAGGCATACCTGTGTTTTTCACAGACCCATTAGTGGTATTTCTGTTTGTCACTGAGAGGTTTTCTCACGACTAGGTATTGTACATACATTGTAGTTTAAAATGATAAACAATTGACCACGAAAAAACAACGAGCTTAGTAGAAGATGACGTAGAAAACAAAAATTCGAAAAATTTCATCAAATTCAAAATACCATTTTTAAAATCAAGCGGCAAATTCGGCACGATAATATACGAGTACTATCGAGGTTAGTGTTTTAGAAACATATTTGACTATCCCTCTATATACCAGCAAAAAAAGTCGTGCCGAATCACTGAATAAGGGAAGTAATGCAATGTTGAAAAATGTATGTGGTCCTTGTCGTACACAATAATACAACGTATTATGAAAATGATTTGATACAATGTCCATGGCAATGTATTATGTTCTTCTATGTTTAACATACTTTTAGTAGTTCCGTATTACGTATGATTCATCATTTTTCTCACTTGACCATCTTCGTCTTCAGTACTTCTTCAAAGCTTCTCCTCCGTTGGGGTGTTCCGCACAAATGTTCCCTTTGCCACTTTGTCTTTTGACTACTCACCGCGAATGGTGCTCGGCGTGTTGTTATAATTGCTGTTACGTTTTACAATTCAATTTAGATCAGTTATTCTGTAGTAAAGATGTTTTTGTCTCAAATGGGAAAATGGAGAACCCTGAGTTGGGTTGTGATGTAAAGTTAAATTGAAGTACAACCAGGTTGGCGATGGTAAAAAATCCGCGAAAAATTCAGGACTGGATGAAAAATGTTCTCCTTTCTGGAGGTATCATACTTTCTGAATCAACAGAAGCAAAGATGTGTCCAAAATGCTTTCTCAGACACCTCAAGAAACGTCCTGCATCCGAGAATGACAATGAACCGGAACGGAATAAAGCTTCCGTAGACAATGATGATTCTGTTGAAGAATCTGACACTCTGGACGGGTATCCTTCTGTAGATGATTTATACTATGCCCCTTCTTCGAACAGTAAATGTAGCAGTTGTCGAACGTACAACATGAAGAGTTCTAGCTGCATCAGTGAGAAAGCAAGACACCAGTTGCTTACTAAACATAAACTGTACATGCCTGAGAATTCCTGGGTGTGTTCAAGTCATCTTCTTGGTAAGAATATCAGTCCTGACATTGAGCCGGTTTTGACAGGGAAACTTGTTAATCACTTAGCCACCAAGTCACTAGCTGTTATCAACGATTTACACAAAATCATACAGAACATGCATTTGGCAAACTGCTTGTGAAAGTCCAGAACAATGACAATACATGTGAAGCGGTCTAAACAAATTCCCGACAGGTATATCGTGATTATACTGTCGCATTTTTTAAAATTTATTTTGACCAATCAATAAGTGTGTTACAAACAGAGTGAATTAGAATTTATATATATATATAAACTGCAAAGCGATTAAAGGGATTTGTTCTAGCCATATACGAAACGATGAACATTGCTCTTTACAATTATTTAAACATATTTGATTATCAAAGAAGATAAATGTATAAAACCAAATCAGATAACCAACAAGTTCAATGCGTGTAAATCTAGTGCAATATGTCTACAGTAGTATATATCGTTGTTTACAGTTGTAATTATATCGGTATATGTGTAGTGTCCTTTTGAAATCGTTAAAGATACATATACTTTATTTGTGAATTATTAAGGTTAGTTACATGTATGGACCATTGTTGTAGACCAACAAAACAAACATATCGTTTCTCATTTCTTACAGATATAACCGATTTTTTTATGTGTGGTCTTTCAATAAAATCATTATAGAGTTCACGTATGTCACTTTTATATAAAACATACAACTTGTTTATAGTCTTAATCAATCTCCATCTCTGGAATCCCTGAGTGGATCACGAAAATCCCGGTATCTAGAGCAAGCTCTAGAGGATCAAGCTCTAGAAGACCAAGCTCTAGAAGACCATGGAGAGCTTGGTCTCATTGAGAAATATAACTTCTGTATCCTTGTATGATATTATGCAAATGGACGTTTTTGAATATGCTCATAAATATGCCTACTTGTTGTAATTGAACATTATGCCTCAGTTCTCTTTTTGAGGACGTTACACATACTTTGCTTTTAAATAGATATACATGGTGGGTGTCGTAGATGAGGCTGGTTGAATAAATATATTTCATAAATGATACAGTTTTTTCCAACATGAAACAACTGATACATACACGACAGTGTAGCATCACCATTCGTTTACAAAAAAAAAAAAATAAATAACAGTTAAAACTCGAAAGTAATGTAATTAATAATTTTAATTCAAATACTATCAAGTACAAAGTTTGTGATTAGTAATTGGTTTTTGTGCAATTCAAAACAGCTGAATAAGAAGTGTGAATGTATTTCAGTAAATAACTACAAATATTGATATCTAAATCACTGCGTCAAAACAAACCAATGCTATAATACAATAACCAAATAACAGTTTAAATTACTAAACCTAATGCATACGTTAAAAAGAGTTCTTTGTATACATGTATATGATAAAAAATAATAATATTACTTTTAAGTATTATACATTGTTTGTGTTCATATCGACTGCCTTTGATGTTCTAATGTATTATGAATGCTGACTTGAACGTGACAAAATCCATGACATAGGTTCGATTTCGAAACTGTGTTAGCTTTTTCAGATCATACTGGAAAAAAACAGAGAATATCAAAGCGTCAAGAAAACCATAATCCAAACTCAAAATCGATTAAACTAGGGGCAAAATAGGAATAAAGGAAAGATTTACATGGAGACTCTCGTAAAAGCACATGAGAATAATACCAGGTGTTCCGAAAGAGTAAGCGTCTTGTACTTCATCGACGGCACCCGCCATGTAAATCTTGGTCACATCCAAGTAAGCATCAAACCTCAAAATGAGAACCGAGTCATCATTGTCATCACAACTAGTAAACACACATTAACAAGCAAACTCTTCATATCACACAAAGATACAGAATATTGCTCAATGAGATAAGATGGCGACCATAAAACTTGCCCATAGTCTTCGTCAACGTGCATCTCTTGAAACCATGTGCCGTAAGTGTGTTCGTCAGCAGTTGACATCTATCACGAAAATCTCGATATTCAGAGCAAGCCCTAGAATAACGAATCAACTGCGACATGTATACACCATAGGATGGAGAAGTAGGGATGTTACTATCAAGAATGGGAAAGTTCACGATCGGAAAATCAAAATCGTCACGTTTATCATACAGCTTAGTAGTACGTTGCCCGTGTTGGTCATAGTTTAAGTAAAGATCGAGGTAAGAAGCTGATGTAGGAGAGCCTGCTGTGTCTTTAATCTCAAGTTCAGTAGGGTATATACGATATATACTAGGTCAGCAAACTTCTTGTTGTTTATAGACAATACATCGTCGATATACCTGAAAGTGAAATTGAAAGATTTGGCAAGGTTTTTGTTACCCGTCCTGACTAGCCCCTCGACAAATTCAGCCAAAAGTGGTGCACAGTTAGTGCCCATTGGAAATAAACTTATGTTTATTATATACGACTTAACTAATAGTGATTATAGTTATCTTTTAAATCTTATATAAAAAAATTGAGCTATTGTTTTGTGGAGTTTACTTTTTTATTATTACTTAACAGCAAGAACTTATCACAAAAATAGTCAGTAAAAACAAAGCAAATATGTCTGAGTATTATGTGTTATGAATGTCAATATAATAAAGGAATAAGTATGAATAGTACACAAACAAAAGCATAGCGTATGTTACTCATACTAAACACAGCTTCCATTACAACGCGTTAGTGTCCAAGACAAAATAGGTTAGTAACATTTATTGACATATACGAGTATATAGAATAAAACATTAACTGATGTTTCTAAATGAATGAAGACTTTATACAAAAGCTGTTTCTTCGTTTTAATTTTTAACCTTTCGGTCTTATTTAACTCCATTTTGACAATAATACACATTTTCTTTTTGCGACGAAATAATATTGGCATCTAATTTGATATGAAACGATATTTGTTTGACAATAAAAGTCTTTTATGGAAAATAATATGTAGAGTTCTAGTTGACTTATTTCTTTATTATGTATCTACTAAAGTGGTTTAATATTTACGGTAAATATATATATATTGTTACATAATTAATTTGATCAGCAGTGGAGTAATATCAGTACATTGTAGAACACCATTGTAATACCCTTTGGTGTACCGTTTCCATCTAATTCCGCTACTTTATAATAGTGTATACATTGATTTTGTTTTGCTCTTGATTGTAAATGGCGGATATCAATACCATCTGCATAAAGGGATTATTTCAAACAAGAAAAATCATTTCATTGCATACCCCTCAAGAACACATATAGGTAAACTGTTTATTCGATTAGTTTGATGTGATAATGCATATATATTTGTTTGTGTTATATGTGTACGTATGCGATTTGCAATCAAAGGTCAAAACAAATCAAATTTTTATGCTTAAATGGATTAATAACGGAAACATTGTTTGTGCATCATATATGATCTAAATAAGCTACATTGTTTCTCCTGAAACATGCATTTTCTCACATGTTTTGCCAAATGCAACGTCCAGTTTAGCAAATAAATGTCATGCCAAAAGCAAGGTCCATGATAAACCATGCTATGTACCGCCAATTGATCAAGTTACTGCTGTTAAATTGCCCCGAAGTAGTGATTTAAGGACTTGTAAAAAAAACGATATGCTATAAAGAAGAGGATGGTGCTAAATGTAGCTATGAAAAAACTATTTCCCCCTATCTGGTTCCGGTTTACGGATTTCCTGGCTGTAGATATCCTGGTTGTGGGTTTCCAGCCTGTGGATACCCAGTGGGACCTTGTTGTGCGACTCCTGAATGCATGATAAATACTTGTGGTGCAGCAGGGGTAGCAGAAGGAACAGCATTCTGCGGAATGTCCATTTGTCTGGCTACCACACACATGGTAATAGCAGCAATGAGTGATCCAACACCAGCCACGACCACCAGGTAGAAGGAATAGCCAAGCGTGATATTTACAAGAGAAGTCAAGGCCAGTAGTATTTTAGCGTCGTTGAACTGAGTGATGTAAAACCAGATCACTGAGGCGATAGAGCAGCCGGCTGGTGGAGATAAAGCAGAATGATAATTAGTCAACACATGAATAGTAACTTGTAAATGTCAAAGATCAAGCGGACACGTTTATAAACAAAACAATATGTGAAATTGAAATCTTATATCAAATATTTGATAACTGCACAGTTGTAATTAAATCTATGGTTTCTTTTTTAAGTAACAGGATAATTAACATTTGCACTAATGACTGATAATGCTAACCATCTTTTGAGCAACTGGGCCCAGATGATAAGTCATTATAACGAGTAATTAACTCCTTATAACAGAATAAAATCTTTTAGACGAAACTTTTGTAGTTTCATTTTCGATTCCTCGAACCTATAGATGACACACTCATGAGTACCCGCCTTGTGAACAGGTTATTGTGTTTCGTTTTAAATAAGAAATACAAAACTCGTTCCCGGATACAACTTCGATTTGCATGACAAAACACGACGGTGATGTATTATTTACACAAAGGTTGTCTTGTTTGAAGACAAAGTTATGCTTTTACTATGTAAAATTGTTAAAAAATGTCGGTACATGTGAAAACTACTCAATGTCATTTTAAAAGTTTGTTTACCTAATTTTGAAAAAATATTCTGCAGTCTAGTAAACATAGATATTTGTTGAACTCTACAATTGACCTTTTCGTTTATAAATAATTCTATCTGATAATCACCAGTTGCGAGATTATAATTGATATGTAATGCAATACTGAAAATACTTTCAAGTCAATAGAGCCGACAAAGTGTAATTAAAAATTAAAGCACTTATCGTACGGCAAAATCGACGTCCTCCAGGTAAAGAAACAGGAAGTGTTTAATATCCCTTTTAAAAATTTGAAAGTTGTTAGCGTTGCATGCATATGTTGTTACGTAATATACGTTACCCGATGTTACATTGTAATTTTCATGTATAGCTTGACTTTAAGAGAAAATCAGAGGCGACAATGTGAGGTATACATTTATCAGTTAACGTGTGATAAAGACATTATCACCAGTCAATCGGGTTCTCAAATTTAATGAGTACCTTCAATGTGCATAACTCATTGAAACATACTTTAAAACAAGCTGTAAAGTTACGTCTCGAAGAAAAAAATTAGTGCAGATGCAAGCAGTATTGCTGCAAATTAAATCAAAACTGACCCTCATCAGAAAGTTTGTGAAAAAATAAAAGTAGAAAAGTTACAGTGATCTAGTGGTAGGACGCCGGGCTCGTGATAGAAGGGTTGCGAGTTCGAGTCCCGGCACTTGTGCTGTATACTTGAGCAAGATACTTTACCCTGCTTGTTCCATTCTACTCAGCTGTAAATGAGTACGTGGTTGGGTAGTGCTAGATATTGCAGAATGCTAACTGTGAGCGCCGAAATGGCAGCACCGTTTGTATGCTCCCCAGGGAGTTGAGAACGATAATGACTGGTTGCTAAGGCCCTTTAACCACGGATAATAATTTGTGAACACTTTTAGAGACTCTTTAAGGTCGTGATATAGCGGTATATAAGAACCTCAAACTATTATTTTTATTAGAATATAGAAAAAATAGAATGCTTGCTGAGTGACATTGCTTAGATAACGATTGTGGTTGAAATAATTTTAAACAGATCATCAGCCTTTTCATAGACATTAGCTGCTTTTAACCCCATCTGTCTCTTTGAATTTTTATAATTTTTTAATGAGCTCAATTTGTGCATGAGCTTCAAAATTCAGAGAATACAAAAGCATCACTAAAACCATAATTCGAACTCAAAATCGATTAATCTACAGACAAAAAACGAACAACGGAAATATTTTCAAGTGACCCTTGAAAAAGTAAAATTATAATAAGACCCAATGTTCCAGAAGAGTGAGCGTCTTCTTCTTCATCGACGAAACCCGACATGCATATCTTTGTTACATCCAAGTAAATGTCATGTTCTCAAAGCGGGAACCGAGTCATCATTCGCAATCACAACAAGTTAGCACACTAATCAGTATACTCAAAAATGTCCATCTTCATATCATGCAAGGACACATAATATTTATCAATGAGACCGAATGGGCGACCACAAAACCTGCCCATAGTCCGCACCAAGACATGCGATGCATTTGCTCCAAATTTCACATTTAATTCGAGAGATTAATAAGTGATTGTAAATTAAACAATACTTAGTCAGGGATTCCAAGTGGGTCTTTGTTGTACGACTCCTAAGTACATGACAAACAATTGTGATGCAGCAGGGGTTGCAGAAGGAACAACAGTCTGCATGAAAAACTTGAAAGAAATTGAACAGTTTGTAGCAAAACTGTACAGTACCACTAAAACGGCATATCATCTGCACAAATAACAACAGAGACGATAGAACATACTGCGCTGGTCAACACATCTTAAAGGATTACAGTTTAAGACATGTTTCCCCACAGATAAAGATCGCCAGGACATATAAACCACATAACACGATGCAAGCAAGATGATTGGATACCGGGCATTGTTGCGTGTGTAGAATATAGCTTCCGTGTTAAAACATACTAACGTATAAAGATCAAAATGTTTTAGATGATCGGACATATTTACCTGCACCGAACCAAATGCCGCTCAGGTTCTGAAGAGTAGTACGCGCTGGTCTGGATCTAGCAAATCCCACAAAGCTGATGATGACATTGACAAAGAGGAGAATACTGCCTATGACACTTAGTCCTGTGGAGGCGTAGTAGTTAACTGGAATGAGAAAATAAACATGGCACAAAGTCCAAGTTTCGAACCAAGAAATGTCATCCTTCTTACCTATATGTTTTAATCATTTTCAAAATGTAATACCCTTGTATTTTTCCGTGTTAGTTTGTAAGTTATGTTTTAATTGATCAAATCAGCCAGAGTGATAATGTTCACCTAAGTTTCGATATCTTACTGGTAAAAATGTAATAAAGGAAAATATGCTATGGGCTTGCAATCAGGAGCAAGCAAGGAAGATAACGTATGGAATCTATGTTTTATTTTGCTTTGTTTTTGTTTTTGTAAGGATTTAATGTTTAGCGAATACAATACACTAAAGGCGCGGGTAGACAAATCAAGAAGAGGTTCCAGTGGGGGATCTATTAACCCTCATATTTAGTGTTTACAAAACCGTTTTTGTGTCAGTTAAACTTATCATGGCAAATAAAATCACAACAATCCTTATGGTTCTTGTTTATCTATGGCATCTATATAGACAATGGATGGCTATTTTGGGGTACGCATAGTTGTCGCTCGCATAATGCACTTGTTTCACATTAGCGATAATGGCTGTCGACAATGGCCACCCGTTGACGGATCAGATTTGCAAAAGTTCATGTTAGGTCATATGCATGCACATTGCCTGATTAGACACATGCTCATTATGTGTACTAGGTATCGTGTATTTTACTAAGAATGCACCGATAAACACTAGTTATTGATAATTTGCACCAAACAAATTTTATCATTTCCAGCGTAAATGTGTTTCTGCAATATTTAAACAAAAATGCAACGAAAAATATCAATGTACCATCCAAAAGATGATTGTTGATATCACAAGAATATTCAAGTCACTAAATTTTCTGAATCTCGATACGTGCGTGATATACAAGCTAAAATGTAGTAGAACTTAACATCCTCACTCAGGTTTGATTACGAGAACTCCATTAGCTCTGACACAGAAATATTATCAATTTATACCTGTGAATATAATATCTATAGCATAAATTGAGAAAATAATTAATTTGATCAGTCTAGGTTGAATTTATTATGAACAATATTAAACATTTGAATATAAAATGAAAAATTTAGCTTGTTTCAATTAAAAATACTTTAGAGTATCATTGAATTTTAAAAGTAATGAATGATGCTTACAGCCAACAAGGTTCCGTGCGGTGGCATAGTTGCTGTAAGAGTAGCACTCGCCGGTACTGCTGCCGAGGAGGGAAACCTCTCCACAGATTCGGAACAGGCCAGCACTAATTTTAACTGTCCCAATCAATTCTACCAAAACCCAGGAGTCTGTGCCAACTCCGACAACCTGCAAAAGGAATAAACCTAGTGCAATCAAACCACTACAAATAACTGGCGCAGACACCATATTGTAGTTTGAAATGTCCTGTGTCGTGTGGTAACGCTATCACAGGTATGGTCATGATACCACGTGACAACATTTAATGTCTTTTCAGGTGTGAATTTTCTTCGAAAATTGAGGCCTATTGCTTTCGATTTTGACACATTTTCTGAAAACCAAAACTAAAACAAGGAAAGGTCATTGCAGACAGACGATTAATTAATATTAATTAATTAATATCAATTAGTTTATGGTAATAACTTATAGAACTTATCTATTAATTATAAATTAGTCAATTAATATTAATCAATCTTTGGAAATATATAATAGAACATTTTTTAAATATCATTAATGTTTCTATTATCAAAAGCCTATTTTGAATTAAGATTCACTATATGATATAACTAATTAAGTCAAAACAACCAATTTTTTGGAAAGAAAAGAAAGATGCCTAGTTCATCATTGGATCACATGATACAATGTTGAGATTTCCCACGATATTACATGTAGGCTAATGCTCTGGCCGTTTTAACACACAAGAAGTAAACCATTTAAAGGTAGTATACATCTACATATGTACTTTAAAGAATGACCTCAGAAACAAATCTGGCATATTGTGACTATACATTACCGCACGATCAACGTTATATCTTGTGATAGCATTACTTTAAAATAACATGCATTTTTTTTGCCTCGGCATTGTTCAGATTATCCATTCAAAGAAAGTTAAAAAAAAATATAAAATATACTGATTAGTGTGCTAACTTGTTGTGATTGCGAATGATGACTCGGTTCCCGCTTTGAGAACATGACATTTACTTGGATGTAACAAAGATATGCATGTCGGGTTTCGTCGATGAAGCAGAAGACGCTCACTCTTTTGGAACATTGAGTCTTATTATCATTTTACTTTTTCAAGGGTCACGTGGTTTAATCGATTTTGAGTTCGAATTATGGTTTTAGTGATGCTTTTGTATTCTCTGAATTTTAAAGCTCCTGCACAAAATGAGATCCTTTAAATAATATAAATTCAATGAGACAGATGGGGTTGCAAGCAGCTAATGTCTATGAAAAGGCTGATGAACTGTTTAAAGTTATATCAACCACAATCGTTATCTAGGCAATGTCACTCAGCAAGCATTCTATTTTTTCTATATTCTAATAATAATAATAATTCGAGGTTCTTATATACCGCTATTTCACGACCTTAAAGAGCCTCTTAAAGCTTTCACAAATTATTATCCGTGGTTAAAGTGCCTTAGCAACCAGTCATTATCGTTCTCAACTCCATGGGGAGCATACAACCGGTGCTGCCATTTCGGCGCTCACAGTTAGCATTCTACAATCTCTAGGACTACCCAACCACGTACTCATTTACAGCTGAGTATGAGGAACAAGCAGGGTAAAGTATCTTGCTCAAGTATACAGCACAAGTGCCGTGACCGGGACTCGAACTCGCAACCTTTCGATCACGAGGCCGGCGTCCTACCACTAGACCACCGTGCCTTCTACATTTTCTTCATTTCTTTTCACAAACTTTCTGATGAGGGTCAGTTCTGATTTTATTTGCAGCAATACTGCTTGTATATGCATTAATTTGTTTCTTCGAGACGTAACTTTACAGCTTGTTTTAAAGTATGTTTCAATGAGTTATGCACATTGAAGGTACTCATTAAATTTGAGAACTCGATTGACTGGTGATAATGTCTTTATCACACGTTAACTGATAAATGTATACCTCACATTGTCGCCTCTGATTTTCTCTTAAAGTCAAGCTATACATGAAAATTACAATGTAACATCGGGTAACGTCTATTACGTAACAACATATGCATGCAACGCTAACAACTTTCAATTTTTAAAAGGGATATTAAACACTTCCTGTTTCTTTACCTGGAGGACGTCGTTTTTTGCCGTACGATAAGTGCTTTAATTTTTAATTACACTTTGTCGGCTCTATTGACTTAAAGGTATTTGCAGTATTGCATTATATATCAATTATAATCTCGCAACTGGTGATTATCAGGTAGAATTATTTATAAACGTAAAGGTCAAGTCAAGTAGTTTTCACATTAACCGACATGTTTTAACAGCATTACATAGTAAAAGCATAACTTTGTCTTCAAACAAGACAACCTTTGTGTAAATAATACATCACCGTCGTGTTTTGTCATGCAAATCGAAGTTGTATCCGGGAACGAGTTTTGTATTTCTTATTTAAAACGAAACACAATAACCCGTTCGCAAGGCGTGTACTCATGGGTGTGTCATCTATAGGTTTGAGGAATCGAAAATGAAACTACAAATGTTTCGTCTAAAAGATTTTATTCTGTTTTAAGGAGTTTGTGTCTCGTTATAGTGACTTATCATCTGGGCCCAGTTGCTCAAAAGATGGTTAGTGCAAATGTTAATTATCCTGTAACTTAAAAAAGAAACCATATATTTAATTACTACTGTGCAGATATCAAATACCTAATATTGTCAATTTACATGCAAAACATTTAAAATTGTTTCTTGTATATTGACAGCATTATTCAAGATTGAAAAATGTCGGTAAATAGTTATTAAGCTAATCACCCTTGGAACAACTTGGCTCACTCATATTTGTGATATACGGACACGTTATAAAGATAATCTAGCTTGTTATGATTATTTCCTCATTATAATAATATATTGTGGTGATATACTAGCTCGTTGTCTTTATAAAGCAAGCATTTCCAATGCTGTGTCATGATGTTATAACGAGAGGATATTTTTACTTTAACTAGCTCGTTATCATGATGAAAGGGAATGATTATTTGGACATATCGATAAACCATTATACACTGTAAAGGAGAGGATCAAATATGATAAAATATCAAACGAAATTTTCTTGATCCTGAATAAAAACTGTTTTCAATGCTAAACGTTAAACCGCAATTATTCCAAAGATGCATATTTATTACTTAGCAATATATTGCTTTCCTCCATATCTAAGATCTTTAAGATATCCTGCTTAAATAAGAAATGTTCTTCAAGTTGAAGTATTTTCAATTTCACATATTGTTTTGTTTATAAACGTGTCCGCTTGATCTTTGATATTTACAGGTTACTATTGTGTTTACTTCTTATCATTATGCTTTATCTCCACCAGCCGGCTGCTCTATCGCCTCAGTGATCTGGTTTTACATCACTCAGTTCAACAACGCGAAAATACCACTGGCCTTGACTTCTCCTGTAAATATCACGCTTGGCTATTCCTTCTACCTTGTGGTCGTGGCTGGTGTTGGATCACTCATTGCTGCTATTACAATGTGTGTGGTAGCCAGACAAATGGACATTCCGCAGAATGCTGCTCCTTCTGCTACCCCTGCTGCACCATTTGTCATGCATTTAGGAGTTGCACAACAAGGACCCACTGGGTACCCACAGGCTGGAAACCCACAACCAGGATATATACAGCCAGGAAACCCGTAAACCGGAACCAGATAGGGGGAAATAGTTTTTTCATAGCTACATTTAGCACCATCCTCTTCTTTATAGCATATCAATTGTTTTTACAAGCCCTTAAATCACTACTTCGGAGCAATTTAACAGATGTAACTTGATCAATTGGCGGTACATAGCATGGTTTATCATTGACCTTGGTTTTGACATGATATTTATTCGCTAAACTGGACGTTGAATTTGGCAAAACATGTGAGAAAATGCATGTTTCAGGAGAAACAATGTAGCTTATTTAGATCATATATGTTGCACAAACAATGTTTACGTTAATAATCCATAAAAGCATAAACATTTAATTTGTTTTGACCTACACATATAACACAAACAAATATATATGCATTATCACATCAAACTAAGCGAATAAACAGTTTACTTCTATATAGCCTTGAGGGGTATGCAATGAGAGAATGTTTCTTTTTTGAAATACTCCCTTTATGCAGATGGTATTGATATCCGCCATTTACATTCAAGGGCAAAACGAAATCAATGTATACACTATTATAAAGTAGCGGAATTAGATGAAAATGGTACACCAAAGGGTATTACAATGGTGTTCTACAATGTACTAATATTACTCCACTGCTGATCAAATTAATTATGTAACAATATATATATATTTACCGTAAATATTAAACCACTTTAGTAGATACATAATAAAGAAATAAGTCAATAAGAACTCTAAGAATATTATTTTCCAGAAAAGACTTTTATTGTCAAACAAATATCGTTTCATATCAAATTAGATGCTAATATGTTTTCGTCGCAAAAAGAAAATGTGTATTATTGTCAAAATGGAGTTAAAAAAAGACCTAAAGGTTAAAAAATTAAAACCAGGAAACAGTCTATTTTATACAGTTTATAACTGTTACCGTTGGCAGAACGATTATAAAAAAGTATCCGCTATGCTTTTGTTTGTGTACTATTCATACTTATTCCTTTATTATATTGACATTCAAAATACATAAAACTCAGTCATATTTGCTTTGTTTTTACTGATTATTTTTTTGATAGATTCTTGCTGTTAAGTAATATTAAAAAAATTAAACTCCACAAAACAAAAGCTCAATTTCTTTATATAAGATTTAAAAGATAACTATAATCACTATTAGTTAAGTCGTATATAATAAACATAAGTTTAGTTCCAATGGGCACTAACTGTGCACCACTTTTGGCTGACTTATTTTTGTTTTCATACGAGGTTGAATTTGTCGAGGGACTAGTCATGGCGGGTAACAAAAACTTTGCCAAATCTTTCAATTTCCCTTCTAGGTATGTCGATGATGTGTTGTCTATAAACAACAAGAAGTTTGCTGACCTAGTATATATCGTATATACCCTACTGAACTTGAGATTAAAGACACAGCAGGCTCTCCTACATCAGCTTCTTACCTCGATCTTTACTTAAGTTATGGCCAACCCGGGCAACTTACTTCTAAGCTGTATGATAAACGTGACGATTTCGATTTTCGTGAATTTTCCCTTTCTTGATAGTAACATCCCTGCTTCTCCATCCTATGTTGTTTACATGTCGCAGTTGATTCGTTATTCTAGGGCTTGCTAGATGTCCAACTGCTGATGAACAAAATTACGGCAAAGGGATTCAAGAGATGCAGGTTGATGAAGATTATGGGCAAGTTTTAAGGTCGCCATCTTGATCTCATTGAGCAATATTCAGTATTTTTGTGTGATATGAAGATAGACATTTTTGAGTTTGCTTGATAATGTGTGTTTACTAGTTGTGATGACAATGATGACTCGGTTCTCATTTTGAGGATTGATGCTTACTTGGATGTAAACCAAGATTTACATGGCGGATGCCGTCGATGAAGCAGAAGACGCTTTCTCTTCCGGAACACTTGGTCTTATTCTTTTGCGCTTTTACGAGAGTCTCCATGAAAATCTTTCCTCTGTTCCTATTTTGCCCCTAGTTTAATCGATTTTGAGTTCGGATTATGGTTTCGTTGACGCTTTGGTATTCGCTGTTTTTCCCAGTATGATCTAAAAAAGCTAACACAGTTTGGAACGAGAACCTATTTCATGAATTTTGTCACGTTCAAGTCAGCATTCATAATAAATTAGAACACAAAGGCAGTCGATATGAAGACAAACAATTTATAACACTTAAAAGTAATATTATTTTTTTTTATCATATGCATGTATATCAAGAACTCTTTTTAATTGATGCATTAGGTTTAGTAATTTAAACTGTTAAACTGTTTGTTAATGTATTATATCATTGGTTTGTTTTGACTCAGTGATTTAGATATTAATATTTGTAGTTACATGTGTGTATTTACCGAATTACATTCACACTATTTTTTTTAGCTGTTTTGAATTGCACAAAAACCAATTACTAATCACGAACTTTTGTACTTTCATGGTATTTGAATTAAAATTATTAATTACATTACATTCGACTTTTAAATGTTATTTTGTTTTGTAAACGAATGGTGATGCTACACGGTCGTGTATGTACCAGTTGTTTTATGTTTGAAAAAACTGTATCATTTATGAAATATATTTATTTAACCAGCCTCATCTACGACACCCACCATGTAAATCTACGTAAAAGCAAAGTCTGTATAACGTCCTCAAAAAGAGAACTGAGGCATAATGTTCAATCAAAACAAGTAGGCATATTTATGAGCATATTCAAAAACGTCCATTTGCATAATATCATACAAGGATACAAAAGTTATATTTCTCAATTAGACCAAGAGGGCGACCATAAAGCTCCCCATAGTCTTCTGGAGCTTGCTCTAGATACCGGGATTTTCGTGATCGATGTCGGCTGATGACGAGCAAAATTACGACTCAGGGATTCCAGAGATTGAGATTAATTAAGACTATAAACAAGTTGTATGTTTTATAAAAAAGTGACATACGTGAACTCTATAATGATTTTATTGAAAGACCACACATAATATCTGTAAGAAATGAAAAACGATATGTTTGTTTTGTTGGTCTACAACAATGGTCCATACATTTAACTAACCTTAATAATTCACAAATAAGGTATATGTATCTTTAACGATTTCAAAAGGACACTACACATATACCGATATAATTACAACTGTAAACAACGATATATACTACTGTATACATAGTGCACTTCATATACACGCATTGAACTTGTTGGTTATCTGATTTGGTTTTATACATTTATCTTCTTTGATAATCAAATATGTTTAATTAATTGTAAAGAGCAATGTTCATCGTTTCGTATATGGCAAGAAAAAAAATCCCTTAAAGCGCTTTGCAGTATATAGATATATAAAATATACCATCGATATAATAAACTTAAGTTTTAATCACTACAGGCTGTGAGTAATCTACAGGAGTTGTGCTATCAGATGCATAGTGCTGATCCTATATTATATGATTAATACCTCCAAATGAGATATATAGTGTTACACAAACTCCGATAAAAGAACTGGTAACATTCTTTATGTTCTCATGGTACATGTATGTATTGTCATTGTTCTAGACTTTCAAAAAAATTTGCCAAAATCACGTCAAATAAGGATATTTTTTGTATAATTTATGTCTGTTCACAAATCTGTTTTAATCTGTTACGCTCTTCAATAGATAAACGGTAAATTTAAGACTACATGTTACCCAGGTTATTGAATGCAAATCTATGTTTTATTACAAAAGATATAGAAATAATTTAAATCTAAACACGTGGATATGTAATAATAATGACAAACATGACAAATAATGTATATTAGTCGTTCATCTGTACAACATTTATAATTAAATACAACAGCACACAATTTATCAAGCTCTGAATCATGGTTACATTTATAAGCTGCTCCGAACTTCTTAACGTCTTTTTATTGCCAACGCACTTACGTCACGAAGACATTCCTACTATTTGGTGTCAAAATAATGATGGCTCTTATAAAATATTTACTTAAATGTCATACATAGAGGAACTTATACGAGGGGTGCTCCATAAATAATGTCATCTCTGCTTTATTTCGCGGAAATCGGGCAATTTATGCACAAAACCACCTCGTGTCGATTGAGTGATCCCTGGCTCGTGACACAGGTAATTATCTCGTCCACACGTTCACTGGCCTCGGTACAGTGTACATCGTTTCATAGCCTATTCGTTAGACTAGACACAAAAATCACAGGAAAACGAGCTGAAAATGTTCTAGAATTAGGGCCTATATAAAAGGTAGGTCATTACTCGGCATAAAGGCTGTAGATATTCACCTCGAGGTGTGTGACATTTATGGGGAGGGCCAAATGTCTCATAGGACTGTTTGTAGGTGGGTATGTAAAATTAGTGCTTTGCAGCAGCAACTGAAAGATGCTGCTCACCCAGGTCGTCCTGCAACAACTACGACCAAAGGTAACATAGAAAAAATTCGAAATATCTTCCAAACTGATGCTCGATTCACCGTAAGACAATTGGCTCGAATGACAAACTTGTCGTTAGCAAGAGCTCATGCAATTTTGAAGAAGCACCTAAACGTTAGAAAGATAAATGCAAGATGGATACCCCATTTGTTAACGAATGAGCAAAAGAAGACGCGTGTAACAAAATGTACCCAAAATATAGTAAAAAGGCTTTTGATAATCTAGTCACTGTTGATGAGACCTGGGTGTATTATTTTGAACAAAAGCGGAAGGTTGCCAACCGAATATGGGCCACTAAAAATGCTAGACGCCCAAGTATTGCCAAACGAATACGAACGGTAAAGAAGGTTTTGTATGCTATTTTTTTCACTAATAAGGGTCCAGCTATTCAAATCCCGGTGTCTAAAGGCAGAACGGTCACAGGCAAATTCTATAAAAACGTTGTTCTGAGAAAGTTGAAGAACTACTACAAAAGTCGCCGCCCCAAAACAGGACTTAAGTATGTCCGACTTTTGCATGATAATGCACCCGCTCACAAGGCACGTATTGTGACTGACTTTTTGGAGTCAGAGAAGGTTACCGTCCTTCCGCACCCTCCGTATTCGCCAGACTTGGCCCCCTGCGACTATTTTCTCTTTCCAAAACTTAAATATCATTTATCTGGAAGGAGATACAATTCGAGAAATGCCCTTGGATCTGCTGTTTATCAGTGTCTGATGGGTGTACCAATTGAAGAGTATGAAAAATGCTTCCAAAAATGGATTGACCGGCTGAAAAGGTGTGTTCGGGCAGAGCAAATTAAAATGAACAAAAGCACTTCCGCTATATGAGCACTGATGCAAGTGACATTATTTTTGGAACACCCCTCGTATGAGTGTAAATGTACTATGGAATTAATTAAACGAGTTCAATATTTTGATTTGTCACGAGCGTTTAAGCGAAAGAAATAATAGATTATTTAACAAATTATCAGCTTGTGATTTGCTATGTTGTGTTATTCATGGTAATGATTTTCTTCTACTATAAGGGTACATATGAAGCAACAAAAACATTTCTTATATACTAATGTATCTATTACTAAATTTAAGAGGTGCAGCATATGTGTGTTACGTGATCCTTATATACAATAAATGATACGTTTTAAATCAAACCAAATATAAAATACATACATGTGTAAATTGAAAAATTGGAAATAACAAAAATGCATCACTGTTCAATGTGTACATAATTGTGATTATCACCTCTCCTTATCTGCAAATAATAATATTAAAAAAATAAGCAAACATAAAAGAAATAAACAAAAAATAAAACCTAAACCATAAAAAAAAAACAAATAAAAATATCTTCATCTTGATTCGGCCTCAAATTCAAGATAGGACATTCGCCAACCAATATCTTTATTGGACAATATTAACATCTTCATTGTACCATCCTCAGAATTATGTATTAACAAACACTAATATATGAAAAAACAAGAGCAGTTACTTTTTACTTTATAAGACTGGTTACTATAGGTAACACACCGTTATTATAAAGTTTGTGACTATTACCACATGTTAAAACTTTCCATGGATCGTGCCTTGAACAGTGTACTTCATCTGTGGCCTTCCCTGCTCGTAGGATGATGGATTTTATAGGAATATTAGTATGGTCCTCCATGTTTTCTAATTCTATAGTTACTTTACAGTTTTCCTTGTCAAAATAATATTTCTTCATTTTTTTCCGAACATCGCGGTGTACGAAATCACGATGAGACTGCCTTTGGAGGAAATTTGATTCAATCAAAATCATGTTTAAACTGTCATCATCGATCTTATCAACGTTCTGAAAAGATATGAAGAAGATTCCAAGTCAGTAAATGATATACTCAGCTGTGACATTAAGATAAAGGTAACAAAACAACGTCTTGCTATACAACTTACTGGATAACGAACTTTAAATCGATAGTTTCGGGCCAAATGTTATCCGTGGAAGGATCGACACGGACAGTTTAAGACTAGAAAACACCCTTAGACCTGTGTTATACGTGGTATGGCAATACGTAGATGCGGTGTACCAAATGTGCCTTATAAACCTTATGAATATGCATTATGCAGGCGTCACACTATCCCAATATTGACACCAGATGGCTATACAAATATGGAAATTTGAATTTCGGCCGCAGATCGCTCCGAACTTGACCAACAACAAATTTCTAGCCGAAGCAAGTACGATGCCTAAAGAAAATCACACTATGACATCCAAACCAAACAAAAAGGCATCACGAAGATGTGGTTTTTGATTAGGAAGCAGGTACGAATGCAAAGCGAAGGCCATACGACGGCTTTACCACGTCTTATTGTGAATACGATGCATTATGCTGGCGTCACACTGTCCGAAATTGACACAAGATGGCTATACTAATATGGAAATTTGAATTTCGGGCGAAGATCGCTCCGAACTTGACCAACATCAAATTTCTAGCCGAAGCAAGTACGATGCCTAAAGAAGGTCACACGATGACACCCGAACCAAACACAAAGGCATCACGAATATGTGGTTTTTGGTTAGGAAGTAGACACGAATGCTGAGCGAAGGCCAAACGACGGCTTTACGACGTTGTATTGTGAATACAATGCATTCACAAAGGCCTCCGATGTTTTACAACTTTCAGTCGACCTTAGAAAATCAACAGAACGAGGAGAAGGGGACGGAATCGTGTATAAGATGGTATGCTATTCAAAAGCCTTTTGTCCGTCGCCCGTTCGCCCCTTTGCCTGCCCTTCCTCCGTAAACAATTTTTGTTACATTGCACCACTATTTCTTCGGATTTTTTTTTTCAAATTTCACATATAGGTTCCCATTGGTCCCTTGTTCATGTTTCATTTTGGGACCGCTAAAAAAAACAGCATGGCCGACAGACAGCCGTCTTAGATTCTTAGATTTTGACAATAGAAGCAATTTTAAAATATGACACTTGAAGTTTGTGACCTCGATATAGACTTCAAATATAGGTTATCCATGTTACATTTATCAGATGTGTTTATGGAAGAGAAGGAAAGAAGGGAAAAGCAGCAAAAAGATCGGTCTTTTATTTGTCGGATATATATCATTCGATAATGGACGCATAGATCCTTCACCCATCCCATGCATAGTGATAATAATAATAATAATAATTCGAGTTTCTTTTATACCGCTTTATCACAACCGTAAAGGACGTCTCAAAGCGGTTCTCAAATTATACCGATTTTGTCTGATAATGCCACACATTGTTGACATTCATGCACTTTTGTTTTCCGTTGATTCCATTTCTTACGAAATTGAAAATAAGTGTGGTCCATTTGTTGAATTCATGTTTGTAATATATGCAGTATTTGATATTAAGTGTTATAACCGTATGTGCAATTTCTCTTCCTTAAACACATCTGATAACATGGGTAACATACATAAGGTATATATATCGAGGTCATAAAATTCAAGTGTCATATTTCAAAATTGCTTCTATTGTCAAAATCCAAGACGGCTGTCTGTCGGCCATGCTGTTTCCTGATCGGTCTCAAAATGAAACATGAACAAGGGACCAAATAGAACCTACATGTGGAATTTGAGAAAAATTCATCTAATATTTTCCAAGAAATAGCGGTAGAAAGTAACAAAAATTGTTTCCGGACGGGTGGACAAAGGGGCGGACCGGCGACGGACTAGCATACCACCTTTTTTCACGATTTCAATCTCTTATCCTCATGTTGTTGATTTTCAATGTCGACTGAAGGTTGTAAAACATCGGAGGCCTTAATTTGTGAAGGCATCGTATTCATAATACGACGTCGTAAAGGCGTCGTGTGGTCTTCGCTCAGAATTCGTGTCTACTTCCTAATAAAAAACTACATATTCGTGATGCCTTCGTGTTTGGTTCGGGTGTCATTGTGTGACCTTCTTTAGGCATCGTACTTGCTTCGGCTAGAACTTTTGTGTTGGTCATGTTCGGGGCGATCTTCAAATTTCTAAATTTGTGTAGCCATCTTGTGTCAATTTCGGGACAGTGTGACACACTGCCATGTCGGACAAAAGAATTATCTAAACATTTTGTTTCTGCTATACTATTAAACGCACAAAACACTTTTGACTAGTCTCATAAACTAAAACACGACGCATATCTAAAATAAAGAAAAAGAATTGTTAAGGATGTACACCTCTGAGAAGTCAAAATTTTCCTGTATCAAACTTTTTTTCTAATATACATTTTTGGATAAGGGAGTTCAAGGCATAACAGAAAATGCAAAAATAATGATATGTCAGTGTGCTTGTTTTTGTGTTATGATCGGTCAAAGATACCAATATGACATAATAAGTGATGTTCAGTCAATTTTGTAGTTTCGACCATTTGCAGGACATTTTCATACAATATCTTCCGCATTTGTAATTCGAAATGTATGAATGTTTGCAGAAATGACAAAAACATTGTTTTCTTTTAAGTTATGGAAATAAAATTTCTCTAACTTAAAATATTTACTCAGGAATGCAATTTGAGTTACCCCTACCCCTTATTTTTTAAAGAGAAAATCCTCATTTTTTCACCATTTTTTGCAGATTTAACGCTTAATAAAAAAAGTTCTTTTTTGAATATTTAGCGGTTGAAAAGAAAATAGGTTTCTCTTTCTAAAACCGTCATAAAAATGGGGGGTTAGTGTGCTTAATTTTTTGTCCCTTTATTATTTGTGTTATTTGTCACAGTTTTGGGTTCAAAAATAAAAACTGCTCCAGAAACACTAAATATATGAAAAAAATACAAAAATTGTATAATTATCCATTTTGCAGCATAATATTTCTATAAAATTGAACATTATAAAGTTGTACAGCAAAAATTAGCTCGCTATAATTAAAAATGGCTAAACACTGATGTTTTTAAGATATCGATCTAGCATCAAAATGGTGAAATTTTGCCCATTCGGGAAGTGCATAAAATAGACAGAAATACGCATATTCAAAATGGCCGCCAAATTGGTATTTTTTTTAATTTCATGTAAAAAAAGTTCTACAAGCAACAGACACTTATATTTTTGACACAATTTTCAGATGCATATATGCTATTAAAATTGATCATACTTTCTTCAATATAACATGAAATCTTTAAATGAGACATAAACGAGACTTGGACATGACTGAAACCTCACAAGAGTACATCCTTAAGTAATTCATAACAGTTCACTAAGGTATTATTAAAATTCAATATTAACACTTTTTCCGGCATTTGAGCAATTCTTAATGTACAAATATACTTACCTTTTCGAAATAACTGGCACTGCTTCTATCCTGTGAGAAGAAAAACTTAGTGAATCGATATTGTGCTTGAAAATATGTAATATACTGGTATAAGGTAGCCCTCTTTTGTAAAAAAAAATGAGTTTGTGTTTTTGCTTTTATCATATTTTTTTCATTAAAGACATGCTAAGAATTAATTAATTTCATTATAACAACAACTGCTTATAAAGCTGGTCAACATTAAGGAATAGTTGGCTTTTTAACTTCCTTTAACAAAACTGCTTGATATTTGGAATGTTTTTTACATATTACAAACCGGTGGTCCGGTTTTGACGCAATGTAATTGTTAAGTAACCAAACTACACTCCTTTTCCGATGTAAATATAGAAACATTGTAATTATCAATGCAAACACGATGGATGAACAGTTATCGAGATTTTAGAAGATGGTTAGCAATGCAAAACACAATGCAAAGTGATCGAGATTTTTTCAATGCAGAAAACGATGAATATTTTTAGAGTTTTGGTTTATTATATTGAATGGCAATTTGCTTCTACTCTAAGAAGGCAAACAGAGAGGACACCTATCGATCAGCATGCGGGAAAGTAATTTGAGAAATAAAACAAATTAGAAATAAAATCGAAATTCGATATTTGAATTTTGAATTCCAGTCGAAATTTAACTCGGCTTCGTTTAATGGATTATTAAGACATAAAGACTAATGATTTCAGATTTCAAATAAAAAAAACAATGTTACTTGTCGTCGTTACAACTTCAGCTGTCAATTGATAGTTTTCTTCTAAGCTATACGATACACGTGATGATTTCAATTTTCCCATCGTTATCTTTCCATTTTTTGATAGTAACATCCCTGCTTCTCCAAGCTTTGGTGTTGCCTTGTCGCAGTTGATTCGATATACTAGAGCTTGCTTTAAAGATCGTGATTTTCGTGATCGATGTCGACTACTGACAAACAAACTATCGACACAAGGGTTCGAGAGATGCAGGTTGATTAGAACTATAGGCAAGTTTTATGGTCGCCATCTTTGTCTCATTGAACAATTTTCGGTATCTTTAAATGATATGAAGAAGGACATTTTGAGTATCCTCATTAGTGTGTTTACTTCTGGTGATTTACAATGATACTCGATTCTCATTTTGAGAACTGATGTTTACATGGATATGACATGGCGGGTGTCGTCGATGAAGCAGAATACACTTACTCTTCCAGAACACCTGGTCTTATTCTCTTGTACATTTACAAGGGTCTCCATTTAAATATTTTCTTTGCTCATATTTTGCCCCTGGTTTGATTAATTTTGAGTTCGGATTATGATTTTTTAACGCTTTGGTATTCTCTGATTGATTTTTTTTATTTTCACTTCACATGATAAACGTAAGTCATATCATAACATTTTATCCGTGCTACTATATTACGAAATCATTTTGCATTCATTAGAATATAATTAGAATGTCAATAAAATTCCTTGAAAAAACAAGGAAATTGTGATTTGACATGATTTTGTATTTGAATAAAATATTTTCTATCAAGCACTGTCAAAATTTTGTTAAGTTGTGAGAGAGTCTCTCAATTCCATCAATTTCTTTTCATTTGATGAATATAAAAAACGGGATACACTAAAACTTCCCAATATTTGGTCTTTCAGTTCTTCGTAATAATGAAAAATAGAATTCTAAATCGGCTTACAAAGCTTTACTATTCGCAGCAATGCAATCTCACCTTTCCATACATCCAGCTTATAGTTCCATCCGCTTGACGACTGCATTCTATTAGATTTTCACGTTTCCCGGATACTAGTTCGATGTACCGCACACGTCTAGGTGCAAGGTCTTCAATGTCATACAACTTGATACGCAATCTAAGGTTTTCCTGGAGAATTGACAACTCACATCGTATTCTTTGTTCAGCTTCTTGTAGAAGTTTTCTATTGTTCTGATCAACTTTCCGTAAACTTTCATTATTCCCTTTGTGGTCAAGTTTAAGGTATTTCGATGTGTTCAAAACTGTGTCAAACGACTGAGATATGTCATTCTCAAAGGGATATTCTTCCGTCAATGTGGATCGATTTTCCTGAAAGATATTTACAGGGGCATACTCAAAATATTAAATTATCCTTAATGGATGAAAAAATATCAATGTTAGATTTCCGTAAAACTCACTTCCTAAATGTATTACCATGGTTAATTTTCTATAATATCAATAAAACCATTTCATATATTTTGGAACCTATATTTCGATTTCTCTTTATTTTCATTGATATTTACAAATAATGTTGGTATTTAAAGGACTTACCGTCATTTATGATAAGTTGAAAAAAAATTTTGTTGCTTTTTTCAACTCGAGTTACAAATAAAAACAATTCTGTCAATTAAAAATGTACTCTTGGGCAAAAAAAAAGTTTTTGTTTTCATAAAGCAATTGATATATCAAGGACAGGGAAAATAACCCTTGCCAAGGTCAATCGTACACTGTATATACCCTTACAGTTCATAGTCATATGAAGTTTCTTTCTGTTATTCTTTGTAGATGACCTTTAAATAGTCCATGCGAACATTTTTTTCTCAAATGCATTTTCAAAAATAATATTTCCAGCTTTTAAACCTAGTGCCTAACGTGTGTGCACAAACGATTATTTCCTGTTGAAATAAAATGACATTACCCGTGTCACGCTTGAGTGGAGCGCACCTTCTACACATGTAGGTGCACACTTCTAAATGAATCACATAATACATAGCTAGATCCTACTCATAGTCAACTTAATGTATAACGGCCTATTGTAGCCACACATTATCTCCAATCTCATTATCCCTGTCCTTCGTGTAATCTCCAATATACCTTAAATTGACGATGTTTGCGTAAATACACCGACTTTAATGATCATTATATCATCATGTGTAATGTTAAATGCAGACGATGTTAAAAGCTTACAATCTAGACCAATGCTTATGTTCTCTGTACATTTAATAACAGTTCCTACATGTAAAACTAGAACATACCATTGTTTTAATATATTTAGCGAACCAGAAAAGAACAATTATTTCACAAGAACACCCGATTACCCTAACAGATCGACAAGATATCGTTGTGATTATAATCAAATACCCCATATCGAGTAATAGAATAAAATAGAAAATAGTGATTAGTTACCTCAATAAACGGCTGAGAGACACCATTCCCATTTTTTTCAACAGCAACGATGACCTATGCGATTTTGGTAAAGATACGGTGAACTTTGCGTCGGTTGTCACTTGTATTCCTGAAAAAAAAAAACAAGTTGTTACACAACAAAGTCAAAACACACCACTATGGTCAAACTGACAAGGGGAGAGGAGGAGTACCGGAAGATAAAGCAAATATTTAAAGCCATGATTTACAAGTAGTTAACTATTATTCATAGAGTGTTTTGGAAAACAATAATTAGTTGAATTACAGAACGAGTGCATATTCCTATCTGGATTTGAACATTTCTTTCGTCCGGTTTTTGATTTTTCAGCCGCCTCATCAGCATTACTTTGAAGGCTATTTTTATTATCATTGGCGAGTCCTAGAAGGAGAAAACAACTGTATGATGAAATTTAATACATTAATTAACTAGACTTCATCTTATTCTAAACTATAAAGGAACTATTCTCGTGTGTGTATGTGTGTGTGTGTCGCATTCCAAACTGTTTGAGACCACCTATAGAACTACGTTATCAATACAACATGCTAAACATGCATAGCATTTTACAATAAATTTTTGTTTATACACTTATATATTTAATACATTTAAATTGGAAAGGAAGTTATTTATAGCTTTGTAAATAAATATATAGATATTTAAACACATTTTCAAATTGATTTAAACCAGATGAAAGTAATTGATACATTGATGCAGGTTATAGATATCAATGACTGTATATTTGTATTGAGATTATGTTCGTATAACTAAGATACATGTACTGAGATTTGTGTCAAATCTACTACATTCCTTGTATCATACTGTCAATGCGTTACTTATTTCTCCGGGTAAAGATTTATCAAAGTTTCATTGATATTCAATTACCAGTTTCAATTTTAAATATTGATTCTTTAAAAAAAACAACATGAGAGTCATCTTAATATATTTACATTCTGATTGTTTCTTCTCTATATGAACATACCAACTGAAAACAACAAACACTAGACTATGAATACATCATGAATACAGTATGAATACATCCATTTTCGTGAATTACTTATGACGTAATACATGAGTCTTGTTCAATGGGAGTCTTACGGCTCCGCTTCGGATAACATGGAGAACGCCCCCGCGTCAAACATTCAAATGACTACGGTAGATTATTGGCGCCAATTTTACGCAAATTATGGCTGTTCCGCCTTTTTCGTTTAAAGGACGGCGCAATAACAAACGCAGTTGATTAACCAGTTGTTCAATATATAAGAAAATAAATTAGACAATTGTTCAGTAGTAAAAATGTAAATATATGAATTGAACGGCGTTGTTTTAATTTTCATGCCGGTATGAAAATTAAAAAACGCCGTTCAATCCCTATATCAAAGGTAGTGACAACTATTTTAGAGTATGTAAACATAACTGTGCGAAGGAATTACATTGCCGATAGAAATAGCTACATTTGCGGAACAGACTATACTTTCATTGACTTGGATACCATGGTAACCAAACAAACAACCCATTTGAAATAATTCACATGTTTAGTCAAAGTGACCAACTTGTAAGCGTTTAACACATTTCCACGTGTTTTGTATCTGAACACGATGATAAATACATGACCTAGGATATATATTGCATACCAAACATGTATGTGTGTGTCACCGCTTTCGGCGCGAGATGAACAAATGTTATTGGCCGGTAATGAGAATATGTTTACTAACGTTATTGATCAATGACATTTGAAATTGCCATTGTATATGCATTAAATTCTACTCGCATGCATATGCAACAACCTCGTCTGTATCAATAGACATAGACATCCGAGACATCAACAGATTAACCCGATCAAGACAACATAAGACTGTTTAAAGTGTCGTAACACATGCTAACTCCTTTGTTGTTAGCTCTTATATCTTTCTTGGAACGAAGCTTGATTTCTATTACAAGGAAATGCTCATGACGTGATCTTATATTTAGGGAGCTTTCTTAAATGTGCAAACTCTATCAAAAATGGCGAGGTATGAGAGAAAAAACATATGTTTAAAGCCTTAATTTACAGGCAGTTAACTATTATTCCTAGCTTGTCTTGAAACGATAATTGGTTAAATTACATATCTGTATTTGAACACATCTTTTGTCCGGTGTTGTTTCCTAAATCGCCTGGGCTATACTTTGAAGGCAATTATTTAGCATCACTAACGAGTGTTAGAAGAAGGAAACAACTGTATGGTGAAGTTTAATACATTATTTGACCAGACTTCATCTTATTCTAAACTATAAAGGAGCTATTCTCGTGTGTGTATGTGTGTTTGTGTGTCGCATTCCAAACTGTTTGAGAGCACCTATAGAACTAAGTTATCAATACAACATGCTAAACATGCATAGCATTTTACACTAATGTTTTGTTTATGCACTTATTTATTTAATATATTTAAATTGTGAAAGAGGTTATTCAAACAAATTTTCAAATAGATTTTAACCAGATGAAAATAATTGATACATTGATGCAGGTTATAGATATCATTGACTGTATATTTGTATCGAGATTATGTTCGTATAAGTAAGACACTTGTACTGAGATTTGTGTCAAATCTACTACATGCCTTGTATCATACTGTCAATGCGTTACTTATTTCTCCGGGTAAAGATTTATCAAAGTTGATATTCAATTACCAGTTTCAATTTTAAATATTGATTCTTAAAAAAAACAACATGAGAGTCATCTTAATATCAAAGGTAGTGACAACTGTTTCAGAGTATGTAAACATTACTGAGTGAAGGAATTACATTGCAGATAGAAATAGCTACATTTGCGGAACAGACTATACTTTCATTGACTTGGATACCATGGTAACCAAACAAACAACCCATTTGAAATAATTGACATGTTAAGTCAAAATGACCAACTTGTAAGCATTAAACACATTTCCACGTGTTTTGTATCTGAACACGATGATAAATACATTACCTAGGATATTGCATACCAAACATGTCTGTATGTGTCACTGCATGCGGCGCGAGATGAAGAAATAGGCCTACTATTGTCCGATAATTAAAACATGTTAACTAACATTACTGAACCAATGAAATTGAAATTATCATTGTATATAAATAAAATTGTACTCACATGCAAATGCAATGACCTCGAATATATTAAAAAGGAATTATTTCATAAACATAGACATCCAAGATATACACACGTAGCCCCGTTCACGACCACGTAAGACTTGAAAGTGACTCAACGCATGCAAGCACCTGTGCTATCAGCTCGTATATCTTTCTTGGAACCGAACTTCACTTTCAAGGAAAAACATATGACGTAGTCTTGTATTTGAGAATCCGGAAAGACAAACGTATGTGGGTTAATGTTGTTCTCGGAAACATTGCTCATTATTATTTTGAAATTTCATGGCCACGCTATATTCATAGCGCATGCGCGTACCGCTTCGTCATTGGCTACCGCCATTACAACGACAAAGGAGCAGTTGCTGTACGAGCACTTAGTTGAAGTTTTCTGTGTAAGTACGAGTTTGACAAAGCATAATATTGTGGTACAGTGGCGCAATAATGTGTTGTTGATATCCCGTACTCCCATTTGGGGTGTTTGCTGTTATTTTGAGAAGACGTTTTAAGACATCTAAATTACTTCCGCTTAATGTTCATGATCAGACTTCCAGTAATTATTATTTTCTATTGAAATAGTTTGTACGAACACCAGGGTGTTGCGAGAGTAGCTATAGTTTTATCTGTGTTTCTTTTGAAAATGGAATAATCTTGTATTCACAAATGCCTATCAACTCTTCCTAATAGACCATATTGTTGTTTTTTTAACAGAGAGAATAAGTAGAAAATAAAAAAAAACCTATCTTCAAAAAAGGTAAAAGGTACAAAATTATACCTTTCGATGGATAACCATATTACGTTTATAAAGGTACTCCTATGCTTGAATTTCAAAAAATATTTTAGATTTTGACTTTCAGTGTTGCAAACTCACCTACCCTTTGTAACAACATACCACTTGAGGGGTAGCTACATGAATCAATGATTTGTTTGGTATTTGTAATTAATTCTCAGTTAAAATATTGATAGCAGTACCTGTCAGACAAATGGATAATCAACTCTTGTTTTATTTTTATCATGATGTTAGTTCCAGAAATTGCTCTTGATTTTTTTTTAAAGGAAATACATTTTGCCATTGGATTTGCTAAAGTTGGGCAATGTATAGGTGAAATAAACAGATAGTATTTCCTTGGATTGTAAAAGTGCAAGGTAACCTTAGTCCATTACAGTATACGTTTTCATAAAATCTTGCATAACAACGTGTTTCAGTATTGTTAAATACCAAATACAGTACCTCACCATTAAAACCTGTTGGAAGCCAGTATGATGTCTGCAGTTAAGCATGACGGTCTTATAATAAGATTCACTGAGAGTGTTGTCTAAATAGCCCTGGGCTTATACGGCCAAGTGTGATTATCGTAGTCGCTTCGAAAGAAGCCCTGGGTTTAGAGGTAAAATAAATCTGAACGGAGAATTTATGTCAGATATGTGGTCCTGTATCTTAATTGACCAATCAATGGGCCTACTCTCGGTCTTGCCGGCGGTCGACTACCATTCACGTGTACTTGTTACAATAAATAATGCCGGTCTACCCGTATTGACTACGTGACAGTCTCGCCAATACCGGATTACAAGTGCCTGTTGTGGTCCATGACGCCATCGTATGCGAAACCTACTTTAAGTTTCATATGTACAGACTGTACATGTACTACAACATGAACATACGCCATAATTGTGTATCAACAAAAACTGCAATTAGCAAAAATATAATCTGATTTGATTATTAACTAACGATATTAGGGATGTGCGAATCTGGCGGAAAGCTTGTAAAAAAAATGTAAATACATGTAGACTTAATATAGACTGGGCGAAAGTATTTTCTTGCATTTTATTTCCTCACTTAAAGTTGTGATTTTGGTTTTAATTTCATGAAGGCAGACATGTGCAATACAAAGCTTCAGAACATATAAAACGATATATTTTCTTATATTATCTGCAATATTTTACAAACGGTCAGATGTTGTTATTAACTGGAACTTGTAGGAGTGGGGGATGCAAGTTATCCGAGCTAAGCAAGTTTGAATGTTTTGATACAGAGTTTGGCCAGGGTTAACAAAATACTTCAAGTTAGTTAAAACTTAAGTTACATATGAGTTCGAGATTGAAAGGTTTAAAACAAACAGGAATACATTTTTTACATTTTTCAGAAGCCCCCCCCCCTAAAATCACAAGTAAAGGTTTTTTTTTTCAATTTTACTCCAATAATAAAATCTGTATCACAGCATTGCAAATCATAACTATGTAAACTGCAGATTAAATAATGGACAGACATTTTCCTGATTTTTTTTTGTATTTTGGGAAAATATTAAATACATTCGCTCTTTAGGCCACAACAATCTGAAAAAAAAACTTACCGCTCCGGAAATTTGAAGTAAAATAAATTTTAAACATTTTTGTTTAACCATGCCTGAGCTTTGTGACCTATTCTGATCACTTTCCGTGTATCTTTCAGAAACATTTTTAATTTGTAAAATGACTTTCTAATTTGAGTTGATAGAAAGATAAAACTTTATTTGTTCTGCTCTCGGGACAGGTGACAGCTAGGTTGTAATTGGGCAACTGTTTGTTGATAAAAATCCATTCAGCCTTGCCTTTTGTTTTTTTAATCAAATATGTGAGAACATTACTGCTTGATGAGCTCAGATCCAGAGTTGACACAATATACATCAATTCTTTCTAAATGTGTAGTAAAAGTATATAGCCTTTCACAAAGGCGGCTGGGGTTCGATTCCCCAACGGACATGAAAAGGTATTGGTCACCTGCCCGACCACGTTGGTTTTCTTTGGGTACTCCCGTTTCTTCCAACGAGAGTGATTAATACAAGTTGGAAAACTTGTTACATAATTGTTGTAAACAAATAAAATTTATATTTATTTATATAGTAAAAGTATGGGTTTTGTCTCTCAATACATGTACACATGTATCCGAAAATATTTAACATAATTTATTATGTTGTATTTTTGGCTTTTTGTCTTGCATGGCATTTTGTTTCGTAATTATTTAATTCAACATGCATTGATGGTTATATTTTTCAGATCTAATCCAGGAAATATTTGATTCCATAGCAGAAAGCCTACCATAGTCGAGACATGCACAGATTCTGCAACAGACACTCACAATTAAATAAAGGATTATCAAAGATATTATCTCTTTTCATTTTCTAGACTGGGATTCAGTTATTCAATGCGGTAGTGAAAATCAATGACCTCAAATAGCATGTTGTATCTCAGAGAGTCCTATATACAAACATTCAGTTTCACATTAGTAAAAGGGTAGCTTAATTTTTGAAGTAGGCCCTTGCTTGAAATAACTAATGGGTTTTAAGTCAATTTTAATGATTGTTTAATATTTTAAACAATTATTGTGTTACATCACACCCAAAATAATTGCCTTTGGAAAATAACATACAAATAGATAACACAATCATAATTTAACAGAATGTTTTCAGCGCGAAAACCACTAATGTACTAACAGCGAAAATGTGTCCAGTTGCAATATTGAATTTTACACCATTCTTTCTTCGTTAAAATCCTTTGTTTTTTTTATTTTCGTTCAGTATGTGTGTCCTCTTTCCGGTATGTGTGCAAAACCCCACTCCGCATTTAATACCGATATGAAGGCAATTGTTGCCTGCTAACGTTTCGAGCAAGTTTGACTTTAGTGCACTCATGTCATCATACATAAAATACCGTTCAGTGTATAAATACTCCTTACCAGATATTATCTTATTGTGACTGTGCAATTAAACATAGCTCTAACAGTCCGGTCGAACACATTACGATACACATTTTATAGGTCAGCACAAGCTGAAGCGGTACATCCTATCAGCGCTTGTATTGGTTACGATTGTTAAGCGCTTCGGTGACAGACAGCTAGGGGCGATAACCCGTAACTTCTGGAATCTTTGAAAGCATGGATTTGACGTCTGAATTTTGTACTCTGTTTTGTTGAATGAATTGCTTGGTAATACTTGAATGGCAGCTATTCTGTTCGTCTTGGGACTCATGTTACTGGTATAAGGTACGATTAAAACGGATGCTGACAAATAAATGCTTATTTAAGAATGAAAAAACCCGTTCTTTTCATAGAAACTGGAGGCACGAGGATGCGGTCAAAACGGCATAATGGAACCGAGTTTCTATTAGATACTATATGAACATTTCTAACTATTTTGGGTATTACAGACATGTTAATGAATTAATTGAATCAGTTGGTACATCATCATAATTTTTTAAATGTCAAATTCTACACAAAAATGAAGTATTTCAGAATCAAAATCTCAAAAAAGATAATGAAATGCTTGTGCTACAATCACTACCATATAAATAAATTCAATCCAAGTAATGTCAGTGCTGATTTGAATTATTTCACAAGGTCTTGTATTGGCGCCCCTACTATTAAGCATGCTAAAATTTAATGTTTTCTTATTAGAGTTCAGTATACAAGCTATGCGCCTGTTTACCGAAGAAAACCCACAAATATCGGTGATACACAATGCCCGCAATTGATGACAATAATGTCGCATATCATACTTCACATTCTGGTCCCAAAACATTGTACTTAATGGCTTTATAGAAACAGCAGTTTTTGTTCATAAGTTCTGTTTTCTTGTCCTATAAAGCAACCTCTTTGAAATTGTAGTTGCCCTGTGCACTAATTACGGCAAATACTTAAGTGAAATCTTCAGGAGGTGCGAGTACTTTTCATGTCTTCCAAACATATTTCTAGTTTTATTGTATGCCCTATTGACAGCCAGTACCAAGGACGTGCCTGGTTTTGGCTGGAAGACCAGAGAAAAAACACCGACCTACGGTCAGCAGCCAAGAGGTAGAGGGCAAGTGGTGGAATGTCGGGACACCTTAACCGCTCGTCCACCACGGATTTGCTAAAATCCATAATCCTATTCGAAATCGAGTAAATAGGTATAAACATAGGAAATATTTTTAAACACTTAAAGATCAAAAAGAGCCCTACAGTGTACCTTGTTATTTTGAAATATTGAATAATTCAGCATTTGCTTTAAAAATTCAAAGAGTACCAAAGCGTCAACGAAACCGTAATTCGAACTCAAAATCGAGTACACTAGGGGCAAAATATGAACAAAGGAAATATTTGCATAGATACCCTTGTTGAAGTTTAAGAAGTAAAGCTTCTTGTCTTTATCGGGGACTCCCGCCATGTCAAAGTGAGAGCAGAGTCAGTATTCTCAATCACATTAAGTAAGCACACTAACACTATATTCATAAACGTTCATCTTCATATCACACAAGAATAAAAAATATTTCTCAATGAGACCAAGTATGCGACCGGAAACTTGCTAATATCTCTCATCAACTTGCATCTCCCAAATCCATGTGAAGTAAGTTTGTTTGTCTATCAGCACCAGATAACTACTACGAAAAGATTGGAAAAATTCACAATAGGACGTTTATCGTACAGCTTAGTTCATTTGTAGTAGATGTAAGGTGTCCATGTTTTTCATAGTTAAAGTAAAGATAGAGGTAAGCAGTGTTGAAAATTGTGGACAAGCCTGAATGCCTGAAGATACTATATAGGTCATCTGTTATTTTCTCATGCTTAGCAAGGTATTTGACCGTTTTAACATAACAACTAAACCCCATGAAGGCTGATATACATCTGCTCATGTACTGTGAAACCTGGAATATTTGATTGCTATATAAACAAGGACATAGTCGTCAAGATCCCCCGCCCATTCAAATATTGTATTTCATGAAATTAAAGTGGGCAACATTCATAAAAATTAAGCTAGGTTATTAGTCTACCAAGCAATTTCATTAAAATCCAAGCATTCCTTCGAAAGATATCGTGCGGAATGTACTGTCAGATACTAATTTACCGAGTATTTTCCTACGTTTTAACTACTTTAAAAAGGTATGGACATAATATAAAGGCATACAACAATCTAGAAACGATATATATACCTAACCTTACACGTTATTTAACTGACAATGTCTGGTTTATAATATAATAACATGAGACTTACGATAATACCTAGAATGGACAACGAGAGCATACCAGCCTGTTACAATAGCCTTTAAACTTGAGACGTTCGCTAAAGTAAACGCGTATCTGCGTCTTACAAACGCTTTTCACAGGTGAGTTATAAGTTGCTACACAGCTGCGGTTACGGAAGGTGAAACAATTTTTATTATCTTGGGTGGAGATTATCTTAATATTTGTTTGAGCTACTAAACTACTACTACTATGATAGTGTTACCTGTTATAGTAGGTATGAGCTATTGAAAAAGTCTCATTGTGTTTTTAAAGCCCATTTCAAATAATGCCATGTGCCGTAATGACCGTGTCCGGTTTTGACAATAAGATAATACTCTAAAACGACCGACGAAGAAGATTGCTATGTTAGGTTGTGTCGTTGAACATATCAAGGAAAAGTCTGCAATATGGGCCAAATTCGGATTACTTATGATTTAAAAAAGTCATCACACGAAATGTTGCTGTTTATTACAAATATCAACCGTTTGTAAATTATTTCGGTGGTACGATGAACCTTACGTTGACATAAGAGTATACCATACCGCGGCTGACTCTACATGTACATTTTGGTATTTTGTAAACAACCCTTGTCAAAGTATGACAGTCTACATGTGATAAATAGTACTAATTAATAGGTGGTCGTACTTTTTAATGCACCAAGTACAGTATAACAAGATCAAATCAGTGACAATAATACTCAAATCTCACTAGTGTTTATTTGCAGAATTAAATAGAGATACTAACCTGTCAATAAAATGTGTTGTGCATTACATTAAGTGACTCATTTGTGATGCATGCATACATATACCAAATTAATACATGTACTTTTTGTTGTTTTTCAATTAAATCACTATTTGTTTAAACAAATAAGTTCTGATTGAAAATATTTGATTAATATGTCCATAATTGTTACTTCTGCCTTTTGCAGCAACTGTTTATCACATTTATTTTATCAAAATATCGCAATATCTATTGCAATATTTTGTAAAATATCACAATATATTGCAATATGAAATGTCTGGTAATACCCAACCCTAATGTGGATACATGTATTAGTTAATTAATAATTACGTCTTTTAAGTAGGCTAACTATGGTATGAAAGGTAATTACTTATTCCATTTCCGTTGGTATTAAAATGATACGTAATAGTTACTTGTTACTTGTTTAATCAGTATTGGTGATAATACGACTCAAGTCAGTAACGTAGTAAGACCGAACGAGTGGTCTCCCTTGTATTTAAGTATCTTAAAATAATTCAAAGTGGATGTATATATTCGTGCTATATCTTCCTCAGTATATTTCAATCTTAATGATACATTTACGGTCATTATAAAACGTCGCTGTACTTAGTTGTAGTCATAACCTCATGAAGAATGAGACGATGTGTCAAAAGCATGTGTTGTGGTGTCTAAGAAACTGTTAGTTTTCTTGCTGTAAGAGGTGCACGCCCCGGGGCCTGTTATGTGATCTGAGAGGGGATATGTGTATGCCTGGAGGTGGTCTAGCATGGCAGTGGTTGTTTTCCGGTTGCCATTAGTACGAAAAGGATCCCTCCACCCTGGGTCTAAGTACCTGATACCTTCGTAAAGATATCCATTCGAGTCATGGTAAGGGCCTTATTCAGGAAAATTGGGAGTTTTCCGTATTTATTACGCATATCTTTGTTACTAAATAGGTCGAATCGTTTCTCTCACGTAAGCGCATTTACCCTGGAGGATATGAACAAGAAAATGGAGATTCGACATCGACTTTCTGGTTTTAATAACGTTGCCATATTAGAAAAGGCACAACACAAACTGGATGTTAACCTACCACTTAACCTCGGTTTTATTGGATACCGAAACTACACAGGAATCCTTATCTGCAATGTTATGTCCCTGTCTCTGTTCAGTGCTCAATCACGCCTTTATCGAAAAGTCTTACTACCATTTTTAGTACCATTAAATCTGGGCTTCAGTCTTACTGTGACACTGCATACTCCAGAGGTGGAATTGACGGGGTGTGAATTTGAAAAACTCGAAAGATGTTCTGATCAATATTGAGCACCTTCTTCTAAAAATGTGTTTTCGATCGAAAGATTTGATTTTTCCACCCTATACATTACAATGTCTCTCACAAACATAAAAGAGTGCCTCTGATCTCGCGTTAAGAGTTCAATTTTCCGATCATAAACTTTCCATTTATTGACAGAAACATCTCCAACCTATTATGTGTACCTGTCGCAGTTGACTCGTTATGCTATTGCTTACTCTAAATATCCTGATTTTCTTGATTGATGTCGACTGCTGACAAACTAGCAACACATGGATTCGAGAGATGTAGGTTGATCAGAACTATGGGCACGATTTTTGGTCGCAATATATGTCTCATTGAGAAATATTCTGTATATTTGTGTGGTATGACGGTTGGCTTTTTTGGGAATGCTCATTAGTGTGCTTACTTATTGTGATTGACTCGGTTCTCATTTCGAGGACTTGATGTTAACATGGAAGTGACCAAGATTTACATGACGGGTGTCATCGATGAAGCAGAAGACTGTTACTTTTTCGGAACACCTTGTATTATTCTCTTGTACTTTTACAAGGTTTTATTTGTCTTTCCTTTTAAGAATTTCCCCCTAGTTTAACCGATTTTAAGTTCGGATTATGATTTTGTTGACGCTTTGGTAGATACAAATACATTTTATATCAAAATATTGATATTGGTATTGAGACATTCAGTATCGCAATGCTTACTCTATCGATTGTATTTTTGGATAATTTTGGTATGGTAATCAATATCAAATAGATTGTCTTTAGTACGAGTTGCTTACCTTATATCATGAATCATAATAGCTGTATTGTAAACAGTGTGTTCCTAATCCTGGAATTCAATTTTATTTTTCCCTTGGCCATATCGGCTGTTTTGGGGAATAACCATTAAACAGACATACTAGAAACATAACATATTGGTTAACGTGGTACAGTGCTACTGTAAAATCCTTTAAAGACATACATATCAACACAAGAAGAAATGACATCACAGTAGTACAAAATAACTCACAAACATCTGGGTGTCATACATGGCATTTGTTCATTTCAATCAATATCTAATTATAAGCTATAACCTGAACTGAACTGAGCTTTGAAAAAAATACCAATTCCATTAATTTTCTTCAGAAACAATATTTGCACAAAAATGAGTCTTAATCCTACTTCTTTAATATGAATAGACCTATTCCCATATGTGTGTAAACAAAGTGGTCCCCATAATGAGTATACAGATTTATTATCATAACATAAGTATGTTGACCTATGATGATGTATTATCTTCACAAATTCTATCCCAAAAAGATAAGATAAAAAATAACACGGTGTAGTTCTCGTAGGTTTACATGCTTGCCTGCATGCCTGCTTGCCTGTCTGCCTTCTCAAACGCCAATATGTCCCTGTCTCTGTTCAGTGCTCAATCAAGCCTTTATCGAAACGTCTTACTACCAATTTAGTACCATTGATTATTGGCTGCAGTCTTACTGTAACACTGCATACTCCAGAGGTGGAATTGAAAAACTCGAAAGATGTTCCGATCAATATTGAGCATCTCACCTAAAAATGTGTTTTCGATGAAAACATTTGATTTTTTCCACCCTGTGTATTACAATGCATCACACAAACCTAAAAGAGCGTCTCTGATCTCCCATTAAAGGTTAAATTTTCCGATCATAAACTTTTTATTTCTTGACAGTAACATCCCTGCTTCTCCAACCTAAAATGTTTACATGTCGTAGTTGACTCGTTATGCTATGGTTGCTCTAAATATCCTGATTTTCTTGATGGATATCAACTATGACAAACAAACTCACAACACAGGGATTCAAGATATGCAGGTTGATCAGAACTATTTGCAAGTTTTATGGTCGAAATATGTGTCTCATTGAGAAATACTCTGTATCTTTGTGTGGTATGAAGGTTGGAGTTTTTCGGATTGCTCATAAGAGTGCTTACCTGTTGCGATTGGCTAGGTTCTCCTTAAATAGCTTTATAACAAAGTTCCTGGTCCTGGCTCTATGTAAATGTATATTTCTGTCTTCATAAAATTGGTGTGAATGCTCACTGTCACAATCTATTTACGTGTAGTTGTTCAAAAGTTGGGCACCCTCATCCATGTTAATGTGTGTTCCTTTTCATTTGGTGATAACGATGCACCCCAGAAAAGAAAAGTTAGAGCATAATTTGTTGTTCGAATAATAAATAACAAATAACTGTCTTTCACGTACACAAGTATATTGTCAATATTTTAAAAGTATTTTGGTAAGGAAGTGAAAGGTAAGTACATGTGTCTTTAAAGTATAGGACGGAAGTACATCAAGCGTTGCGGTGTTTTGAGAAGCATGCGATTGCGATTAACCATTCTCCCACAGGCCACCTACCATGTGGCAATAGACAATAAACACATCATATTATATTCACAACGCTCTGCATGATCGCCGTTTCTATCTAATATGTATATATATGACATAACTTGTATCTTTATATCAAAATTTCTTTTGCACAATCATTTTTATCAAACAACATTCATGACTCGTTTGTTCGCACTTGACACGTGTAAATGTGACACACAGAAATACTGAGAGAGAGAGAGAGAGAGAGAGAGAGAGAGAGAGAGAGAGAGAGATTATTACGACGTAACGCTTGATAAAACTTTATCAATAAAACTGAAAACAATTATTTTTCATACTGGAATTTATACTTCCATTTTCAGAGTGTGCTATGACGATCCCAAGCGTTGAGAATGGCGCTATCGTTACAATTGAAGCATGTCATTTATCAGTCACATGTAAAACCGGATATACATTGATTGGAGAATCTAAAATCCAATGTATGGAAAAGGAAGAGTGGGATGCTATTCCAATTTGTGAGCTGATCAGTAAGAATACAATAACTTACTCAGTGTATATACTAAAGGGGAAAGCCCCTGTCGGCTCACATTTTGACGTTCTAAATCAAAGGTTATATTTCATCAAGAAAAAATCAGGGATTAACTATAAAAGATGAGTTCATAAAAAAAGACACCATGAAGCTGTACATAATTAGACTTACAGAAATCATTCTGACTCGGCTCGGTATTATGTCTTTCGATGGGCGTAAGAAAAGTGTGTATTTCTTTTTACTTTTATCTCTACGATGGATGCAAATGTAACATTTTGAATCAGGAAATAATTATCAAAATTCTATGTTTTTTGATAAATGTGCTTAGAAGCGTAAACAGATATTTCTGCATATTTTATACGATCACAATCTGAAATAAAAAAGAAAAACATGACAATGTTTTACACTTCATGGTAGTTGTTAACAGTCAGACATGTTGTTATGCCTTCCTTTTTTGTATTTGTAGCATGTCAAATGGAGGAAACACAAGACGTTGTTCAGGATGGGAAGCAATACTTTTGGGTTTTCACGATTGGAAGCACAGATGGGGACAGACAAGTGTATTTCTCATATTACGGCCATGGCGAAGTCTCATGCCACATGCGATCTTGTCTGTCAGATGGTTCTTGGTCTCCTATGAATCATTTAGGCTTTTCTACAAATCGTTGCATCGATATCTGAGATATCGAGAGAATAAAACGTATGACTGTTACTGAGCGAGATTGAGTTATCTTAATTGAGGTTTTCTTTTTTTTAACACAATCCAAACCAAGGCTGAAGCCTGGCGGAAAGATGACACAGAACTGGGAATCGTGTATCACATTTCCCTGTGCAAATATGGGATATACTTAACTTTGCTGACTGATACGCTTTCGTCAAGCAGGCTGGGCATAAGACAATCGATTGGATGACAAATCAAAATCAACTTTCATAATAGTCAAAGTTGACCAAAGATCAGAACTTTTCCTGGGAAATTTCCATCGGGCGAAATATATCCGACCAAGTACAAATAAATGTCATTTGTTTTACTGGGACTCAGTGCAAATCAGTCTCTGATTTGTTTTGCTTGTAATGTATTTTTTTGTTATATATATAGACGATGTATATTCATGCTAAGTATCCAGAGAGAGTGTAGGTAGGGGCTGTCCCAATTACTTTTTCTCTGATCGGCATGTCTATATTTTTCACCGTCAAATTAATCTACCCTTTTAAAAGAACATTTACTATTTTAACCCTAACTATATCTTACTGTGATAAATATTTAATCACCAGAGAGATTGAAGGTAGTGGTTGCCAAATCACTCTCTCTTGACTATATATAAGTAATGTTCAATTCAAATTATGATGTAATTTGTTGTGAATTTCGGTATTAGTATTGTCTTGTATGTGAATTTATCTGTGTAACAATCATGTCTACGATCTGACACACCTGATTTTTTAAGCAATCATATTTACAATTTAACAATACTGTCCAACTTTGACTAAGAGCAATGAGTTTATTTTCTTGTAAAATATTGTATATTCAAACATTTCATAAATGTTTAAACGTAACTCTTAAAAGATTGTTTTGGAATTGATGCTTTCAGTGATACCAACAATCTATTTAGTATAAGGAATAAGATTCATCAGTACGGAACGAATGTGTTTGTTTTGTACACAAACAGTAAATGAAAACTGAATTTACGAGCTTTCGAATTTTAATTGATTTGTGTTTTAGTCATCCTTCAGAACTCATTTTTTCTGATCAACTGAGGAACCATCCACACGATATGTTGACTGAAATGGCATCGGTATTCTTTTTAATGTGTTAACATCACAAATCATCTCATAGGATCGAGTAACACATAGAGACGAACGAAGGAAATATAAAGATACCTTACTAAAGATGTTTATACCTTAAAGCAATATGCATGCTATTCCAACTTATATTAAAACAACTGTTAAATGACCATTGTTTGATCTTATTAGCACGCACATGGGGTATTCTAGATTTAATCACTGATCACAGACATGTTGTGATGAAAAAAAGATAAACGGTTTAAATACTGGTACTCGCTGTAAAAACATGTCTATGAGATAATGATTTGATTGATTTCATTTGTTTTATATATTATCAAAATTGAACAAAAACAAACTGTGTATGTGTGTATTTTAGAGTATTAATTAAATCTGACATAAATAGATAAAATGTATATATTTTTTTCTTATATTTGTTTATGAAAATACTTCATAACTTTCGTCAGTTTCATGTTATGTGTTTATAGTAAGCGTAATTTGCTATGATCAATATGAAGTTGTAGTGTTTATCCATTAGTAGGTTCATATATTATTCTTTCACAATTACCGATTATTTATGTATTCATCAACGAAACGTAGAAAGCACCAGAGTTCGTTACGAATTCGACCCCGATTATCCGGTGTATCAAAACATCGTTAAAGGGGTAAAAAAATAATAAAAAATAAATGGATGTGGAAATAAATAAAACAGAACACCGTTTCAACAATTACTCGACCCCTTTGATTCGTTTCAACAAAACTTCGTTAAATAGGAAAAAAACAACAAATAAATTGATGTCGAAATGAAAAATACAGAACACCAGACTTTACACTGCCTCAACCCCGATAATTGTTTTGCACAAAACATTGATAAAATGGATAACAAAGTTTATGGCCTGTCCCCACTTACCACTTAAAGTGTTCAAAACACTGGTGACTCCCAGGAGAAGACAATTGAATGAGGAATTCATATTCATAAAGAACGGGATATTACAAAACAAAAAGTAAAATTGCCGATGTATGAGAATAAAGACCATAACTGGCTGGCTGTAGCTGCTAAACGATCAGCAAGAGAAAGAGAAACCAATAAAAGATGAGTTCGGTTTTATTTTGTTTGTGTTTTACGTCCTTTTAACAGCTATGTGTATAGTCATTCAAGAAGGAGAAATTGGCCAGAAATTCAATGTTAAAAAAAATTGTTAAGATATGTTATTTCAATAAATATGATTTTGCTTTTCTTTTGATTTTTTGTCTTTTCAATAAATACTTAAATCATTTATTTGAACGTGTTTGTCATTTCTTCTTCTTCTTCTTCTCCTTTTTCGTTTTAAGTGACTATGTTGTGTGAAGTCAAGTATCACGGTATTTTATCTGATGAATGAATAGTTTAAAATATTCAAATTAAAGACCAAATGATGCTATCGAATTCGTACTCAAAATTCTTACAGATGGTTCCTATTTATCAATTCTGCATTCAATCAATATGAAAATACATTAACTTAACAATCAACTGTGTTGACAACTTATACATGTATGATAGCACGTATGGATTGGGTCTACCTGGTGGTAATATAGGATGTCAGTACACTGGAACGTAATGCAAAAATGAGAAAGAGATCTTGAAAATACAATTAAATGAAAGTTTGTTTCAAACATTTACATGAACATGAATTCAGCATTATAGCGTCTGACAACAAGGTCGGAGACAACACTCTTGCACTTGAATTCAGGCTAGGTTACTACAGCATAAAACAGTATCGATGTGACTCTATTACATGTTAAGGCGGCACAATTGTACCCTGCCACCTGTATATAGAAGGAAGTTCAAAATTTGATTACGTAAGGAACATTTTGTAATTATTAATTTAACCTTTATTTTGTAACATTACGTTAATTGTGTGACTGAAATTATATAATGTATCTGTCATTATTCTATGAAATTTTAATAATATTATGGGACTATAATGATGAGTATGACTCTACATTATATTAAGACCCCTTGTTCCCTTTTCAATATTATATTTGTGGCATCTTGACGGAGCTGGTTTGATTTGAGTGCCTACGTTGTGCTCTACATTCCATCACGTTTATAACATTGTATGACTGTATTTATATTGTGTGACTGTATTTATATTGTATGACTGTAATTATATTGTGTGACTGTATTTATATTGTATGACTGTATTTATATTGTGTGGCTGTATTTATATTGTATGACTGTAATTATATTGTGTGACTGTATTTATTTTGTATGACTGTATTTATATTGTGTGGCTGTATTTATATTGTATGGCTGTAATTATATTTTGTGGCTGTATTTATATTGTATGACTGTTTTTGTATTGTTTGACTGTATTGATATTGTGTGAATTTATTGACATTGTGTGACTTAAATTTGTTTTGTGAGATTTAAAAACTAATGTGATTTTATGTGACTGTCATTATATTGTGTCACTGTAATTGTATTATGTGACTGTAATTATTTTGTGTGACTTATTGTATTTTGTGAATGTAATCGTATTATGTGACTGATTGTATTATGTGACTCCAATTGTATTATGTGCCTGTAATTATATTGTTTGACTTATTATACAGTGTGACTGTAATTATGTTACGGGAGGTTAAACATGTGGTGTAACTATGACCATATTGTATGGACGTGATTATAATTTGTTTGGGTAGTTTTGTTTTGTGACTATTCGTTAGTTGTGTGACAGAAGGTTTATGAGGAGACGAATTGTTTTGTGTTACTGCAATTATATTGTGTGACTGTAATTATTTTGTGTGACAGTAATCGTATTGTTCGACAGTAATAATATTGTTCGACAGTAATCGTATTGTGAGACTGTAACAATATTGTGAGACTGTAACAATATTGTGAGACTGTAATAATATTGTGAGACTATTATAATATTGTGAGACTGTAGTAATTTTGTGTGACTGTAATTGTATTGTGTGACTGTAATAATATTTTTGGATTCATTATTGGTTATCAAACTACATTTCAACTTAATTTTTTTAAAGGAACGTTAAGAACGCAAATAACGTTGTTTTTATCATTCGAAATTAAACAGGATAATAAAATAAGTGGACGCTTTTATCACGTAAAACTTTTGGAAGTTGTACCCATGCAGTGGGTTAAAGGCGTGAGGCTTTACAGGGAAGGGGTTGGGTGCGGCTGACTTGAGCTGGGTATAATAAGATTTCATTGACCACTGAAACCTGACTAGTCCTTAAAAGACCAGAGCTGTTAATAAAAACCAGACAAAACAATAACGTTCTTGTAGAGTCTTTTATAGCATTACGAAGAAGACATTTCTTTACATTTGTGTCATTCGGTTGTAATCATAATAATCTCGGGTATGTTTAAATCGTTTTTTAATTCAGCATTAGTCACAATTGTCTTAGCAAGAGAATCAAATGTTACCGAATTATCAATAAAACTAAAAAGCCGCATAACTACTTGGGGGGGTCATGTTGTCACATCTTGTTGATAATAATTGTGCAAACCTTGCAATATTGTAAAGGTTTGACTGAAAGAAATTTACGATTACTATTGACAAACGTTAGAATGTTTTTTTCTAGCTGAAACTAAATAGAAAAATAGAATGGATCAGCTTGAATGTCATTTTAAATTTAAAATTAATCTTTTCCTAGACACCCTGGACACGATAACAAGAGGATTTTTATGGAATTGCCAGTCCTAACGTATACACGAGGTGACTCATTAAGGATGTATTTTACAGTCTGTCGTATGTACGTTATCCAACTGAAACCTAGTTAACATCTATATAATCTTTAATATGCGTCATACACCATATATAGATATAGGTCACTTTGGTTTTAATTATGGTATGAACAAGAACAGTCGACATCATAATTGTTTGCGCTGAGATTGAGAATGATAACTCGATTCTTACTATGTTGACTTGATGTTTTCTTTGATGTGACCTAGATTAACATGTCAGGTGTGGCCGATAAAGAAGACACTGTCTCTTCCTGAACATCTGGTCTTATGCCCTTGTTGTAATTGTTTTGTTGTCTATTTTGTATCCACTGATTGGATTTTGGTGACGTCAGGCTTGACAACCATGGACAACATCATTTTGAATGTGATTCTCGCTGTAATATTCTTTCTTACACGTTATGGCCACGGATGTCAAAACTAGACCGAGGGCGCACAGACAGCGCCATCTTTTTTTTACAGTATGGTAGGCGGCAGCAAATTAAATTACCTTTTTATTGTGGTTATCGTTCTATCGACAATATATAGGCAGGTGAAAAAACCTGCATGTAGGGCGCCACTAACCACTTTGACAAGAATGATGAGTTTTTATCAGATATCTTCATGCACTAAGCGTATATTGCATATGATCATATCACATATCACCCACTGACAACAAATTGTCAATTTGACAGTTTGGATTATGGTTTTGTTGATGCTTTTGTATTCTCTGATGTTTTAAGATAATCAGCAAAACAGGCATGGAAATTTAAATACATTGCTTAAGATGTATAAACGGAAACTTATTATGCCAAATCAACCTTCATCAAACTCGAGATAAATCATCTAAAATTTAAAGAAAAAACCCTTCCACCCCGATATAATGTTCGCGTCGTTTGAATTTTAATTGGTTTAAAAAGCTTTATCACAATAGTGTTTCAATAGCAAAAATCATTGATGTATTATAACTTAAATACACACCGTCTTCTCCCATTCACATCTAGATCCCAGATACCCCAAAACATTGTCAAAATTGTGATTTTGTTAAACGTCTCTGTTTTCTGGCCCTGGCTCTAGGTAAATGTATATTTCTGTCTTAATAAAATTGGTGTGAATGCTCACTGTCACAATCTATTTACGTGTAGTTGTTCAAAGGTTGGGCACCCTCATCCATTTTAATGTGTGTTCCTTTTCATTTGGTGAAAACGAATGCACTCCCAAAAAGTAAGGTTAGAGCATAATTTGTTGTTCGAATAATAAATAACAAATAACTGCCTTTCACGTACACAAGTATATTGTCAATATCTTAAAAGTATTTTTGTAAGGAAGTCAAAGGTAAGTACATGTGTCTTTAAAGTATAGGAAGGAAGTAAATCAAGCGTTGCGGTGTTTTGAGAAGCACGCGATTAATCCTTCTCCCACAGGCCACATACCATGTGGCAATATACAATAAACACATCATATTATATTCACAACGCTCTGCATGATCGCCGTTTCTATCTAATATGTATATATGACATAACTTGTATCTTTATATCCAAATTTCTTTTGCACAATCATTGTTATCAAACAACATTCATGACTCGTTTGTTCGCACTTGACTTCTTTAATTACATATCAATATTCACCAACGCCATAGCATCAATATCAGATACGCTGTATAGGCCATGGAGATATTCTGATAACAACAAGACGGCTACATAAAATAAAAACTATTATAACATCTCGGTAAGAAAGCAAAATTTCCCTTCTGTCGTTGTCCAGTGCGCTACCCGATCATATACTAACTTGTGTACACGGGTACAACCTCTTGTGTCACACCAACTAAGGGGCTACACTCAGCAGAAAGTTATTTCGAGCGAATTCATTATTATCAAACGCGCGAATATGATTTTTTGCCACAGGCAACTCACCAGGTGGCAATGGTTTCAGCATATTTACATCGCACATGCTAAAGCTAGCTTGCCAAACAATGTAACTGAAGTAAAACCTCAGAAACAGAGCAAAGTAAGAGACTAGTAAGAAAATGATATCTGTTCTGATCTTTTCAGGGTTAACGAGAAAAAACCAAATGTTTCTATTGATTGAGTAGGTAACTCGAAATTTTGCTTTCTCTTACATCAGTTTGATTAACAATATTTGGGTTAAGATATTTCCGGTGAGACGGAATGAAAGAGGACATCATATTTTTTTTATGATAAATGACTTTATATCTAACCACTTTGACAAGCATGATGAGTTTTGATCAAATATCTCCATGCACTAAGCGTATATTGCATATGATTATATCACATATCACCCACTGACAACAAAGGAAATATCATCAATGAATCAGCATTGCTTTGTTCCTGATGATCTTTGCATCCATACAGAGAAATAAAATGTTGCTTTCTAAGTCTGCAGAAGTAAACTTTTTAGATATTGCAAAATGCCCCTTTGCTCCCGCCCTAGCCCCTTGGTTAGGGACAGGAATTAAAAATTTACAATTCAATATCATCTTCTTCCAAGGATGACTCTCACTCAGTAATGATAATATCCTGGTGAATGTTGGTAAACTATACAAAAGTGTTATTTTTCTATATTATCAATATTAAACTTACTACCTCCTAAAGGTAGAACGGGTGGTCTGGGCTTAGATTTATATCTTCAATAAAACATCTGATGACCTTTCAATATATGCAGAGAAATAAGCATTTTGTAGAACATTAAGAGTTTGGAAAATAAGATTTTATTACACAATTAGGGCCCCGCCCTGGCCCCTGAGATCTGGACAAGATTCCATATTTACAATTCATATTTGCATTTGCATGACAACACTACTTTATCAACTTACATTGATGACAAAAGAAAACAATCACAGATTTCAATCAAGAGAGCAAGTAATATTATATGACTCTTTCATGACCAGGGATGTAAGATAGAGAATTCCACCTGAAAAGGTTTTCAAATTTGGTGAAACCCTAGGTTTTGTCGAGTATTGAGTATCGAGTATTTGAAAACCCCGTAGGTGAAATTTCCCTATCTTACACCTTTGTTCATGAAAGAGTCTTCTTCTCTCAAATAAACTACCCAAATAACTCAAAAACCATTATTTTGTTTGACGAAACTGAACGAGAAAGCGAATTTAGCGTACCCTGTATTTGCAAACGACATTTGCGCAGAAAACTTAATCTCATCTTTCTTGAGTTTATGCTTTTGTGAAACGTTTTAATTTCCTCATGCAGTCGTTTTCTCTTTGGGGCATCAGAATTTACCGTATTCGTGACGTCACGTCATTGTTGAACCATTGTGACGTCACGTCGCGTGATATGCTATGTAAGATAGATTTTTCTTATATAGTTTTCTTACATGGGCAAACTCTTTCCAATATAAACAATAAAAGCAAGACGCCAATCACCTGTCTCTTTCGTTTGCCTGACACATCTGACAATTTTTACATAGATGGAAAACACAGTAAATTGTCCTTACAAACCAACCATTTAGCACCAAAGAGGTCGACGCCTTTTAATTGATTTATCTACATCTATAACTAGAAGTGACAAAGGCACAGGGACCACATCTAGGTGCACCATTCGTTCCGGTAGGAGGCGACCGCAGGCTTGATTCCCAAGTTATACAATTGTCTCGGGACGATGCGTACACCATGCAGCGAAATGTATTTATTCTGTTGGATATTGACATACTTGATACTAGAATCACAAGGCACGATGATATGGCGATACTTTACCAAAGTTAATGTATCATTACCCACTCCGCCCACTGCGCTTTTGCTGGAGACGAAACCAAATGTAAGAAACAAGTTTTTGTGTGGAACTCACTGCCTTCAGTTCAAATGTCAATGTTTTTCTTTTGGATATGCCACCTCATCAAAGACTTGCAACATGTATTCCGAAAAATTGGAAGGAAACCATGGAGAAATGATCGGATACACAAAAAACACAGGTAATATATATAGCATCACTGTTTTTTTTTTCATATTCAATTAAGTAACACGTGCATTTATATGTTCAAATGAAAAAAATCATATTCATTACAAATGTATTTCCCCAGTCATTCAAGTACTTTAATATGATTTATTTCTATTGTTCTTTTATAATTACGAAGTTATTTGGTGACATATAGACAAACAAATTCAAGTAAACATACATATTGTTAATTTCATTTCTTCATACTATACTTTAAGCTAGTCTATTCTCCTAATCTCTTACGGCAGTATTATAAATAAGCAAGAATCATATTAATAATTAGTATCCTTATATTTCAAAATATTGGGAAATGTTAATGCTTCCGATATATATATAAAAATTAGAGAAAACCGAAGCGTTACAAAACCATAAACAGAACTTAAAATCGATTAAAATAGAGGCAAAATATGAACAAAGGAAATATTTAAATGGAGACCCTCGTCTTCCGCTTAATCGACGACACCCGCCATGTAATTCTTGGTCCCATCCAAGTTAACATCAAGTCCTCAAAATAAGAACCGCGTGACGCACGTGTGAATGTGATACACAGAAATACTAATAAAATATTGATGACAATTATTGTGTACCCTTTGAACTTATAAACTGTTAACTACAAGCATCTTGGACATACACAACACAACAGAGAGAGAGAGAGACAGAGAGGGAGAGAGAGAGAGAGAGAGAGAGAGAGAGAGAGAGAGAGAGAGAGAGAGTGAGAGAGAGAGAGAGAGAGAGAGAGAGAGGGGGGGGGGGGGGAGAGAGAACGAGAGAGAGAGAGAGATCTTCATACTGGTATTTTTACTTCCATTTTCAGAGTGTGCTATGACGATCCCAAGCGTTGAGAATGGCGCTATCGTTACAATTGAAGCATGTCACTTATCGGTCACATGTAAAACGGGTTATACATTGATTGGAGAATCTACAATCCAATGTACGGACAAGGAAGAGTGGAATGCTATCCCAATTTGTGAGCTTATCAGTAAGTATACAATAACTTACTCAGTGTATATACTAAAGGGCAAAAAGTCCTGAAGACACGCATTTTGACGTTCTAATTCAAAGGTTATATTTCATCATGAAAAAAATCAGGAATTAACTATAAAAGATGGGTTAATAAGGAAAAGACACCATTAAGCTGTACATAATTAGACTTACAGAAATCATACTGACTCGGCTCGGTATTATGTCTTGCGACGGGCGTAAGAAAAGAATATATTTCTTTTTACTTTTCTCTCTACGATGGATGCAAATTTAACATTTTGAAACAAGAAATATTCAGATCATTATCAAAATTCTAGGTTTTTTTTATAAATGTGATTAGAAGCGTAAACAGATATTTCTGCATATTTTATTTGATCACAATTTGAAATAAAAAAAATGACAATGTTTTAACAGTTCAGACATATTTTTTATGCCTTCCTTTTTTGTATTTGTAGCATGTCCAATGGTGGAAGGACAAGACGTTGTTCAGGATGGGAAGCAATACTTTTGGGTTTTGACGATTAGAAGCACAGATGGGGACAGACCAGTGTATTTCTCATATTACGGCCCTGGCGGAGTCATGTGCCACACACGATATTGTCTGTCGGATGGTTCTTGGTCTAATATGTATCATTTAGGCTTTTCTATAAATCACTGCACCGATTTCTGAGATATCGAGAGAATAAAACGTATAACTGTTACTGAGCGAGATTGAGTTATCTTAATCGAGGGTTTCTATTCTGTAACACAATCCAAACCGCGACTGAAGCCAGGTGGAAAGATGTCACAGAACTGGGAATCGTGTATCCACATTTCCCTGTGCAAATATGGGATATACTTAACTTTGCTGACTGATACGCTTTTGTCAAGAAGGCTTGGCATAAGACAATCGATTAGATGATCAATCAAAATCAACTTGCATAATAGTCACAGTTGACCAAAGATCAGAACTTTGCCTGGGAAATTTCCATCGGGCGAAATATATCCGACTTATTACATAACAACTAACAAAGCATAACACCGATGGTATACATACACATAAATAGACATGCCCATATCACATATTGTGAATAACAGAAAATACATTTAGTTACAGAATGGCTTAAATCTACTTATTTTTACAAGTACAAATAAATGTCATTTGTTTTACTGAGGACTCAGTGCGAATCAGTCTCCGATGTTTCTTTGCTTGTAATGTTTTCTTTTTTATTGTTTTATATATAGACGATGTATTTTCATGCCAAATAGCCAGAGAGAGTGTAGGTATAAAATGTAGGGGCTGTTCAAATATCTTTCTCTCTGATCGGCATGTCTATATTTTTCACCGTCAAATTAATCTACCCTTTTAAAATGATAACAACATTTACTATTTTAACCTTGATTATATCTTACTGTGTTAATATTTAATCACCAGAGAGATTGAAGGTAGTGGTTGCCAAATCACTCTCTCTTGACTATATATATGTAATGTTCAATTCAAATTATGATGTAATCTGTTGTGAATTTCGGTATTAGTATTGCCTTGTATGTGAATGTATTTGTGTAACAATCATGTCTTTGATCTAATACCTGATTTGTTAAGCAATCATATTTACAGTTGAACAATACTGTCCAACTTTGACTAAGAGCAATGAGTTTATTTTCTTGTAAAATATTGTATATTCAAACATTTCATAAATGTTTAAACGTAACTCTTAAAAGATTGTTTTGGAATTGATGCTTTCAGTGATACCAACAATCTATTTAGTATAAGGAATAAGATTCATCAGTTTGGAACGAATGTGTTTGTTTTGTACACAAACAGTAAATGAAAACTGAATTTACGAGCTTTCGAATTTAAATTGATTTGTGTTTTAGTCATCCTTCAGAACTCATTTTTTCTGATCAACTGAGGAACCATCAACATGATATGTTGTGACTGAGATGGCATTGGTATTCCTTTTAATGTGTTAACATCTCAGATCATCTCATAGGACCGAGTAACACATAGAGACGAACAAACAAATAATGGAAATATAAAGATACCTTACTAAAGATGTTTATACCTTAAAGCAATTTGCATGCTATTCCAACTTATATTAAAACAACCGTTAAATGACCATTGTTTGATAGCACGCCCATGGGGTATTCTAGTTTTAATCACTTATCTCAGACATGTTGTGATGAAAAAAAGATAAACGGTTTAAATACTGGTACTCACTGTAAAAATATGTCTGAGATTATGATGTGATTGATTTTTTTTCATTTGTTTTATATTTTATCGAAATTGTACAAAAACAAACTTTGTAGGTGTCAATTTTAGAGTATTAATTAAATCTGACATAAATAGATAAAATGTATATATTTTTTTCTTATCTTTGTTTATGAAAATACTTCATAACTTTCGTCAGTTTCATGTTATGTGTTTATAGTAAGCGTAATGTGCTATGATCAATATGACGTTGTAGTGTTTATCCATTAGTAGGTTCATATATTAATCTTTCACAATTACCGATTATTTATGTAATCATCAACGAAACGTAGAAAGCACCAGAGTTCGTTACGAATTCGACCCCGATTATCCGGTGTATCAAAACATCGTTAAAGGGGAAAAAAGATGATAAAAAATAAATGGATGTGGAAATAAATAAAACAGAACACCGTTTCAACAATTACTCGACCCCTTTGATTCGTTTCAACAAAATTTCGTTAAAGTGGAAAAAAACAACAAATAAATTGATGTCGAAATGAAAAATACAGAACACCAGACTTTACACTGCCTCAACCCCGATAATTGTTTTGCACAAAACATTGATAAAATGGATAACACAGTTTATGGCCTTTCCACACTTACCACTTAAAGTGTTCAAAACACTGGTGACTCCCAGGAGAAGACAATTGAATGAGGAATTCATATTCATATAGAACGGGATATTACAAAACAAAAAGTGAAAATTGCCGATGTATGAGAATAAAGACCATAACTGGCTGGCTGTAGCTGCTAAACGATCAGCAATAGAAAGAGAATCCAATAAAAGATGAGTTCGGTTTTATTTTGTTTGTGTTTTACGTCCATTTACCAGCTATGTGTATAGTCATTCAAGAAGGAGAAATTGGCCAGAAATTCAATGTTTAAAAAATATGATTTTGCTTTTCTTTTGATTTTTTGTCTTTTCAATAAATACTTAAATCATTTATTTGAACGTGTTTGTCATTTCTTTTTCTTATTCTTCTTTTTCGTTTTAAGTGACTATGTTGTGTGAAGTCAAGTATCACGGTATTTTATCTGATGAAAGAAAATAGTGATAAATATTCAAATTAAAGACCAAATGATGCTATCGAATTCGAACTCAAAATTCTTACAGATGGTTCCTATTTATCAATTCTGCATTCAATCAATATGAAAATACATTAACTTAACAATCAACTGTGTTGACAACTTATACATGTATGATAGCACGTATGGATTGGGTCTACCTGGTGGTGAACTAGGATGTCAGTACACTGGAACGTAATGCAATAATGAGAAAGGGATCTTGAAAAGACAATAGAATGAAAGTTTGTTTCGACCATTTACATGAACTTGAATTCAGCATTATAGCCTCTGACAACAAGGTCGGAGACAACACTCTTGCACTTGAATTCAGGCTAGGTTACTACAGCATCAAACAGTATCTTTGTGACTTTATTACATGTTCAAGCGGCACAATTGTACCCTGCCACCTGTATATAGAAGGAAGTTTAAAATTTGATTACGTAAGGAACATTTTGTAATTATTAATTTGACCTTTATTTTGTAACATTACGTTAATTGTCTGACTGAAATTATATAATGTATCTGTCATTATTTTATGAAATTTTAATAATATTGTGGGACTATAATGATGAGTATGACTCTACATTATATTAAGACCCCTTGTTCCCTTTTCAATATTATGTTTGTGGCATCTTGACGGAGCTGGTTTGATTTGAGTGCCTACGTTGTGCTCTACATTCCGTCACGTTTTTAACATTGTATGACTGTATTTATATTGTGTCACTGTATTTATATTGCATGACTGTAATCATATTGCGTGGATGTATTAATATTGTGTGGCTATACTGATAGTGTGTGGCTGTATTTATATTGAGTGGCTGTATTTATATTGAGTGGCTGTATTTATATTGTGTGACTGTATTTATATTGTGTGGCTGTATTTATATTGAGTGGCTATATTTATATTGTGTGACTGTATTTATATTGTGTTACTGTATTCATATTGTGTTGCCGTATTCATATTGTGTGGCTTTATTTATATTGTGAGACTGTATTTATATTATTTGACTGTATATATATTTTGTGACTAATTTTATAGTGTGTGACTGTATTTATATTACTGACTGTATTTATATTGTGTTGATGTATTTATAATGTGTGATTTAATTATGCTATGTGAGATTTAAAACTTAATGTGATTGTGTGTGACTGTAATTATATTGTGTGACTGTAATTGTATTATGTGACTGTAATTATTTTGTTTGTGTGACTTATTGTATTTTGTGAATGTAATCGTATTATGTGACTCCAATTGCATTATGTGCCTGTAAGTATATTGTTTGACTAATTATACAGTGTGACTGTAATTATGTTACGGGATGTTAAACATGTTGTGTAACTATGACCATATTGTATGGACGTGATTATAATTTGTTTGGGTAGTTTTGCTCTGTGACTATTCGTTAGTTGTGTGACAGAAGGTTTATGAGGAGACGAATTGTTTTGTGTTACTGCAATTATATTGTGTGACTGTAATTATTTTGTGTGACAGTAATCGTATTGTTCGACAGTAATAGTATTATTCGACAGTAATCGTATTGTGGGACTGTAATAATATTGTGAGACTGTAACAATATTGTGAGACTGTAACAATATTGTGAGACTGTAATAATATTGTGAGACTATAATAATATTGCAAGACTGTAGTAATATTGTGTGACTGTAATTGTATTGTGTGACTGTAATAATATTTTTGGATTCATTATTGGTTATCAAACTACATTTCAACTTAATTTTTTTAAAGGAACATTAAGAACGCAACTAACGTTGTTTTTATCATTCGAAATTAAACAGGATAATAAAATAAGTGGACGCTTTTATCACGTAAAACTTTTGGAAGTTGTACCCATGCAGTGGGTTAAAGGCGTGAGGCTTTACAGGGAAGGGGTTGGGTGCGGCTGACTTGAGCTGGGTATAATAAGATTTCATTGACCACTAAAACCTGACTAGTCCTTAAAAGACCAGAGCTGTTAATAAAAACCATACAAAACCATAACGTTCTTGTAGAGTCTTTTCTAGCACTACGAAGAAGACTTTTCTTTACATTTGTGTCATTCGGTTGTAATCATAATAATCTCGGGTTTGTTTAAATCGTTTTTTAATTCAGCATTAGTCACAATTGTCTTAGCAAGAAAATCAAATGTTACCGAATTATCAATAAAACTAAAAAGCCGCATACCTACTTGGGGGGTCATGTTGTCACATCTAGTTGACAATAATTGTGCAAACCTTGCCATATTGTAAAGATTTAAACTTGACTGAAAGAAATCTACGTTTACTTTTGGCAAACGTTAGAATGCTATTTTCTAGCTGAAAATAAATAGAAAAATAAAATGGATCAGCTTGAATGCCATTTTAAATTTAAATTTAAACTTTTCCTAGACACCCTGGTCACGATAACAAGAGGATTTTTATTGCCAGTCCCAACATATACACGAGGTGACTCATTAAAGATGTATTTTACAGTCTGTAGTACGTACGTTATCCAATTGAAACCTAGTTAACATCTGTATAATCTTTAATATGCGTCATACACCATATATAGATATAGGTCACTTTGGTTTTAATTATGGTATGAACAAGAACAGTCGACATCATAATTGTTTGCGCTGAGATTGAGAATGATAACTCGATTCTTACTATGTTGACTTGATGTTTTCTTTGATGTGACCTAGATTAACATGTCAGGTGCCGCCGATAAAGAAGACGCTGTCTCTTCCTGAACATCTGGTCTTATGCCCTTGTTGTAATTGTTTTGTTGTCTCTTTTGTATCCACTGGTTGGATTTTGGTGACGTCAGGCTTGACAACAATGGACAACATCATTTTGAATGTGATTCTCGCTGCAATATTCTTTCTCACACGTTATGGCCACGGATGTCAAAACTAGACCGAGGGCGCACAGACAGCGCCATCTTTTTTTACAGTATGGTAGGCAGCAGCAAATTAAATTCCCTTTTTATTGTGGTTATCGTTCTATCGACAATATATAGGCAGGTGAAAAAACCTGCATGTAGGGAGCCACTAACCACTTTGACAAGAATGATGAGTTTTGATCAGATATCTTCATGCACTAAGCGTATATTGCATATGATCATATCACATATCACCCACTGACAACAAATTGTCAATTTGAGAGTTTGGATTATGGTTTTGTAGATGCTTTTGTATTCTTTAAACTTACAGTTGTGGGATCGCACAACCATACACGATGTGCGGTGGGCGCACGATGGGCGAACGGTGTATGCACGATGTGCGAACGATGCGATCCTGGGCGATTATTTCTAACGCACATGTGGGCGCACGATAGACTAACATTGTGCGATGACAATCGTGGTTGATGTAAATTTAGAAATGGTTTAACAATATATACGGTTTCGCGATAGTTGTTTTAAATATATTTCTATATTCTAACTATTACATTTGCTGATAGTGCTATCTATATATTTCTAAAAATTAATAATAGTCTTTCTGTAGTTTTAGAAACAAACCAAATAGACACATGTATGTAAACTTTCAACTCGTATTTACAAGTTCTCATTCAAGTAAATATTGCCAGTTTTACCAATTTATAAACTGTACCTGTACATGGCCAATATATGTAGATGTCTCTGGCCCGGGGCACTTACAACACTCGCCTAGGTGTGAAAACACAGGTAAAGTGTTGGGGATGGGAGGGTTTTTCAAATAACTGATTAAAAGAGTCCAGTTTGTTTTCATAACGGTCGCTCGGTAATGGCTGTCGTAGCGTATCGCCGCACACGGGGCAGGTAAAACTCCGGCATGTTATTTACATATTCTGATACCTGATAGCTTAACCCGCACTTGGCTGTCTCATGATCACTGTAATACTGTTAACTGTATATTGTTAAATTGACATAATCCCAATAAATATGATGCGAATTTAAATAGTTTTTGGACAAGAGGGTTCCATATGTTTTTCATTCCGTAATATGTATCGACCAATTGTACCAAATCGTGCGTGTGTGCGATTTAATCGCACACATAAACGCACGATCTTTAGATCGCCCGGTTGTGCGCACCATGGGCGAACGATGTGTGCACGATGTATGCACGATGCACGCACGCAGTTTTTGGTGCGTTGTGCGATACCACAACTGTATTATGCCAAATCAACCTTCATCAAACTCGAGATAAATCATCTAAAATTAAAAGAAAAAACCCTTACACCCGATATAATGTTCGGGTCGTTTGAATTTTAATTGATTTAAAAAGCTTTTTCACAATAGTGTTTCAATAGCAAAAATCATTTATGTATTATAACTTAAATACACACCGTCTCTTCCCTTTCACCTCTAGATCCCAGAGACCCCCGAAAATAGTTAAAATTGTGATTTCATTAATCGTCTATGTTCCTGGTCCTGGCTCTAGGTAAATGTATATTTCTGTCTTAATACAATTGGTGTGAATGCTCACTGTCACAATCTATTTACGTGTAAGTGTTCAAAATTTTGTGCACCCTCATCCATGTTAATGTGTGATCCTTTTCATTTGGTGATAACGATGCATCCCAGAAAAGTAAAGTTAGAGCATAATTTGTTGTTCGAATAAAAAATAACAAATAACTGTCTTTCACGTACACAAGTATATTGTCAATATCTTAAAAGTATTTTGGTAAGGAAGTCAAAGGTAAGTACATGTGTCTTTAAAGTATAGGACGGAAGTAAATCAAGCGTTGCGGTGTTTTGAGATGCACGCGATTAATCCTTCTCCCACAGGCCACATACCATGTGGCAATATACAATAAACACATCATATTATATTCACAACGCTCTGCATGATCGCCGTTTCTATCTAATATGTATATATGACATAACTTGTATCTTTATATCCAAATTTCTTTTGCACAATCATTGTTATCCAACAACATTCATGACTCGTTTGTTCGCACTTGACTTCTTTAATTACATATCAATATTCACCAACGCCATAGCATCAATATCAGATACGTTGTATAGGCCATGGAGATATTCTGATAACAACAAGACGGCTACATAAAATAAAAACTATTATAACATCTCGGTAAGAAAGCAAAATTTCCCTTCTGTCGTTGTCCAGTGCGCTACCCGATCATATACTAACTTGTGTACACGGGTACAACCTCTTGTGTCACACCAACTAAGGGGCTACACTCAGCAGAAAGTTATTTCGTGCGAATTCATTATTATCAAACGCGCGAATATGATTTTTTGCCACAGGCAACTCACCAGGTGGCAATGGTTTCAGCATATTTACATCGCACGTGCTAAAGCTAGCTTGCCAAGCAATGTAACTGAAGTAAAACCTCAGGAACAGAACAAAGTAAGAAACCAGTAAGAAAATGATATATTTTCTGATCTTTTCAGGGTTTACGAGAAAAACAAAATGTTTCAATTGATTGAGTAGGAAAGTCAAAATGTTCCTTTTCTTCCATCAGTTTTATTAATAATATTTGGGTTAAGATATTTTCCGGTGAGACGAAAGAGGACATCATATATTTTTTTTAGGATAAATGACTTTATATCTAACCACTTTGACAAGCATGATGAGTTTTGATCAAATATCTCCATGCACTAAGCGTATATTGCATATGATTATATCACATATCACCCACTGACAACAAAGGAAATATCATCAATGAATCAGCATTGCTTTGTTCCTGATGATCTTTGCATCCATACAGAGAAATAAACTGTTGCTTTCTAAGTCAGCAGAAGTTAATGTTTTAAATATTGCTAAATGCCCCTTTGCCTCGGTCTAGCCCCTTGGTTAGGGACAGGAATTTAAAATTTACAATTCAATATCATCTTCTTCCAAGGATGACTCTCACTCAGTAATGATAATTTCCTGGTGAATGTTGGTAAACTATACAAAAGTGTTATTTTTCTATATTATCAATAGTAAACTTACTACTTCCTAAAGGTAGAACGGGTGGTCTGGGTTTACATTCTGACATATACATCTTCAATAAAACATCTGATGACCTTTCAATATACGCAGAAAAATAAACTGCCGTCCATTAAGAGTTAGGAAAATAAGACTTTATTACACAATTAGGGCCCCGCCCTGGCCCCTGAGATCTGGACAATTTGTATTTGCATTTGCATGATAAAGCTACTATCTATAACCTTACATTGATGAAACAAGAAACCAACCAAAGATTTCGATCCAGAGAGCAAGTAATATATTTCAGTGAAGTATGTGTTGACATGAAATGGGAAGTCTCCCTACGTACGAAGTCTACTTATTTCATTATCTATAAGTAATCAAAGCAAGGCGCCAATCACCTGTCTCTTTCGTTTGCCTGACACATCTGACAATTTTTACATAGATGGAAAACACAGTAAGTTGTCCCTACAAACCAACCAATTGCCATTTAGCACCAAAGAGGTCGACGCCTTTTTATTGATTTATCTACATCTATGACTAGAAGTGACAAAGGCACAGGGACCACTTCTCGGTGCACCACTCGTTCCGGTAGAAGGCGACAGCAGGCTTGATTCCCAAGTTATACAATTGTCTCGGGACGATGCGAACACCATGTAGCGAAATGTATTTATTCTGTTGGATATTGACATTCTGGATACTAGAATCACAAGGCACGATGATATGGAGATACTTTACCAAAATTAATGTATCATTACCCACTCCGCCCACCGCGCCTTTGCTGGAGACGAAACCAAATGTAAGAAACAAGTTTTTGTGTGGAACTCACTGCCTTCAGTACAAATGTCAATGTGTTTCTTTTGGATATGCCACCTCATCAAAGACTTGCAACATGTATTCCGAAAAATTGGAAGGAAACCATGGAGAAATGATCGGATACACAAAAAACACAGGTAATATATATAGCATGACTGTTTTTATTTTCATATTCAATTAAGTACCATGTGCATCTATATGTTCAAATGAAAAAATCATATTCATTACAAATGTATGTTCCCAGGCATTCTAGTACTTTAATATGATTTATTTCTATTGATCTTTTATAATTACGAGCTTATTTGGTGGCATATAGACAAACACATTGAAATAAACATACATATTGGCAACTTCATATCTTCATACTATGCTTTAAGCTAGTCTATTCTCCTAATCTCTTAAGGCAGTACTATAAATAAGCAAGAATCATATTAATAACTAGTATCCTTATATTTCAAAATATTGAGAAATGTTTGTGCTTCCGATCTATATATAAAAAATAGAGAAAACCGAAGCGTTACAAAACCATAACCAGAACTCAAAATCGATTAAAATAGAGGCAAAATATGAACAAAGGAAATATTTAAATGGAGACCCTCGTTTTCCGCTTAATCGACTTGGTCCAATCCAAGTAAACATCAAGTCCTCAAAATAAGAACCGAATGTCACACGTGTAAATGTGACACACAGAAATACTGAGAGAGAGAGAGAGAGAGAGAGAGAGAGAGAGAGATTATTACGACGTAACGCTTGATAAAACTTTATCAAATAAAACTGAAAACAATTATTTTTCATACTGGAATTTATACTTCCATTTTCAGAGTGTGCTATGACGATCCCAAGCGTTGAGAATGGCGCTATCGTTACAATTGAAGCATGTCATTTATCAGTCACATGTAAAACCGGATATACATTGATTGGAGAATCTAAAATCCAATGTATGGAAAAGGAAGAGTGGGATGCTATTCCAATTTGTGAGCTGATCAGTAAGTATACAATAACTTACTCAGTGTATATACTAAAGGGGAAAGCCCCTGTCGGCTCACATTTTGACGTTCTAAATCAAAGGTTATATTTCATCAAGAAAAAATCAGGGATTAACTATAAAAGATGAGTTCATAAAAAAAGACACCATGAAGCTGTACATAATTAGACTTACAGAAATCATTCTGACTCGGCTCGGTATTATGTCTTTCGACGGGCGTAAGAAAAGTGTGTATTTCTTTTTACTTTTATCTCTACGATGGATGCAAATGTAACATTTTGAATCAGGAAATAATTATCAAAATTCTATGTTTTTTGATAAATGTGCTTAGAAGCGTAAACAGATATTTCTGCATATTTTATACGATCACAATCTGAAATAAAAAAGAAAAACATGACAATGTTTTACACTTCATGGTAGTTGTTAACAGTCAGACATGTTGTTATGCCTTCCTTTTTTGTATTTGTAGCATGTCAAATGGAGGAAACACAAGACGTTGTTCAGGATGGGAAGCAATACTTTTGGGTTTTCACGATTGGAAGCACAGATGGGGACAGACAAGTGTATTTCTCATATTACGGCCATGGCGAAGTCTCATGCCACATGCGATCTTGTCTGTCAGATGGTTCTTGGTCTCCTATGAATCATTTAGGCTTTTCTACAAATCGTTGCATCGATATCTGAGATATCGAGAGAATAAAACGTATGACTGTTACTGAGCGAGATTGAGTTATCTTAATTGAGGTTTTCTTTTTTTTAACACAATCCAAACCAAGGCTGAAGCCTGGCGGAAAGATGACACAGAACTGGGAATCGTGTATCACATTTCCCTGTGCAAATATGGGATATACTTAACTTTGCTGACTGATACGCTTTCGTCAAGCAGGCTGGGCATAAGACAATCGATTGGATGACAAATCAAAATCAACTTTCATAAAAGTCAAAGTTGACCAAAGATCAGAACTTTTCCTGGGAAATTTCCATCGGGCGAAATATATCCGACCAAGTACAAATAAATGTCATTTGTTTTACTGGGACTCAGTGCAAATCAGTCTCTGATTTGTTTTGCTTGTAATGTATTTTTTTGTTATATATATAGACGATGTATATTCATGCTAAATAGCCAGAGAGAGTGTAGGTAGGGGCTGTCCCAATTACTTTTTCTCTGATCGGCATGTCTATATTTTTCACCGTCAAATTAATCTACCCTTTTAAAAGAACATTTACTATTTTAACCCTAACTATATCTTACTGTGATAAATATTTAATCACCAGAGAGATTGAAGGTAGTGGTTGCCAAATCACTCTCTCTTGACTATATATAAGTAATGTTCAATTCAAATTATGATGTAATTTGTTGTGAATTTCGGTATTAGTATTGTCTTGTATGTGAATTTATCTGTGTAACAATCATGTCTACGATCTGACACACCTGATTTTTTAAGCAATCATATTTACAATTTAACAATACTGTCCAACTTTTACTAAGAGCAATGAGTTTATTTTCTTGTAAAATATTGTATATTCAAACATTTCATAAATGTTTAAACGTAACTCTTAAAAGATTGTTTTGGAATTGATGCTTTCAGTGATACCAACAATCTATTTAGTATAAGGAATAAGATTCATCAGTACGGAACGAATGTGTTTGTTTTGTACACAAACAGTAAATGAAAACTGAATTTACGAGCTTTCGAATTTTAATTGATTTGTGTTTTAGTCATCCTTCAGAACTCATTTTTTCTGATCAACTGAGGAACCATCCACACGATATGTTGACTGAAATGGCATCGATATTCTTTTTAATGTGTTAACATCACAAATCATCTCATAGGACCGAGTAACACATAGAGACGAACGAAGGAAATATAAAGATCACTTACTAAAGATGTTTCAACCTTAAAGCAATATGCATGCTATTCCAACTTATATTAAAACAACTGTTAAATGACCATTGTTTGATCTTATTAGCACGCACATGGGGTATTCTAGATTTAATCACTGATCACAGACATGTTGTGATGAAAAAAAGATAAACGGTTTAAATACTGGTACTCGCTGTAAAAACATGTCTATGAGATAATGATTTGATTGATTTCATTTGTTTTATATATTATCAAAATTGAACAAAAACAAACTGTGTATGTGTGTATTTTAGAGTATTAATTAAATCTGACATAAATAGATAAAATGTATATATTTTTTTCTTATATTTGTTTATGAAAATACTTCATAACTTTCGTCAGTTTCATGTTATGTGTTTATAGTAAGCGTAATTTGCTATGATCAATATGAAGTTGTAGTGTTTATCTATGAGTAGGTTCATATATTATTCTTTCACAATTACTGATTATTTATGTAATCATCAACGAAACGTAGAAAGCACCAGAGTTCGTTACGAATTCGACCCCGATTATTCGGTGTATCAAAACATCGTTAAAGGGGTAAAAAAATAATAAAAAATAAATGGATGTGGAAATAAATAAAACAGAACACCATTTCAACAAGTACTCGACCCCTTTGATTCGTTTCAACAAAGCTTTGTTAAAGTGGAAAAAAACAACAAATAAATTGATGTCGAAATGAAAAATACAGAACACCAGACTTCACACTGCCTCAACCCCGATAATTGTTTTGCACAAAACATTGATAAAATGGATAACAAAGTTTATGGCCTTTCCCCACTTACCACTTAAAGTGTTCAAAACACTGGTGACTCCCAGGAGAAGACAATTGAATGAGGAATTCATATTCATAAAGAACGGGATATTACAAAACAAAAAGTGAAAATTGCCGATGTATGAGAATAAAGACCATAACTGGCTGGCTGTAGCTGCTAAACGATCAGCAAGAGAAAGAGAAACCAATAAAAGATGAGTTCGGTTTTATTTTGTTTGTGTTTTACGTCCTTTTAACAGCTATGTGTATAGTCATTCAAGAAGGAGAAATTGGCCAGAAATTCAATGTTTAAAAAAATGTTATTTCAATAAATACGATTTTGCTTTTCTTTTGATTTTTTGTCTTTTCAATAAATACTTAAATCATTTATTTGAACGTGTTTGTCATTTCTTCTTCTTCTTCTTTTTGGTTTTAAGTGACTATGTTGTGTGAAGTCAAGTATTTCGGTATTTTATCTGATGAAAAAAATAGTGATAAATATTCAAATTAAAGACCAAATGATGTTATCGAATTCGTACTCAAAATTCTTACAGATGGCTCCTATTATCATTCTGCATTCAATCAATATGAAAATACATTAACTTAACAATCAACTGTGTTGACAACTTATACATGTATGATAGCACGTATGGATTGGGTCTACTTGGTGGTGAACTAGGATGTCAGTACACTGGAACGTAATGCAATAATGAGAAAGGGATCTTGAAAAGACAATTGAATGAAAGTTTGTTTCGACCATTTACATGAACTTGAATTCAGCATTATAGCATCTGACAACAAGGTCGGAGACAATACTCTTGCACTTGAATTCAGGCTAGGTTACTACAGCATCAAACAGTATCGTTGTGACTTTATTACATGTTCAAGCGGCACAATTGTATCCTGCCACCTGTATATAGAAGGAAGTTTAAAATTTTATTACGTAAGGAACATTTTGTAATTATTAATTTAACCTTTATTTTGTAACATTACGTTAATTGTCTGACTGAAATTATATAATGTATCTGTCATTATTCTATGAAATTTTAATAATATTGTTGGACTATAATGATGAGTATGACTCTACATTATATTAAGACCCCTTGTTCCCTTTTCAATATTATGTTTGTGGCATCTTGACGGAGCTGGTTTGATTTGAATGCCTACGTTGTGCTCTACATTCCGTCACGTTTATAACATTGTATGACTGTATTTATATTGTGTGACTGTATTTATATTGTATGACTGTAATCATGTTGTGTGGATGTATTTATATTGTGTGGCTATACTGATAGTGTGTGGCTGTATTTATATTGTGTTACTGTATTCATATTGTGTTGCCGTATTCATATTGTGTGGCTGTATTTATATTGTGTGACTGTATTTATATTGTTTGACTGTATATATATTTTGTGACTAATTTTATAGTGTGTGACTATTTATATTACTGACTGTATTTATATTGTGTTGATGTATTTATAATGTGTGATTTAATTATGCTGTGTGAGATTTAAAACTTAATGTGATTGTGTGTGACTGTAATTATATTGTGTGACTGTAATTGTATTATGTGACTGTAATTATTTTGTGTGACTTATTGTATTTTGTGAATGTAATCGTATTATGTGACTGATTGTATTATGCGACTCCAATTGTATTATGTGCCTGTAATTATATTGTTTGGCTAATTATTCAGTGTGACTGTAATTATGTTACGGGAGGTTAAACATGTTGTGTAAGTATGACCATATTGTATGGACGTGATTATAATTAGTTTGGGTAGTTTTGCTTTGTGACTATTCGTTAGTTGTGTGACAGAAGGTTTATGAGGAGACGAATTGTTTTGTGTTACTGCAATTATATTGTGTGACTGTAATTATTTTGTGTGACAGTAATCGTATTGTTCGACAGTAATAGTATTGTTCGACAGTTATCGTATTGTGAGACTGTAATAATATTGTGAGACTGTAACAATATTGTGAGACTGTACCAATATTGTGAGACTGTAATAATATTGTGAGACTGTAGTAATATTGTGTGACTGTAATTGTATTGTGTGACTGTAATAATATTTTTGGATTCATTATTAATTATCAAACTACATTTCAACTTAATTTTGGGTATAATAAGATTTCATTGACCACTAAAACCTGCCTAGTCCTTAAAAGACCAGAGCTGTTAATAAAAACCAGACAAAACCATAACGTTCTTGTAGAGTCTTTTATAGCATTACGAAGAAGACTTTTCTTTACATTTGTGTCATTCGGTTGTAATCATAATAATCTCGGGTTTGTTTAAATCGTTTTTTAATTCAGCATTAGTCACAATTGTCTAAGCAAGAGAATCAAATGCTACCGAATTATCAATAAAACTAAAAAGCCGCATAACTACTTGGGGGTCATGTTGTCACATCTAGTTGACAATAATTGTGCAAACCTTCCCATATTGTAAAGATTTAAACTTGACTGAAAGAAATTTACGTTTACTATTGACAAACGTTAGAATGCTATTTTCTAGCTGAAAATAAATAGAAAAATAAAATGGATCAGCTTGAATGCCATTTTAAATTTAAATTTAAACTTTTCCTAGACACCCTGGACACGATAACAAGAGGATTTTTATGGAATTGCCAGTCCCAACATATACACGAGGTGACTAATTAAAGATGTATTTTACAGTCTGTCGTACGTACGTTATCCAATTGAAACCTAGTTAACATCTGTATAATCTTTAATATGCGTCATACACCATATATAGATATAGGTCACTTTGGTTTTAATTATGGTATGAACAAGAACAGTCGACATCATAATTGTTTGCGCTGAGATTGAGAATGATAACTCGATTCTTACTATGTTGACTTGATGTTTTCTTTGATGTGACCTAGATTAACATGTCAGGTGTCGCCGATAAAGAAGACGCTGTCTCTTCCTGAACATCTGGTCTTATGCCCTTGTTGTAATTGTTTTGTTGTCTCTTTTGTATCCACTGATTGGATTTTGGTGACGTCAGGCTTGACAACAATGGACAGCACCATTTTGAATGTGATTCTAGCTGTAATATTCTTTCTTACACGTTATGGCCACGGATGTCAAAACTAGACCGAGGGCGCACAGACAGCGCCATCTTTTTTTACAGTATGGTAGGCAACAGCAAATTAAATTACCTTTTTATTGTGGTTATCGTTCTATCGACAATATATAGGCAGGTGAAAAAACCTGCATGTAGGGAGCCACTAACCACTTTGACAAGAATGATGAGTTTTGATCAGATATCTTCATGCACTAAGCGTATATTGCATATGATCATATCACATATCACCCACTGACAACAAATTGTCAATTTGAGAGTTTGGATTATGGTTTTGTTGATGCTTTTGTATTCTCTGATGTTTTAAGATAATCAGCAAAACAGGCATGGAAATTTAAATACATTGCTTAAGATGTATAAACGGAAACTTATTATGCCAAATCAACCTTCATCAAACTCGAAATAAATCATCTGAAATTAAAAGAAAAAACCCTTACACCCCGATATAATGTTCGCGTCGTTTGAATTTTAATTGGTTTAAAAAGCTTTATCACAATAGTGTTTCAATAGCAAAAATCATTTATGTATTATAACTTAAATACACACCGTCTCTTCCCATTCACATCTAGATCCCAGATACCCCAAAACATTGTCAAAATTATGATTTTGTTAAACGTCTCTGTTCCTGGCTCTGGCTCTAGGAAAATGTATATTTCTGTCTTAATAAAATTGGTGTTAATGATCACTGTCACAATCTATTTACGTGTAGTTGTTCAAAAGTAGGGCACCCTCATCCATGTTAATGTTCCTTTTCATTTGGTGAAAACGAATGCACTACCGAAAAGTAAGGTTAGAGCATAATTTGTTGTTTGAATAATAAATAACAAATAACTGTCTTTCACGTACACAAGTTTATTGTCAATATTTTAAAAGTATTTTGGTAAGGGAGTCAAAGGTAAGTACATGTGTCTTTAAAGTATAGGACGGAAGTACATCAAGCGTTGCGGTGTTTTGAGAAGCACGCGATTAACCCTTCTCCCACAGGCCACCTACCATGTGGCAATAGACAATAAACACATCATATTATATTCACAACGCACTGCATGATTGCTGTTTCTATCTAATATGTATATATGACATTACTTATATCTTTATATCATAATTTCTTTTGCACACTCATTGTTATCCATAAATATTTATGACTCTTTTGTTCGCACCTGACTTCTTTAATTACATATCAATATTCACCAACGCCATAGCAGTAATAGCAAATACGCTGTTTAGGCCGTGCAGCTATTCTGATAGCAACAAGACGGCTACATAAAATAAAAAATACTATAACATCTCTGTAAGGAAACAAAATTTCCCTTCTGTCGTCGCCCAGTGCGCTGCCTGATCATATACTAACCTGCGTACACGGGTACAACCTCTTGTGTCAACTGATATCTTTTCTGATCATATCACATATCATCCACTGAAAACAAAGGAAATATCATCAATGAATCAGCATTGCTTTATTCCTGGTGATCTTTGCATTCATACAGAGAAATAAAATGTTGCTTTCTGAGTCTGCAGAAGTAGACTTTTTAAATATTGCTAAATGCCACTTTGCTCCGCTCTAGCCCTTAGGTTAAGGACAGGAATTAAAAAAATACAATTAAATATCATCTTCTTCCAAGGATGACTCTCACTCAGTAATGATAATTTCCTAGTAAATGTTGGTAAACTATACAAAAGTGTTATTTTTCTATATTATCAATAGTAAACTTACTACCTCCAAAAGGTAGAACGGGTGGTCTGGGTTTACATTCTGACATATTCATCTTCAATAAAACAATTGATGACCTTTCAATATATGCAGAGAAATAAACTTTAGTACATTAAGAGTTTGGAGAAGAAGATTTTATTGCTCATTTAGGGCTCGCCCCGGCCCCTGAGATCTGGACAATTTGTATTTGCATTTGCATGATAAAGCAACTATCTATAACCTAACATTGATGACACAAGAAACAACCAAAGATTTCAATCCAGAGAAAAGTAATATATTTCAGGGAAGTATGTGTTGACATGAAATGGGAAGTCTCCCTACGTACGAAGTCTACTTATTTCATTATCTATAAACAATAAAAGCAAGGCGCCAATCCCCTGTCACTTTCGTTTGCCTGACACATCTGACAATTTTTACATAGATGGAAAACACAGCAAGATGCCCTTACAAACCAACCATTTGCCATTTAGCACCAAAGAGGTCGACGCCTTTTTATTGATTTATCTACATCTATAACTAGAAGTGACAAAGGCACGTGGGCCACTTCTAGGTGCACCACTCGTTCCGGTAGAAGGCGACCGCTGGCTTGATTCCCAAGTTATACAATTGTCTCGGGACGATGCGTACACCTTATCGCGAAATGTATTTATTCTGTTGGATATTGACATACTTGATACCAGAATCACAAGGCACGATGATATGGAGATACTTTACCAAAGTTAATGTATCATTGCCCACTCCGCCCACCGCGCCTTTGCTGGAGACGAAACCAAATGTAAGAAACAAGTTTTTGTGTGGAACTCACTGCCTTCAGCACAAATGTCAATGTGTTTCTTTTGGATATGCCACCTCATCAAACACTTGCAACATGTATTCCGAAAAATTGGAAGGAAACTATGGAGAAATGATCGGATACACAAAAAACACAGGTAATTAATATAGCATGACTGTTTTTTTCATATTCAATCAAGTATCATGTGCATTTATATGTTTAAAATGAAAACAAAATCATATTCGTTACAAAATTAATTTATTTCCCCACTCATTCTAGTACTTTAACATGATTTATTTCTATTGTTCGTTTGTAATTACGAAGTTATTTGGTGGCATATACACCAACACATTCAAATAAACATAAATATTGGCAACTTCATATCTTAATAATATACTTTAAGCTAGACCACTCTCCTAAGCTCTAACGACAGTATCATAAATATGCACGAATCATATTAATACTGAGTATCCTTAGGTTACAAAATACTGACAAAGGTTATCGCTTCCGATATATAGAAAATATAGAAAATCGAAAACCGAACAGACGCAGACCTCAAAATGGATTAAGTTAGGAACAACATATGAAAAAAAGGAAAGATTTGTATAGGGACTCTTCTACAAGTACAAAAGAATAAGACCAGGTGCTCCGGAAGATACGCGTCTTCTACTTCATTGACGACACCCGGCATGTTAATATTGGTTACATCCATGTAAACATCAAGTACTCATAAGACTTGGCCATCAGTTAGGTACTTTCAACTTCAGTAAGACCAATTTAATCAACAAAATCGATTTTTTCATTTTGTAAAAAGAAACTCGCACTTCTTGTATTTCCGTCTTTTGTGTTTAGTGCCGTATGTCAGTCACCAAGCGACGCATCCAACTTAACTACCCGTATAACCCAGACTACGTTGTTTTTGTTTCGACTATTATCTGAGGTGCAATCGTCCATTATTTCGGGAATATTGCAACTCCTTTTTGATTTATATATCTGAATTCAGAAATGAAACCTTCTTTGTTCGCATGGGAAATTATATGCTTGTTAAACGAACATTACTAACGTGTATTATTAAGCAGTTCCTTCCATTGTTCCCGAACTATTCAGACAATTCGCAAAATGGAATGCGACTTTCCGCCGGATTGAACCGGTTAGGTCACTGCGACAGCATCTGTCAAATATAGATTAAAATATCAACGTGATAGTGATCATTGTTGTCAGCTGATTGTGTTTTGATATTTTTCTTAAATATTGACATCAAACTAGACCAGATTATGTGACCGTGACCTACGTATCCGCTCCCCCCCCCCAACATATCCCCCGCCTTCGATTTTCTATTAGCACCTTAAAAAGCTAATGTTTTGAATATTTAGGCAATGAATGTTTACAAAAATGTTGCTACGGTCAGTACTATAACACAAATTGTTTTAAATGGCAAACTTAATAAAGCACCACCGGGTATAGTACTGTAACAAAAACATTTACTAAAACGATCATTACTTATTGATTTCTTACTCTTACATCTTGTTTGAATTGTTGTAGTTATGAAGTAATTTCGAACAGTTTCTGAACAACGAATTTAGAGAAGACAACAATGAAATTGATGATGTCACAATTTATATTGATGAAAACTGCAGAAAGGACCAAATTGGCACCCCTTCTTTATTCAGTCAACCGTTCTAGATGTGCATGCAATTTCGAACATGTGTAACGATGATAAAGTGTGAAAGCTTAAAGACCTACAATTTGGGCGAACCGGCAGAGGTCAAACACATGGGCTTGTGAACGGTACGGGAAGTAATAAACTTTTTTGCACTTAGCCAATTCAATGTTATCGACTCACTATATTTGCATAAGTTCTTTGCTATAATTAAAGCCAGCAATTCGCGGCATGTTGCTTTAATGTTGATATGCTGATTTAGAAGAGCAATAGGCAAATTGAAATCAAAATCATCTCTATCATAAAAGGCCGCAACTACACATGCATCGGATACGAAACTATTTATTGTCAATAAAATACACTTTGCATTTAAGCATCTTAACAAAAAAGGAAAAAGAAAACCCAAGTCCAAATCTTCGTAAAACTCTGCGGATGATAAAACATTTTCGTTAGTGCCAAAATATGATGTTTTAGGTTCATTAAACAGTTTTAAAAGGTAGATTGGCATTCAACTACATTGCAGTTCCAATTATTTTTTTTCTGTTAGTGGCCTGAGCAGATTTATCAAAACACACCTGATTTATTTAATCGTGCAAAAGTAAAAAAAATATAACACCTTCACCTTTCAGACGTTATTATACTTCAATAGACCAGTTTCACAATCTCCTCGGTAGCTAAAAATAGTCGCTGGATCAAAGTCAAAACGAGGCGGAGGTTGTAAGACTGACTTCCGGTTATCTGTCAATAGCGAGTAGCCGGTGGCTCTTGCTGCATTATGGCGATTATCATATGTGAAACAGAAAGTATTAATTAAAAATAAGGCTAGCTTGACGCTATATAGCCGTTACGCTGGATCGACGGAGACAACCAAATTAAAGCGAACAGGCGAACTCCAACCCAATCATGAATTCAAGCACGGACTTAGATAGGCCTAGTGATTCAAGTAATGAAATGAAATAAACAATTTTATTATATTACAAAAATGTCTAAAATAGTGAATACTAGAACAAAAATGTGTTTTCTACTTTTGTGTTGATTAATAAAATCTTACTTTTACCACGGAATTATATTTGATATCTAAGTCCGTGCTAAAGCCATACGTCTGGAGCTGTCTGTATGATTTTTACATAGAAACAGGACATTGTGGTTCAAGTTTAATCAAAACATGTTAATGAAAATATGAACATCATACATTTTACATTTTAGTCCAGTCAAAATAGGGATTAAACGGGACAAAATTGCAACAGAATGTAAAAAAAGCGTACCAAAATTTACCAAAGGGAATTTTTGTTTTTGCTCAAATTGGGGTCAAGAAATTCAGCGTAATTGCACACTGAGCCAAATTTGAAGTGCAATAACTAATTATTACACAATTCTGATTTCGAAATGAATAGTTATATTTCATTACCAGTTTATGTATATTACAAATTAGCCCAAATCATTTTACTGATATGTCATGTTGAAAAAAAAAGATCCATCAATATCCCTAAAAATCTTTTTACTTGACGATAATATCTTTTTCGCCCTAATAACTTACTAAATTTATGGATTTAGTTAAGATTAACTGATATCAGCAATATTCAAGATGAATTCTTACGTGGTTACCGGTACAACGGCAGTTGAAACTGGGTATTTGTAAACACGCGTCCATTTTGAACTGTCTTCTAACTTCGGCTTGTTGTTGAAGTGAACTACACCTCAATTATTTTCAATTCTTTTGATTATTCTGTCAAGTTTCTCATTAGTTATCGCTCAGGTTTACTTCGTTTTAGGCTTATTTTTGCATGGTTATCAATTGGATTTTTTTTAAAAATGTTTCAGAATCACGAAAAATTTCCTGAAGTTACGTATATTGGGCCTTTAAAGTGTGAACATTGCTTGAATAAGATAAATGAGGCGATACGATTAAAATCAAACCTTAAAAACACTTTCTTATTCAGTTTAATCTGGACAGTTCACTATTCTGAACAACAAAACTCCTTATTTCTCTACCAAGTTTAATCAGATTACCTGAAGACTTTATACCATGAAAGCATGTGAAAAGATTTTAACAATCTGTGTTTAACATTATTAAAATACAGGTTGCATGAATTGAGAACTCATTTAATATTGACATTGAAACAGTTCAAAATTGGCCCCATAGCCAACTTTCAAGATTTAAAAAAATAAACTGTATGAAAGCATAATGTCTCGTGTAAGAATACAATAAATATGTAATATATTAAAACATTTATTCATATCTAGTAATGGTATTTATGATAATTTTTATTTTCTGTTGTCGGGGAAGTTCAACATTCGGATGGTTTTAAGTGATGTTGACTGTGCAATAATTTCTATCGATTTAGTTTACTTGTTTGTATTAAACATGAACTAGTTGTAGTGTAGACCCACCAAAATATAAAAATATGTTCTGTTGTAGTTTTGTCCTGGTTCGGCCAGGGACGTATATGTGACATATCTCTGTAGGGCCATGTGAAGACGTAAAACTCTCAAAATAATAATAAAATAAATAACATATATATACGTCCCTGGTTAGGCCCTATGTTTTGGCTAATTTGACTGGGCTATATTTTTCTAAAAATGTTTACCTGTTACACTGGCACAAGAGCCAAACCTGAACTTAATCTACCGTTAATTATTTGCATGTGATGTTATAGTAAGCTATAGTTAAAAACAAATGTAAATTTAGTATTGTTTACTCTTTCAATGCCGCGTCACCTTCCAGAGTCAAATGCCCGATTCTTTATTTAGAAGAGAAAAAAATATAATATACCTGCTATATCTATATTTATATCGTGTTTTTATGAAAACAAAGTTTTGTATAAGACGGGTGTTATAGGCGATGTGACATTTTAGACGTTTGTGCACCGACATGTACGTGTCAAGTACCAGTCAGTAAGTGACTACAAGATCAAGACTTCAGGTACATTGACGTTACTGGCGATCGGGTGTGATCGATTTTCAACGGTCATAAGTTATATAAATTAATTATATAATAACGCTAATTTATTTAATTGTGATAGCATTCACTACAGTACACTCTTTAATATGTACACGTGGTTACGACCAACATGTATATGTCAATACTGTGTCGCTTTCTTATCTGTATATATCTGATTGTAATTCATGTGTTTACAACTCACAACTCAAGTCGGAAATAATTCTTACAAAATCCGCCTCGTTCTGGGTATCAGAGTGGCAAGGGAGGTAACAACAAACAGCGATTGTGAAAAGGGTCTATTATATTAGAAATTGATCTTCCCGCAAAATATGAACCATGCCTCCTATGACTAGACGTGTTCATTTTCTTTAGGTTCTGTATTTTCTTCTTTTGGTTTTTATCGAACGAAATGCAAGATTGATAACTATTTTAAATACCATTTAAGGATTGAATGTCTATTATGTTGCTCGCATCGGCAGATATAATCAAGTGAATTTCGCGCAAACGAAGTGAATTACTTACTTCATCGGAAATGAAGTGAGCAGAGTTCAATATTTTCATTTAGGCGGAGCGATGTGAAAATGCAAATATTTGAAATTATTCTTTTGTTTATAATCCTTTAACTTAATTTTAACTTTGAGGATTGTTTACACACCTTCCAAAGTTATTTGACCCAAAATGAAGAGTAAGCGTCTTCCGCTTCATTGACGGCACCCGCCATATAAAACTTGGTCACATCCAAGTAAACGTCAAGTCCTCAAAATGAGAACCAAGTGGCACACGACTGAATGTGACACACAAAAATACTTGTGGAACTGATGAAAACTATTGTTAACTGTTGACTACAAGCATCTTCGGTATACACAACCGCACACACACACACACACACACACACACACACACACACACACACACACACACACACTCACACCCACACACACACCCCACACACGTCCTTTAATGACATTAGCTATAATTAGGAATTAAAGCTTATTAAAACCTAATCAAACAAAACTGAAAAGAATTATTCTTCATACTGGAATGTTTACCTCCATTTTCAGAGTGTGCTATGACGATCCCAAGCGTTGAGAATGGCGTTATCGTTACAATTGAAGCATGTCACTTATCGTTCACATGTAACACAGGTTATATATTGATTGGAGAATCTACAATCCAATGTTCGGACAAGGAAGAGTGGAATGCTATCCCAATTTGTGAGCTTATCAGTAAGTATACAATAACTTACTCAGTGTAACTCAGTTTTACTACAGGTCAAAAACCCCTGAAAACACATTTTGACGTTCTAATTCAAAGGTTATATTTCATCATGAAATAACGGGGATTAATTTGAAAAAAATGAGTAAATAAAAAAAGTTTTGTGACGGACACACTTGAAACCATGACGCTGTACATAATGAGACCGTCACAAATCAGACTGACTCGTTTCGGTATTGTACATGTATCTTGCGACGGGCGTAAGTCAAGTGTGTATTTTTCTGTCAATGATGGATGCAAATTTAACATTTTGAAACAAGAAATATTCAGATAATTATCAAAATTCGATGATTGTGATAAATATGTTTACAAGCGTAAACATATATTTCTGCATGTTTTATATGATCACAATCTGAAATATAAATAACACTGTATTATACCTCACGGTAGTTTGTAACAGCTCAGACATAATGTTATGCCTTCCTTTTTTGTATTTGTAGCATGTCCAATGGTGGGAGGACAAGACGTTGTTCTGTATGGGACTCACTTCTATTGGGTGATGATGACTGGGCGCACAGATGGAGACAGATCTGTCTATTTCACAGTAAACAGCGTTGGCGACAATTCATGCTACGTACGATATTGTCTGTCGGATGGTTCTTGGTCACATATGTATCTTAACGGCCTTTCTGCAGATCACTGCACCGGTATCTGATATAATCGGGGTAATCGTCATTAAAACAATCCAATTTATTCGAGAGAATAAAACGTATAACTGTTACTGAGCGAGATTATTTTATGTAAATCTCGGGTTTCTATTTTGTAACACAATCTAAACCGATGCTGAAGTCAGGAGGAAAGATGTCACATAACTGGTAGTCGTGTATCCACATTTAACCAGGGGGAGATATACTCGTTTCTCATTTCCCTGGGCAAATATGGGCTATACTTGATTTTACCGACTGATACGTTTTCGTCAAGAAAGCTTTAGAAGAAAACAAAATTTTGAAAATGGAAGCAGTCCTAAAATATTTTTTTTTCTTTCTGATTATTTGAAAAAAATATAGAGCGTACCAATTCCTCAACAAAACCATAATCCGAACTCAAAATCGATTCAACTAGACACTTGTAAAAAGTACAAGAGAATAAGACCAGTGTTGCGGTAGAGTAAGCCTCTTCTGCTTCATCGACAACACCCGCCATGTAAATCTTGATCACATCTATGTAAAGTCCTCAAAGTGGAACCAATTCATCATTCCCAATCACAACCAGTACCCTCTTGATTTGAAATTAAATGGGAAAAAAAGAAGAAAACAACAATCACCCCTTGAAACTAATGTAGGGAAATCTGAACCATCGGGGAAAGATTCTATAGTAAGCCAGTTTGGCAATTGAAGAATCTTCCTCACGAATTAAAGTTCCCCCACAAATTAAAGTCCCCCTATTCCATCCCAAAAGGGTGGGAGATTACTCGTTAACAGCCCATTCTAATTCATTTGTGAAAGAACACGGAATTAAATTGGTCAAAAAATAAATTAGAGAATACCGAAGTGTCAACAAAATCATAATCGTAACTCAAAATCGATTAAACCAGGGGCAAACTATGAATAAATGAAATATTTACTTGGATACCCTTGCAAAAGTACAAGAGAATAAGACCAGGGCCCGTATTCACGAAACCATTCTCATGCTCAAGCATGGAGCAGATGCTCAAGTCAGCTTTCTTGAAACTCACCTGAAGCATGTCGAAGATTCAAAAAGTCATTGTAAATGTTGAAAACAGCTTTTGACTGCATGCCCTTTCAACTTTTTACCAAAACTTTGACAGAATTAAATTGTTTAAATAATGTATAGCCACAACAAGGCTTGAGTACAGAATCCATGCTTGAGCATGAGAACGGTTTCATGAATACGGGCCCAGGTGTTCCGGAAGAGTAAGCGTCTTCTGCTTCATCGATGACACCTGCCATTTAAATCTTTGTCACATCAAAGTTAACATTCCGTTCTCAAAATGAGGACCGAGTTTCATTGTCAATCACAACAAGTAAACACACTAATGAGCGTACTCAAAAACGTCCATCTTAATATCACTTAAAGATACAGAATATTTCTCAATGAATCAAAGATGCCGACACAATTGCTTTAAAATATGAAGCAAGAGTAACGATTTCTAACGACGTTGTAATCCCGACTGACCCTGACACGACATGAAAGTTTTTTTTTTTAAACTCTTAAAGATATCTTTAAATCGTCTTTTCCTTCTATTGTTTTAGTTAACATTAATAGGAAAAGGTATTTTCCTTGTGTTTTAGAAAGTACCTGAACAGCACGTACAACTACAAAAAAAATGATAGAGAGAAGTCTAGAACTAGGTATCAGGTGGGATATCGCTGTCTGAGTAAGAAATTGTTTGTTATATGTCTTGTCCTACATTCAAATGAAAAATATGTTAATATTGTGTGACTGTAATTATATTGTGTGACTGTAATTATATTGTGAGACTGTAATAATATTGTGTGACTGTAATTATATTGTGTGACTGTAATAATATTGTGGGACTGTAATAATATTGTGTGACTGTAATAATATTGTGGGACTGTAATTATATTGTGTGACTGTAATTATATTGTGTGACTGTACTTATATTGTGAGACTGTAATAATATTGTGTGACTGTAATTATATTGTGTGACTGTAATTATATTGTGTGACTGTAATCATATTGTGTGACTGTAATAATATTGTGTGACTGTAATTATATTGTGTGACTGTAATTATATTGTGTGACTGTAATTATATTGTGAGACTGTAATAATATTGTGTGACTGTAATTATATTGTGTGACTGTAATGATATTGTGGGACTGTAATAATATTGTGTGACTGTAATAATATTGTGGGACTGTAATAATATTGTGTGACTGTAATAATTTTGTGGGACAGTAATAATATTGTGTGACTGTAATACTATTGTGGGACTGTAATAATATTATGGGACTGTAATAATATTGTGGGAATGTAATAATATTGTATGACTGTAATAATATTGTGTGACTGTAATAATATTGTGGGACTGTAATAATATTGTGTGACTGTAATAATATTGTAGGATTGTAATAATATTGTGTGACTGTAATTATATTGTGTGACTGTAATAATATTGTGTGACTGTAATAATATTGTGTGACTGTAATAATATTGTGTGACTGTAATAATATTGTGGGACTGTAATAATATTGTGTGACTGTAATAATATTGTGTGACTGTAATAATATTGTGTGACTGTAATAATATTGTGTGACTGTAATTGTATTGTGTGACTGTAATTATATTGTGAGACTGTAATAATATTGTGGGACTGTAATAATATTGTGTGACTGTAATTATATTGTGTGACTGTAATTATCTTGTGTGACTGTAATAATATTGTGGGACTGTAATAATATTGTGAGACTGTAATAATATTGTGTGACTGTAATTGTATTGGTTGACTGTAATAATATTGTGTGACTGTAATTATATTGTGTGACTGTAATTATATTGTGAGACTGTAATAATATTGTGTGACTGTAATTACATTGTGAGACTGTAATAATATTGTGTGACTGTAATAATATTGTATGACTGTAATAATATTGTGAGACTGTAATAATATTGTGGGACTGTAATAATATTGTGGGACAGTAATAACATTTTGCAACTGTTAGTATATTTTGCAACTGTTATCATATTGTGTGACTGTAATTATGTTGTGTGAATGTAATTAAACAATGTTTTTTTCTGTTATTTCTTTAAAATGTCTTTTTTTTCTAATATCCATTATTGGTTATCAAAAAACATTTCAAATTTGTTTAAAAAGGAACGTTAAGAACGCGAAGAAAGTAGTTTTAAATATTCGAAATCAAACAGGATAATAAAATAAGTGGAAAAATATGTAAACATTTAGGAAGTTTGTATTGTAAGTTTAGACACTAATGTGTAAGTACACCCGATGAAGCTCAATACAAATTCTAACTAATGTAACCCTGAATAATGCACAATTCCTATTCCAAACTTTTAATTCGAAGGTATACTTGGCTATAGGGTTATAGGTTGACAATATCTTTATCGAGTCTGAAGGAAAGCTTTCCCAACAGGCTGTTGAAATTCCAGTTGGAATTACAATAAGTGTCTTACTATATATAGTTTGTTTTGTACACAAATAGGAATTGAAAACTTGCGAGCTTTCGAAAACGTTTGTTTCTTTCGTCAAGCAAAGAGTACACTAATCGATAGTCGGTGTTCTGGCCGCTGCAATCAGCCCACTACATAAATAAGGGCGAGTTAGAGAATATTTCGTTATAGATGTTTACCCTTTCCGCCCCTTATGGATGTTGAAATTGGGTCATAGAGGTGCAAATGAGACATATGGTTACAAACACATATGTGGACTTTGAACTGATTAGCATACGCAGACCTGCTTCGGGATGTAAATAAAACTGGATTCGAAATCAAAGTGCAGCCTGAGTCTGTCAAATAGATTCGTAATATGTTTCTAGATAAAAATAAGCATATAAGACATATTGCATTGCATATCATGTACATGATGAACTCGTTCGTTAGTTTAGAAAGTTTTGATTCCAACCCTTAAGCCCCTAACATCACTGAAGAGTCCTAGGAAGACGAAATAGCTTTATGATGCAGTTTTTTTTGGTGTTTTTTTTTCGGTATACTGTTTCTATTACTAAATTTAAAAGATGCAGCATATGTGTGTGTGCGAGCATTTAGTAATATCTGCTTTTGGTTAGTTTGAAGTATACTAACAATTTCTCAAAGGTTCTAATAATAATCATATATATATTATACGTGTTGGTAACGTATTTCGTATGATATTTCTCTGCTAGGTGACAAAATTCATAATGTTCCTCACAGGGGCGAACGCTTAAGAGGCCGTGAATGAGGTAGTGTCAAAAGAGACATAAGGGAAGGAAAACATGTTGCTTAAAAATGTAAATGATAAGATCCCAAATAAAGTCGCTTCTAACGATCATGCAATATGGACAGCAATTACAATTATGGCGCCCTACATGCGGGTTTTTTCACCTGCTTATATATTGTCGATAGAACGACAACCACAATAAAAAGGTGATTTAATTTGCTGCCGTCTTTCATAATGTAAAAAAAGATGGCGCTGTCTGTGCGCCCTCGGTCTAGTTTTGACATCCGTGGCCATAACGTGTAGAAAGAATATTACAGCGAGAATCCCACACAAAATGATGTTGTCCATGGTTGTCAAGTCTGACGTCACAAAAACCCATCAATGGATACAAAAGAGACAACAAAACAATTATCCGATCTCAAAATTGATTAACTAGGGCCAAAAATGAACAAAGGAGAGATTAACATTGGCCCCCTTTAAAAAGAAGAAGGGAATAAGACAAGATATTCAGGAAGAGACAGCGTCTTCTTAATCGGCGACACCTGCCATGTTAATCTAGGTCACAGCAAAGAAAACATCAAGTCAACATAGTAAGAATCGAGTTATCATTCTCAATCTCAGCGCAAACAATTATGATGTCGACTCTTCTGGTTCATACCATAATTAAAACCAAAGTGACCTATATCTATATATGGTGTATGACGCATATTAAAGAGTATACAGATGTTAACTAGGTTTCAATTGGATAACGTACGTACTACATACTGTGATGTACACGTTAATGTAGAGTCATGCTCATCATTATAGTCCCACAATATTATTAAAATTTCATAGTATAATGACAGATAAATTATATAATTTCAGTCAGACAATGAACGTAATGTTGTAAAATAAACGTTAAATTAATAATTACAAAATGTTCCTTACTTAATCAAATTTTGAAGTTCCTTCTATAAACAGGTGACAGGGTACAATTGTGCCGCTTTAACATGTAATAGAGTCTCCTCGATACTGTTTGATGCTGTAGTAACCTAGCCTGAATTCAAGTGCAAGAGTATTGTCTCCGATCATGTTGTCAGACGCTATAATGCTGAATTCAAGTTCATGTAAATGGTCGAAACAAGTTTTCAGTCAGTTGTATTTTCGAGATCCCTTTCTCATTTTTGCATTACTTTCCAGTGTACTGACATCCTATATTACCACCAGGTAGACCCAATCCATACGTGCTATCAAACATGTATAAGTTGTCAACACAGTTGATTGTTAAGTTAATGTATTTTCATATTGATTGAATGCAGAATTGATAAAAAAGAACCATCTGTAAGAATTTTGAGTACGAATTTGATGACATCATTTGGTCTTTAATTTGAATATTTATCACTGTTTTCTTTCATCCGATAAAATACCGTGATACTTGACTTCACACAACATAGTCACTTAAAAACGAAAAAGAAGAAGAAGAAAAAATGACACACGTTCAAATAAATGATTTAAGTATTTATTGAAATAGACAAAAAAATCAAAGTAAAGCAAAATCGCCATCAGCGTTATCATCACCTTAATCTAAATCATCATTGCCAACATCGAGACCTACTACCACCTATTGATCAACGCCAACCAAATCACAATTATCATTCTAGTATCATCATCACTATCATCAAGTCAACATTTCTACGGTAGGGAGTGGCGCTAATGGTGTGCTAATTCTTGTACTCTTTTTTTTCAAAAAATGATGTTTTTTTAACATTGAATTTCTGGCCAATTTTTCCCTATTGAATAACTAAACATATAGCTGTTAAAAGGACGTAAAACACAAACAAAACCAAAACCTAACTCATCTTTTATTGGTTTCTGTCTCTCTTGCTTATTGTTTAGCAGCTGCATCCAGTCAGTTTTGGTCTTTATTCTAATACATCGGCCAATTTTTACTTTTTGTTTTGTAATACCCCGTTCTTCATGAATTCCTCGTTCTATTGTCCTCTCCCGGGAGTCCCCTTGTTTAGCCACAGTTAATCTTATTTGAGTAGTGGCACGGTACATAATATACACATTTTCGTAGTACATGATTTGAAATTATACAGAACTAGTTTAATTTTACTTCTAAATTCACAAATTAAAGGGGTTTTACGCACCTGACCCTTCTGCTTTTGCATTAGTTTAGAAATTTTGTATTCCTACCTTTTGGCTCCTAGCATCACTGAAGAGTCCTTATAGGACGAAACAGCTGTATGATGCAGTTTAATTCATTTTTTCGGCATACTGTAGCTATTACTAGATTTAAGAAGTGTAGCATATGTGTGTGTTACATGTACGTGATCATTAGAACACTTCTACTGGTAAGAGGGGAAAGGCCATACACTTTATTATCCATTTTATCATTGTTTGTGCAATAGAATTATCGGGGTTGAGGCAGCGTAAAGTCTGGTGTTCTGAATTTTTCATTTCGACATCAATTTATTTGTTTTTCCACTTTTACGAAGTTTTGTTGCAAACGAATCAAAGAGGTCGAGTAATTGTTGAAATAGGTGTTCCGTATTATTTATTTCCACATCCATTTATTTTACTAATTTTCTTTACCTTTTTAATGATGTTTTGTTACAAACGGATCATCAGGGTCAAATCCGTGACGAATCTGGTGCTTTGTACTTTCAGTTGATAATTAAATATAGTAATCGATAATTGTAAAAGAATAATATATGAACCTACTAATGGATAAACACTACAACGTCATATCGATCATAGCACAATACGCTTACTATAAAAACATAACATGAAACTGACGCAGGTTATGAGGTATTTTCATAAACAAATGTAAGAAAAAATATATATACATTTTTATCTATTTATGTCAGATTTCATTAATACTCTACAGTACACACCTACAAAGTTTATTTTTGTACAATTTCGATAAAATATAAAACAAATGAAAAAAAATCAATTAAATCATAATCTCATAAGGATGTTTCTACAGTGAGTACCAGTAATTATACGGTTTATCTTTTTTCATCACAATATGTCTGAGATAAGTTATTAAAACTAGAATACCCCATGTGTGTCCTAAAACGATCAGACAATGGTCATTTAACGATTGTTTTAATAGAAGTTGGAATAGCATGCATATTCCTTTTAGGTTTAAACATGTTTAGTAAACGATCTTGATATTTCCTTTATTTGTTTGTTCGTCTCTATGTGTTACTCGGCTCTTTGAATTGAACATTACATATATATAGTCACAGAGTGATTTGGCAACCACTACCTTCAATCTCTCTGGTGATTAAATATTTATCACAGTAAGATATAATCAAGGTTAAAATAGGAAATGTTCTTATCATTTTAAAAGGGTAGATTAATTTGACGGTGAAAAATATAGAAATGCCGATCAGAGAGAAAGTAATTGGGACAGCCCCTACCTACACTCTCTCTGGCTACTTAGCATGAATATACATCGTCTATATATATAACAAGAATAAAACTTTACAAGCAAAGAAACATCAGAGACTGATTCGCCCTGAGTCCCCAGTAAAACAAATGACATTTATTTGTACTTGTAAAAATTAATAGATTTAAGCCAGTCTGTAACTTAAATGTATTTTCTGTTATTCACAATATGTGATATGGGCATGTCTATTTGAACATATATATATGTGTATGTACACCATCGGTGTTATGCTTAGCTAGTTGTTATGTAATAGGTCGGATATATTTCGCCCGATGGAAATTTCCCAGGCAAAGTTCTGACCTTTGGTCAACTGTGACTATTATGTAAGTTGACTTTGATATGTCATCCAATCGATTGTCTTATGCCCAGCCTTCTTGGCGAAAGCGTATCAGTCAGCAAAGTTAGGTATATCCCATATTTGCCCAGGGAAATGTGGAAACACGATTCCCAGTTCTGTGACATCTTTCCACCTGGCTTCAGCCTCGGTTTGGATTGTGTTACAGAAAAGAAACCCTCGATTATGAGGATCTCCATTTAAATATTTCCTTTGTTCATATTTTGCCTCCATTTTAATCGATTTTGAGTTCTGATTATGGTTTTGTAACCCTTCGGTTTTCTCTTATATTTTATATATCGGAAGCAATAACATTTCTCAATATTTTGAGATATAAGGATACTAATTATTAATATGATTCTTGGTTATTTATAATACTGCCGTAAGAGCTTAGGAGAATAGACTAGCTTAAAGTATAGTATGAAGATATTAAGTTGCCAATATGAATATTTATTTGAATGATTGCGTTTGTCTAAATGCCACCAAATAACTTCGTAATTATTAAAGAACAATAGAAATAAACCATATTAAAGTACTAGAATGACTGGGAAAATAGATTTGTAATGAATATGATATTTTCATTTGAACACATTAATGCACAATATTACCTGTGTTTTTTGTGTATCCAAACATTTTTCTATGGTTTCCTTCCAATTTTTCGGAATACATGTTGCAAGTGTCAAAGGTACATATTGATTAAATATACATATGTATCAACTATGTTTTGAACTGTTTCGTCTGTGCGTTCTTACCTTTGTAACTTGGAAATTCCCTTAGTATTTATAGTTCTGTCCATGTCTTACACGTGTCGTGTTAGTACGTCCATGTGTTTGGTTGTTTTTGTCCTTATTTGGTGTTGTTGTCGAGTTATATGTAAATGAGCGTGTGAATTTGTAAGGAAGCGTGGAAATGTGAGTGTGAGTTTTATAAAACTAGTGATAAACCGCACACCGGACGCAGTTCGGCAGAAACAGTAGGAGACAACATATCCTCTGGAGTTGTCCTACGACTTCCTACAATAGGCATGCACCGCAACATAAGAATACTTCACTTTACCTGGCTTAATTGAGTCATGGAAGGTATGTGACTTGACATTTAATTAATAATAATTATGACCATATTGAAATTATTATCTTTAAATTAAATACGTGACGTACGTCATAATACTGTACTTGTATTCACGGCGATGTATAATAACTAGGATTTTTGGTATTCTATTTGTAGGGTTGAAACTCTATGAAATATTCCGTAATGGAAGTGCTCCGGTCTAATAAACGATATGTAAAAGAACCAGCACGTGTCAGCTTTTCTGTGTTTTCTCCTGTGAATTTGGCGCCCACGTATGGACCGGAGATGAGTTTTCCCCAGTGGCTAGGAGCTGTAAACTCCCGACGATATGACCATCTGTAGCGCTACCAACAACTTCCTACTATAGTTGGTCACAGGAATGGAGTTTATTTTTCAAAGTGTGTTCGCTATAATTCTGAATTTCGTGTTTAATATTTAGGCCTATCGCGCAGCGACGGGATATCTACACGTGTAGCCTAGATGTGTACGGATCAGCAGATGCACATATATAAGCGTTTCAACGACCTCGACCAGCCGGAATTGAAGTGGACAATGCTATGATTTTCGTCGGAAAAAAAACTTGCATGTGGTTTGTTATCTAAAAAATGTGAAATTGTATGAACAAATCATGTTTAATATTAATTTTGCAAGGTAGGAAACTAAAGGATAGGTATACTGGACATTTTATGGGTCTAGGTGACGGACAGATACGTCTTGACAAACGCGTGTACATTTCGCTTCGGTTGTCGTATAATTTATCGGGGGGGGGGGGGGGAATCAGACGTGAGAGAGGTGTAATTTGAGTGTGTAGAGGGTAAATGTAGAAATTTTGTTATATTACTAACTTACCAATCTAAAATTTTCGATTGCCGGATGTTTTGTGATATGCACAGATATATCCAATTATTAGTGTGCTGTGTTTGTTTCTTTTACCGTTGTAGTTTAGTTCCAGCATTTCTTACCCTGAATTCACAAGGTACAGGAGCAGTTTTGTTTTGAGACCCCAGTTGAAATGGATCCCCAGGCTAAAGCTAAGCCAGCCGGAGCAGCAGTAATGGCGGTAAATACTATGATATATGCTTTAAGGAAGCAGAACTATGTAGTTGTAACCGAGGAAGAGTATCGTATGCTAGCAACACCGAAACTTCCGTTTAATCCTTTTCCTGAGTCAGCTAGTACCCCGAAGGTTGATGTTAAACCAAAGGTTGGAAGGGGAAGAGCGAGAAGTAGACTAGAAAGTAGTACATCGGTTGGGAAAGGGGAAATTAATGAAACTGTCGGTTTCAGTGAAAGCAAGTCTGGAATAATGAATCTAAGTCAGATTTAGTCAAACTTGGTACGTATCCCTAAAGTTCCCACTTTTAGTGTACAGGAGTAGAAAGGGGATGTAAGTTTTAATGTCTGGAAATATGAGGTAAGATGTTTTTTAAAGGACACCAACCTTCCAGAGGCTGTACTATTACAAGCAGTGGGGCAGTCACTGAAGGGTACAGCAAGAGAGATGCTAATACCCTTAGGTGAGAGTGCTACTTGCCAGGATATATTAAGGAAATTAGATGGTTTGTATGGAAATGTCGAGTCGGATGAAGCCACTTTGCAGAAATTTTATACTGAATCACAACAGGAAGGTGAGTCGGTGACATCATATGCTTGTCGTTTGGAGACCCTATTGCATGCAGGTTGAAACTCTATGAAATCTAATGGAAGTGCTCCGGTCTAATAAACGATATGTAAAAGAACCAGCAGGTGTCAGCTTTTCTATGTTTCTCCTGTGACACAAGTTGTTGACATGGTGAAATATCCAAAAGAAACACATTGATATTTGTACTGAAGGCAGTGCGTTCCACGCAAAAATGTGTTTCTTACATTTGGTTTCGTCTCCAGTTAAGGCGCGGTGGGCGGTGTTGGTAATGAAATATTAAAAAGTAAGTATCTCCATATCATCGTGCCTTGTGATTCTAGTATCAAGTATGTCAATATCCAACAGAATAAATTCATGTCGCTACATGGTGTACGCATCGTCCCGAGACAATTGTATAACTTGGGAATCAATCCTGCAGTCGCCTTCTACCGGAACGAATGGTGCACCTAGGAGAGGTTCCTTTGCCTTTGCCACTTCTAGTTATATATGTAGATTAATTTAAAAAAGGTCGACCTCGTTGGTGCTAAATGGCAAATTGGTGGTTTGTAAGGAAAATTTACTGTGTTTTCCATCTATGTAAAAATTGTCAAATGTGTCAGGCATACGAAAGAGACAGGTGGTTGGCGCCATGCTTTTATTGTTTATAGATAATGAAATAAGTAGATTTCGTACGTAGGGAGGCTTCCCATTTCATGTCAAGACATACTTCTCTGAAATATATTACTTGTTCTCTGGGTTGAAATCTTTTCTCACCAATGTTAGTTAATATTTAGTAGCTTTATCATACAAATTCAAATTGCTTAACTTATTAATTAATTTAAAACAACTATTGGCATTCCAATTGGAACAAACTTTTTCTCTCTTTTGATTTCATACGAGGCTGCATTTTTCGAGTAGCTTATCAGAACAGGTAAAACATACTTGACAAATATTTCAATTTTACTTTCAGTCATATCGGCGACGGGTTTTCTATTAACAACAAGGCGTTTGCTTAACTAGTCCATCATATACACCATTCTAACTTGAAAATTCAAGGACACAACATAATCTTCTACATTAGCTTCTTACCTCAATCTTTGCTAAAATTATGACCAACACGGGCAGCTTACTACAAATATGTACAATAAACGTGACGATTACAACCTCCGATTGTGAACTTTCCCTTTCTTGATAGCTTTATCCTATGGTATTAACATGACGCAGCTGATTCGGTATTCCAGGGCTTGCTCTGAACATCGAGATTTTCATGATAGATGTCAGCTGTTAACGAATAAAAAAGATTAGAAAAATTAAGGTTGATGAAGACTAAGAGCAAGTTTAAGGGTTGCAATATTGGTCTTATTCAGAACTATTCCACAACTAATATTTTATGGAGATGGACTTTTTTTAGTACGCTCATGAGTATGTCTGTTTGTTGTAATTGAGAAATGTGCCTCAGTCCGTTATCACTTTGATGCAATAGCATCTACATGGATCTGATCACGGATTTAAATGATGGGTGTCGTTGAAAAAGCAAAAGACGATTACTTTTACAGATGACCTGGTCTTATCATTTTCATGTTTTCAAGAGTCTTTGTGTATATCTTTTCTTTTTTCATATTTTGCCCCTGAAGTTATCGAGTCTGAGTTCGGATTATGGTTTTGTTGGCGTTTTGGTATTCTCTGATGTTTAAAGATTAAAAAAGTTCAGCGATGCGGAAATCTAGCGAGAATACCACCTGCCATGGTTAACTTGTGAATCAATAAATTGGAGTTTAATTACACTCATAGGTCATGCTGTGTAATCTTAATTTCAGTAAATGTTTTCAATATTTTATATCATGCGTTTTCAACATCTAAAGCAACACGGTTCAGAATATACATATGTACGGTGTACTAGAAATTCATTTATTATTATTCAATAAGTTAAAGTTATTTTCTTATCAGGCTAGTACAGCTTCTTTCCTGGATTTTGATATTTCTTTCGGTCGGTTTTTCTTCCTGGCTCGTATCTTATGCGTCTCTTTTTATGCTCTTGCTTAGAATCTCTGACGGATCGACTGTAGCTCATTCTAAACTATAAAGGTGCTATTCTCGTGGTTGACTTTTTGACAATCCTTCCAGGTGAGAACAAAGCCAAAAAACCCTAGTATGAAGGGACTGTCCCTGTCATCTGCTCCTCGATTGAATCCTGTGATCGATTATTGTTATTTTTTGTATCCCCCGCTGTCACTGAAACTGGGTTTATTAATTTGCGTTCGTCCGTCAAACTGTCTATCTGGGGAAAATTTGAAAGACAAATGACTATGAACTTTCAGCAGTCCAGGGTCAAGATTTAGTCAGATGATGTAACATGATACACATCTAAACCACGTGGCACTAGTCTGCTGAATGATATGAAGAAGAATATCAGTAAAGATGCTGGTTTGAGTAGGATATTCACCAACCATTGTGGGCGTGCCACAACCATCACACGCCTGGCACACGCAGGTGTAGAAACTCGGAAGATAATGAAAATATCTGGGCATCGAAATGAATCCAGCATACGAAGTTACAATGCTGACAAACAGAAAAGGTCATATTTATCGATATTACAGGACACGTCAGCGAATAACACAGTTGACAACGCTTTTGATTTAGAACTATTAGGCCTACGAGCTCCGAAGTCTCCGCCTCGTTTTATGTTTAGTCCACTCAATCTCAAAAAACGTAATCCAATACCAACTTCCAGCATTTGACAGGCAATTTGAACTGTAGAACTCCACAGTCTATGTCAACAACTACTTTGGAAACTATCCGAATCCTAACTGAAATGTCTCCAGCTCCTTGTCGTCGGCGAGTCTGTGTTTACATCCTCTACGCTTACTGTACACAGCTTCTGTACACATGGGGTGATGTGCGCACAAGTACTGATACAGGAGACACGTTTGTAATACAAAAATGATGCGATATCAAAACGAGCTGGGCCACTTTTAAGTTCCTGTTGTTACTCATGCAAAATTAGTGTGTTTGCTTCATGAAAATGATACTTGTTCCTTCTCTGTTTCCAAAGATTATATTTCTTTCGGGGACGCATAAGAAGTGAGTGAGTGAGTTGGTTTGCAATGACGTAACTGACCCATTCGCTTCATGGAAAACACCGTTTCTATTTTAAGCCCATATGACCAGATCATCCGTTTTGAACGAAAGTGAATTAGAATGGGGATAACCCTACTGTATTTTGAAATTTGCGACGGTATATCGTGATTATACTGTCGCAAATATCCGTTTTACTGGCTTCGCTCCGTGTCGCAAGTAAAACTCAATTTGCGACAGTATCATCACGATATACCGTCGCAAATTTCAAAATACAGTAGGGTTATCCCCTAATTAAAAAAGCTAGTTAATAGCAAAGGATGGGGTAAAACACTTGTTTTTATTTTCTACATCTTCAGTAAACAAACCGAACTTATTGTATAATTAATTATAAACTAATGACCCAAATGTTAAGAAAAGGTTTTCTACGTATATATATACAGATTATAATAGACCCTTAAGGGTCATCTAAACAGGGAAATTATGTTTGAATTTCAAAAGAACAGAAACCAACAAAGGATAGCAAAAATATAGTCAAGTAATATACCAAAATATTTGTTATTATATTCAATAAGCTGTAGATGATAAGAGAATCTTGACTAAAGTGACTTTGTGGCAAGATGCATTTTGAGATAATTTCAAGATATACATTAAATGAAACCAGACAAATAACAATGTCGTTGTACTCTCCAGTGTCTCTAGCACACATTAGGGACATTTGTTTGACTGGCTATGGGTCTACGTAAACATTGATTCTGTTGGGACCTTGAAATGCAAATGGCAGCTGTTAATAACAACACGCAGAAATAGCATATAGGGAGATATTTCAATCGTCAAAAATACGCTTATAAGCGACAATTAAGACTTCTGAACATATCAAAAAGACATTTTTGAGAAAAAATAGTTTAACCGTCGAGTTAAAGGTGAAAAATGCAGATTTCATATAAAAAAAATAATGAAACTCATTTGCCTTGAAAATAGCTTTCTTACTTTGTTTAGAAATCTTAATAGTATTCAAAAGGATTATTTAATAACTGAAATACCTCCATGTATGCTTATGTGATTTAACTTATTATAGTTGCCATTCGTAATTAAAGGTCAAAATAGCGCCATATCTAATTAAGTAATTCACCCTATCGTGTGCTATAGACACTTGCTAACACAACGATATGGTTTCTTGGTGCAACATATATGATCTATAGAGCTAATTGGCCCGCCCTTGAACATGCATTTTGTTGCATGTTATGCCAAAAGTAACTAACACTTTGGAAAATTTCATGTCAAAAGCACGGTCTTTGTTAAGCCATGATACATTTGTGTACATATCAACAGTTGATCAGGCTACTTCTGTCAAATTTGTCAAAAATAGTAAATAATAACCTTGTACAATATCTATAGATGAGCTATATAGATGACACGTAAAGAAAGTTATGGTTTGGTTTATATTAATAGTTATGGTCTTTTTAGGACTTGCCAGATTTTAGTGGTGAATGAAATCTTATTATACTCCGTTAGTGTTATTGTGAGCGTATTTCATTACAAAATGTGCATGTAATTTAAACAAAATGTTCTCAAAACATCAAGTTCACACATTTTATTCTATCGACAAAAAACGATGTAGTTAAGGTCATATCACAAAGCTTTTACACACTTGGCTATAGAAGGTATATGTGCAATAAATTTCCCGTGGTCCTGTATCAATAGGCAGGTAAATCGAGTAGTATCACCGGCACAAAATATGTTCATAAATACTTTTAAAAAGATATTTTTTATGGAGTAATTTTTAATCTTCCTGTGAATGTATTTTATATCCTTCAAATGTAATGACAGCTACAAACGTTGAAGTCTTTTATATCATATGGGTCCTAATTGCTTATTATTATTAAATGTATTTTATATTGTAAATATTGTATATTTTACACTTATCTTGACCATGTGTAAGACGAGCTTTAAGTTTTTATTATTATTATTATATACCATTTGAATTTGATACAAGGGCACAAATACAGTGAACAAAATTATGAATAAGTATTTTTGCCAACTATACAAATGTTTCAAAATACCATAGTCATTTTTGCTATTTTTGACCACGGGAGTAAGAATAAAACCAATTTGGCCAATCTTTAATTCTTGACCATGCACTTTCCCCCTCGCTATGCACTTGTATTTCCCCTTTATTGTCGTGTTGGAGAGTGAATTTGTACTCCCCATTCCCAGAAGTTATTGTCTGTCCATACATGTCCCGAATTATGATCTTCGCATTCTTCCAAACTTCAGGGTTTTCCTTTTGTATTTGGTCAATCGCTGCATGAAAGAGTTTTCGTAGATCCTCATGTTTTTCATCTCCAACTGTTCCTTCATTTCCCCACACACATTGACCTCCAGTCCGGCCATCTGTCGTTTGTTGATCTCTGGTACTGTGAACTGGTCATTAAAACCCTATAAAATAAATAATGTATAAACCTAGGTGAATTTAGTAGAGATATATAGTCTTTTGATTATTATATTTGGGTTTAATCATGATTATTGAGATAAGCATTAAATATGGAAACCTATGGTTTGTATTTTCATTTACAATTAATTATCGTTTTCCATCCGTAACAAGCATCAGCTTGTATAAATGTTTATCAGAAAATGACATTCTTTAGAGATACATGAAGAAACGGCACTAGTAGAAATGTCATGATTAAACTCGCTATAATTATATCATTATAAAGAATAAAATATATAGCTAATACTATTGAAACAATCAACTTAACTTTATTTTCAAGTTATGCAAGGTATGCAGCAATGTACTAGCTAATTATCAACCAAACCACATACATGTACGCCCTCACAAACACATACTTATTTTAGCTATGAATACAAGATAAGACTATTTACCTCATTAACAACCTGGGTCGGGTATTTGAAATCAGCCATTATCAATTCTACAAAATAAAACAATTTTTTTCTGAAAATTGTTACTTTCTAACTTCAATATGGAAGCCATTGAAATACTAAAATGAAGAACAATTACAGTAAATACATGCTCTCTAAACACAAGCACAAACTAATACTGCTTAATATTATGGTAATAGTATCAAAAAAAGTAACATGTTTCAATATACGTGAAATCAAAACAGGATAAAGAAATGAAATATTGTCGAGCTCGCTACAGTAAGTGATATTTAATTCAACTAGGATTCAAAACGTCGGACAGATTTTAGGTTTCATTTCATACAATGTCCATAGTATGTGGATTTATTGTCGGTCTCATACATATAATGGAAGTTTAATTTTCAACATAGTGTGCCACAACTCACCTACAATTTTGGGATCTGCCCCTTAAGATATTTTAAAATGTTTATCTTGTTATTGTACAAAAATGCAATAATAATATGTCATATCAGCATTACTTCTTGTTTTCGGAAAAATATCAAGAATTCAAAATTTCGTAACAAAGATGCATAATTATACAGTTACACCTAATTCTAATTCACTCTGTTTGATACACACTTTTTGATTGGTCAAAATGAAAAAAAATTGCAACAGTATAATCACGATATACCTTTCGGGAATTTGTTTAGACCGCTTCACATAAGGTGTGTATTCCTACGCGTTGTTGTTGTTTTTGTTTACAATGGCGGATAACTTTGATCTTGTTTGGAGGGACATCGACAGTGAATCCGATATAAGTATAGAAGGCGAAACTGATCTTCTGACTGCAATTTCCTTACTAGAATCATGCACACGTACAGATAATATCAACATTTATTGTCTTTAAAAAATAAATGCCCTTTATTTTTGAAGGATCTTGTTGTTGGGGTTACTTCCCTTTGTCCATTGGGTATTCTTGGGTGGTCGGTTAGTTTAGAGTTATTGACAAGCTACTTCCATCTGGTACAAGCCAGCCATTTTTTCAGGCAAGCTATTTACGTGGTAATGTATCCTGGTTTATTGGGTTATGCTATACAATTATTTATTCAATTTAACCCACCCTCCCAAACCCAAGAAATTGTCTTGCTGCTGTCTTTAATTTTTGCTTCAGGTGTGAAGCAGCTCATGACTTTCTGTGAAAGTTGGGTATACACTTTATCTTTCTCGGCACGGCTTAATCATGAGGAAATCATTTTCAATGCAAATGCAAGGAAAATTGGGACAGCTCTGGAAAGTGTTACGTTTGATCGCAGTTTGCAGATTCACGCCAAATTCTACAAGTTCCTGGACAATTAATGGAAGTAATAGATTCTGATCACCGTTATCGGGGTCAAAGTATACTTCTTTAACAAATAATTGAAGTGAATTGGATTGCGAATTGGATTGGAAATTGATTAGAAATTTGAACATTGTTAATCCTTGATCTTGAATGAATTGAGTGAATACAGCAGAATATTCAATAATGCATTAAGTGAATGCAGTTCAATACATTAAAATGAGTGAATACAATTGAAAAACATTGAGTTGAGTGAACTTAAGTGAATATCAAATTTAGTGAATACAAGTGAATATTGAATTTTTGAACATTGAATTGGTTGAATATTGAATTGAATGAATATTGGATTGATTGAATATTGAATTGACTGAATATTGAAGTGAGTGAAAATTGAATTGACTGAATATTGAATTAAGTGAATATTGAATTGATTGAATTTTTAATTGATTGAATTTCGAATTGAATTGTGTGAAAACTGTGGCTGACCATTTGCGGCAGCCAAACCTATTGAAAAAAAAATAGAAAAGCCGTGACCACATATCGCAAAACAATAAATAAAATTTTCATATTCTTTATATCTTTGTTGTTTGATCCTTTCTAATAATAATAGTAGTCCTGAAGCTGAACCCTTGCCAATACCGCAAGAATCTGACAGCACCATTGCCCCAGCAGACGACATATGTGCCACGGCCTAAGTCAACACGACTTCACGATTTCCAAGAATTGGCGAAGATGGGCTGGATGACCTAGTTGCTCAAAGTTCCAGTAAGGACACCGACCAAATGACAAAGTGGGGTGTCAATGCTTTCAAACGTAGGTATCAAATGAAAAAAAGCACCCGGCACAACACGTCCCTGTGACGCTTTATTGTAAATACACACACGGGTACACTTTCCGTTAGTTGACCTACTTGAAACTGCAAATCCTTGCTAATGTCCGCTACTGCTAAAGTGAAGACCAAACAAAAAATATGTGTTTCCTGAAAACACCGAGAATATATAAGGTAGATAGTACGACAGGCCGGCAAACATTGTATTTTAACTAATAATTGTATATAGTTTATATATCTAAAAGAGATTCTGACCTGAAAGAGCCTAAAAAGTATAATTATGCACGAAATAGTTGGGTAGATTATCTCCGTGGAGTTACTCGAAACAGTAAAAAATTTTGTTTGGCCTATTGAAACAAAGTCAGAGAATACTGAAGCCCAAATCCATTAAACTTCGGACAAAACAGTTATACTCGTATTATAAGACAAAACAAAATTGTTTCAGGTACCATGCCTGAGAAAAAAAGACAAGTCCGATCGGCAAATCAATTCATTTCATTATACAATAATTGCATGATGATGAGGTCGATATATGATTATATCAACCCAACGTCAGCTATTTTGACCGAGGCGAATAGTTTTTTCATTTCTTTATATCATCTTGTGAACACTTTTAAACATAACAATATTAATTTGATTACTTTTTCTTTCATATTTTACCCATTTTATCATCAATGTGTCAAACATTGTGTCAAATATAATAACACACAAAAATAAAACATCATGACTGCAAAAACAGGCACAAATGCACTATACACACAGGAAAAGAGAGTGATTATAAATTAACAATGGCATTCATAAATAGGTCTTGCTGGATTCACTGGAAAGTTTCTCTTTCATGTATAATTGTAATGATGATGTAATTAAAATGATATGTCGACAGCATATCAATACAGAGAAAAACATCGTTGTAATTTGTTGAATTTTCTTTTTCTACTTTTTTTTTAATGATTTTTCAATATCTGTTTATTCTGCGATATCAAGAATTGATTCTGATATATTCAGATATAAAGGGACTTGGAATGGAAAATAAGTCATGATCATGACACACGATTCTAGTTTTAGTTTAAAAAATACTTGTTACCATAATCATAATGTATTTTTATCATCGTCAGAGATTTTATATTATCCAGAAAAATGTAGTGTTTAGTTTCAGATTGAGGGATGTATAATTATATTAGATCAAAGGAGACTTTACATAAATGAAGGCAATTAAAAGTTCGAATCAGAAATTCTACATGCAGCAATAGTACATCAAAGTTTATGTTACGCTGTTTGAAATCGAGTAAACTGTGTATCGTATATTTGCAAGGTTATAAGAAATTATTATTACTGATTTGTCGAAGGTGAAACTGCTGACAAAAAGATGATTTAGGTTGATTTTTTAAAAATAAAATATGACAGTAACCCCAAGTAAACTAAATAACATAAATTTACTATGTAGGGACTTGATTTTCCTTTTTTTATTATTTAGAATGGCTCTCCAGCAGAAACTATGGTATCAATTTTGAATCAGAAAAAAATCAGAAAACCTTGACTCAATATTGAGGCAATTTTATGCTGAAGTTAGAAATGCGGATTGAAAATATCACAGCAAAAGTGCTTTTGTTGGAATTCGGGCAGCGATTAACCGCCATCTGAGGAATCCGCCATTTAAAAAGAAATTTTCAATTTTGGATAATAAATCTTTGTAAAATTAAACAAGATGTTTGTTGCCATGCTCAAAACTCTGAAAAAAAACTGGGAATGACAAAACATCTCACCACCATCCAATTTCTGACAAAAATATTGAGAAATTGAGGTCTTCTGAGATATTCAGTCTGGATGAGCCCAAGTGCCTACAGAGGAAAGTATTGTTTAATATTACTCTCAGTTTTGCCAGACGGAGTAGAGAAAATCTGCGGGAATTGAAATATGACTGTTTTGATTTCGAAAGCGATAGTGAAGGATGCGATGATGTAGAAATGGCATACATGTACAATGAAGCAACTAAAAATTATAGCGGGGAAAATTTGAAAGACAATGACTATGAACTTTCACCGAGAATGTATGCAACAGGAGAACCAAATTGTCCTGTAAAATGTTTGATTTTTCTTTATAAAAGAGAAACTCAAAATCTGATCATCTCTTTCAGGAGCCCAGGGTCAAGATTGAGTCAAATGATGTAACGTGGTAAATATTTAGACCACTTTGCACTAGGCTGCTGAATGATATGATGAAGAATATTAGTAAAGATGGGATATACACCAACCATTGTGTGCGTGCCACAACCGTTACACGCCTGGCACACGCAGATGTAGAAACTCGAGAGATAAAGAAAATATCTGGCCTTCGAAATTAATCCAGCATACGAAGTTACAATCCTGACAGTTCTGACAAACAGAAGAGGTCAAATCCATCGATTTTTACAGGGCACGTCAGCGAATAACACAGCTGACAACGCTTTTGATCTAGAACCAGTTAGGCCTAACATTTTGTGCATAGTGAGCTGCGCATCACTAATCCCAGTGGATACGGACAATCCCAAAAGAAAATCCGTACAGCCACCAGGACCTAAACTCGAAGGCACAGGCCCAGCATCAATGCCGTCCCTACCTACAATACCACTTGGAATGCCGGGATCATTGACAGAGTCAACGACCGGCGACCGGTAGTGTCTACCCGGAGGCAAGCTCGAAAGCTTACGGGCGTTCCCGGTCAATTCGACCCTTGGCCATGCCAAACCAGGGTCAGGCTGCCCCACCTCAGCTCTAGGAGGATCCTGGCTAGGAGGGGCCATCCCCTGTTCACAAAAGGAACTCGCCGAGACGAGTCCTCCTTGAGCAGGAACAGAGGCAACACTACTCAAATCCGAAGATAGAGTAGGACTCTTACCTTTCTGTTTTACCTGCTTCCCTGCAGCACTGGTAGCCTTCCTACGGGAAGCATTCGCGCGCTTCGGTGCCTGGAAGACTTTGTCCTGAGGAGCGACCTGTGAACACATGGAAATTCCTCAGAACAAGGACGACAAAGAGGACAAGCTTTATGGGGATAGTTTTCTGTCAAGAAATGGGAGCACCCATATGCCAACCCCCGTCGCTGACTCGAAAGAGACATACTTCCAAAAGCCGAATCAAAACAAACGGCGAAATTAAAAAAAGTATAAAAATAACACATAGCGAACACAAACTACAACGGTAGAATGAAATAAAAACAGAAAAGATCAGTAATGTTGGAATTAAACGATAACGTAATGAACAGCAACACAGAAACAAACGACGGTCGAAAAAGTACAAGTCGCCGATAACGAAAAAAAGGAAAATGGCAGACCACGTGGGACACCAAAGCCCGGACACGTGGAGTACACAAATTCGACCGTTACAGCAGAAAAATAACTTTTCAACAACGAAACAAGTTAACAATAAGGGCAGATGGGTTTAACAGCGCTAACTGTTGAAACTATAGCCAACAACTCAAATCACAACGCTTAAAATAAACGTTAGTCCAATGGAGCATGCAGCAGTGTAGTCAATCCAGCAAGCGCCATAAAAGGAAGAGGAAGGGAGATCACTCTGCGGCTCTGTCGTAGTTGGGGGAAGGCGGGATATTTGAATCTTTTGTTTTGGGCTACAAAGATGGGTGTAGGTACTATATATTGCATACTAAAGTTATGGTAATTATTACTGAACTGAAAATACTTTTTAGGATCTTTCAGGTCAGAATCTCTTTAAGATAAATAAACTATATACAATTATTAGTTAAAATACAATGTTTGCCTGCCTGTCTTACTATCTACTTTTAATATTCCAAGTGTGTTACAGGAAACACATATTTTTTGTTTGGTCTTCACTATACCAGCAGCGGACATTAGCAAGGATTCGCAGTTTCAAGTAGGTCAACTGACGGTAAATTTACTCGTGTGTGTATTTACACTAGAGCGTCACAGGGACGTGTGATGCCGGATGCATTGTTTTTCATTTGATACCTACGTTTGAAAGTATTGACAACTCACTTTGTCATTTTGTCGGTGTCCTTACTGGAACTTTGAGCAACTAGGTCTTCCAGCCCATCTTCGCCAATGCTTGGAAATCGTGAAGTCGTGTTGACTTCTGTCGTGGCGCATGTGTCGTCTGCAGGGGCAATGGTGCTGTCAGATTCTTGCGGTATTGGCAAGGGTTCAGCTTGAAGACTACTAATATTATCTGTACCTGTGCATGATTCTAGTAAGTTAATTACAGCCAGAAGATCAGTGTAGCCTTCGCTACTCATATCGGATTCACTGTCGATGTCCCTCCAAACCACATCAAAGTTAGCCGCAATTGTAAACAAAAACAACAACGCGTAGGAATACACAACGTACGTGAAGCGGTCTTAACAAATTCCCGACAGGTATATCGTGGTTACACTGTCGCATTTTTTTTTTATTTTGAACAATCAAAAAGTATGTTACAAACGGAATTAATTCAGCATAATACTTAAGATTGCAGGAGTGTGAAAATGTATGAGTACGCATATCAAATGTTAATAATAATAATAAAAACTCACACTGTCGCATCTATTTGACAATTATTGTAATATCTTATATTATTTGAAAGTTTAAAACTTTACACGCGAAAGTGCACTGAATGGAATTTCGTTTACTTTTGACAAACGTTAGAAAGTTATTCGAAATTAAATAGAAAAAAAATCAGCTTAAATATGATTTTAAATGTAAATTTTACTGAAATATGGCATAGACACGCCTCTTGGACACCCCTGGACATTTTTCTCGATAATGACTTTTATGGTATTATCATTCCTAACCTATTAACGAAGTGACTCACTAAAGACATACTTAAAAAATTTTAATGTGCGTTATACATCATATAAAAATATTGGTCAATTTGGTCTCAATTCAGGTATGAACAGTCGACATAATATTTGCGTTGCTATTTAATATCATTACAATGATGACGTATCACATACATATGCTGCACCTCTTAAATTTAGTAATAGATACAGTATGCCGAATCATTGAATTAAACTGCATCATACAGCTGTTTAGTCCTACTAGGACTCTTCAGTGATGCTAGGGGCCAAAAGGTAGGAATCCAAAATTTCTAAACTAATGTACATGTAGAAACAGAAGGGTCAGGTGTGTAAAACCCCTTTAATTTATGAATTTAGAAGAAAAATTAAACTAGTTCTGTATAATTCCGAATCACGTACTACGAAAATGTGTATATTATGTACCATGCCACTTCTCAAATGAGATTGACTGTGGCTATGGAGGCTCCAGCAAACCTCGGGGACTAAAAAATCCACCAACAGAGTCTGCCACCCCCTATCATAAAGATGACGTTACACACACATATGCTGCACCTCTGAAAATTGGTAATAGATACAGTCTGCCGAAAAATTGAATCAAACTGCATCATACAGTTGTTTCGTCCTCCTAGGACTCTTCAGTGATGCTAGGAGCCAAAAGGCAGGAATCCAAAATTTCTAAACTAATGTAGAAGCAGAAGGGTCAGGTGCGTATAACCCCTTTTATTAATGAATTTAGAAGAAAAATTGAACTAGTTCTGTATAATTTCAAATCGTGTTCTACGAAAATGTGTATATTATGTACCTTGCCACTACTCAAATGAGATTAACTGTGGCTATGGAGGCTCCAGCAAACCTCGGGGACTAAAAAATATGCATATATTTTAGGGCTTGCTGTAAATATCGGGAATTTCGTGATGGATGTCGACTCCTGACAACCAAATAACAACACAAGGATTCGAGAGATGCACGTTGATCAGAACTATGGGCAAGTTTTATGGTCGTCATCTTTGTCTCATTTAGAAATATTCTGTATATTTAAGTGATATGAAGATGGACGTTTTTGAATATGCTCATTAGTGTGTTTACTTGTTGTGATTGACAATGATACTCGATACTCATTTTGAGAAGTTGAGTTTACTTGGATGTGATAAAGATTTACATGACGGATGTCGTCGATGAAGCAGAAGACGCTACCTCTTCCGGAACACCTAGGCCCGTATTCATGAAACCGTTCTCATGCTCAAGCATGGATTATTTGCTCAAGCCAGCTTTCTTGAAACTCTCCTTAATCTTGACGAAGAGTCAAACGGTCAATGTAAATGTTGAAAACAGTTTTTGCCTTCATGTCTCTTCAACTTTTTTCCAAAACTTTGATAAAGTTAGATTTTTTAAATAATTGATAGCCAGAACAAGAACTAAGGCTTGAGCACGAAATCCATGCTTGAGCATGAGAACGGTTTCATGAATACGGGCCCTGGTCTTGATCTTTGTTCTTTTACAAGAGTCTCCGTGTAAATCTTTCCTTTGTTCATATTTTGCCCCTGGTTTAATCGATTTTGAGTTTGGATTATGATTTTGTTAACGCTTCGATATTCTTTTATTTATAATTAACTTACTTAATTTATACATTAACTGACTGCTGAGGAATTCCTTTAACCAGGCCTATACACAACAAAGCATTGGAATTTACCCCAAGAACTGAGGAGTTATCTCCCTTTACTAATTTCCAAATTGAATAAATATATTAAGCCAAAACCCATGTTTTTTGTTCTTCCTTATGGTTCTACGCAAATACTGAGTGTAAATTGGCCTTAACAAAGAATAAAAAGCACATGTTTCATAGAGGATCTACCGGATATGGTGTCAGTGTACAGAAGATTTAGATATTTATGGAAAAAGACCCAATGTCTGAGAATTGTCAATACAGAGATTTTACCGTACACTGCATAGATGTAAATGTACACATTTTTGTAAATTGTAAATCATTTCCAATTCATAAAAAGGACTAAGAAGTGTACACACTTATGTTTCCTATGTATGCCATTTGTGTGAAATCATGGTTACCACATCAAAAATTACCGAAAAAGGCAAGGAAAAAAAAACAGTTTTGGTACAGTTTTAATATTACTTTATTTTTACACATTTTTATTTTTTGCCACATCCCCCTACTGGAAAATGCTACCATAACAGTCACACAATACAATTACAATCACACAATATAATCACAGCCATATGATTTGATCACAGTAACACAACTTTCTTAATCTCACATAGCATAATTAAATCACACATTATAAATACATCTACACAATATAAATACAGTCACACACTGAAATTAGTCACAAAATCTATATACAGTCAAACAATATAGATACAGTCACACAATATAAATACAGCCACACAATATAAATACGGCAACACAATATAAATACAGTCACACAATATAAATACAGCCACACAATATAAATATAGCCACTCAATATAAATACAGCCACACAATATAAATACAGTCACACAGTATAAATACAGTCACACAATATAAATACAGCCACACAATACAAATACAGCCAGCCACAAAATATAAATACAGTCACACAATATAAATACAGCCACATAATATAAATACAGCCACACACTATCAGTCCAGTCACACAATATCAATACAGCCACACAATATAAATACAGCCACACAATATAAATACAGTCACACAATATAAATACAGTCACACACTGTAAATACGGCAACACACAATAAAAATACAGCCACACAATATAAATACAGTCATACAATATAAATACAGTCATACAATATAAATACAGTCATACAATATAAATACAGTCACACAATATAAATACAGTCATACAATATAAATACAGTCATACAATATAAATACAGTCACACAATGTTATAAACGTGACGGAATATAGAGCACAACGTAGGCACCCAAATCAAACCAGCTCCGTCAAGATGCTGCAAACATAACATTGAAAGTGGAACCAAGGGCCGTAATATGATTTAATTACAGTCACAATCATAATTATAGTCCCACAATATTATTAAAGTTTCATAGTATAATGACAGATACATTATATAATTTCAGTCAGACAATTAACGTATTGTTACAAAGTATAAGGTGACATTATTCATTACAAAATGTACCTATACGTAATCAAATGTTGAACTTCCTTCTATAAATAGGTGACATGTTACAATTGTGGCTCTTTAACATGTAATAAAGTCGCATCGATACTGTTTGATACTGTAGAAACCTAGCCTAGATGCAAGTGCAACAGTGTTGTCTCCGATCTTGTTGTCAGACGCTATAATGCTGAATTCAAGTTCATGTAAATGGTCGAAACAAACTTTCAGCCAGTTGTATTTTCAAGATCCGTTTCTCATCTTGCGTACTTTCCAGTGTACCGACATCCTATTTTATGACCAGGTACACTCAATCCATACGAGCTATTATACAGGTTAAAGGTGTCAATACATAGCAACTTTAGCATAAATAGTTGATTGTTGAGTTAATGGATTTTCATATCTGACTGAATGCGGCCTTTATAAATAGAAACCATCTGTAGGAACTTTGAGTACGAATTAAATGACATCATTTGGTCTTTATTTTGAATATTTTTCAATGTTTTCTTTCATCTGATAAAATACCGTGATACTGGAATTCAAAAAACATAGTCACTTAAAAATGACAAACACGTTCAAATAAAGATTTATATATCGAAATAGACAAAAAAAATCGAAAAAAAGCAAAATAACCATCATCGTTATCATTATTTTAATATAAATCATCTTCGCCAAAACCTAGACCACTACCACATATTGATCAACGCCAACCAAATCACCATTGTTATTCTAGAATCATCAGCACCATCATCAAATCAACATTTCTACGGAAGGGAGTGACGCTTATAGTGTGCTTATTCTTGGACTCTTTTTTCAAAAAAACATTTTTTATTCTCCCTTTCTGTCATTGTAGTGTAGAGTCTGGTGTCCTGTATTATTCAATTCGACATCCATTTATTTGTTTTTCCACTTTAACGAAGTTTTGTTGAAACACGTGTTCTGTTTTATTTATTTCCACATCCATTTATTTTACTTATTCATTTACCCCTTGAAAGATGTTTTGTTGCAAACGGATCATCGGGGTCAAATCCGTGACGAATCTGGTGCTTTCTACATTCAGTTGATAATTAAATTGAGTAATCGATAATTGTAAAAGAATAACATATGAACCTACTAATTGATAAACACTACAACGTCATATTGATCATAGCACAATACGCTTACTTTAGAAACATAACATGAAACTGACGAATGTTATTAATTATTTTCATGAACAAATATTAGAAAAAATATATATACATTGTAACTATTTATGGCAGATTTCATTAATACTCTACAGTGTACACATACAAAGTTTGTTTTTGAAAAATTTCGATAAATATATAAAAAAAAGGAAAAAAAACCTTAAATCATAATCTCATAGACATGTTTTTACAGTGAGTACCAGTATTTAAACCGTTTATCTTTTTTTCATCATAACATGTCTGAGATAAGTGATTAAAACTAGAATTTCCCATGTGCATGCTAATAAGATCAAACAATGGTCATTTAACAGTTGTTTTAATATAAGATAGAATAGCGTGCATACTACTTTAAGGTTTAAACATCTTTAGTAAGTGATCTTTATATTTCCTTTTTTTGTTTGTTCGTCTCTATTTGTTACTCGGCCCTATGAGATGATTAGAAATGTTAACACATTAAAAAGAATACCGAAGCCATTTCAGTCAACATATCGTGTGGATGGTTCCTCAGTTGATCAGAAAAAAAATGAGTTCTGAAGCATGACCAAAACAAAAATCAATTTAAATTCGAAAGCTCGGAAATTCAGTTTTCAATTCCTGTTTGTGTACAAAACAAACACATTCGTTTCAAACTGATGAATCTTATTCTTAATACTAAATAGATTGTTGGTATCACTGAAAGGATCAATTCCAAGAGAATCTTTTAAGAGTTACGTTTAAACATTTATGAAATGATTGAATATACAATGTTTTATAAGAAATTAACTCATTGCTCTTTGTCATTGTTGGACAGTATTGTTCAATTGTAAATATGATTGCTTAAAAAATTAGGTATTAGATCATAGACATGATTGTTACACAAATAAATTCACATACAAGACAATACTAATACCGAAATTCACAACAGATTACATCATAATTTGAATTGAACATTACATATATATAGTCAAGAGAGAGTGAATTGGCAACCACTACTTCAATCTCTCTGGTGATCAAATATTTATCACAGTAAGATATAATCAAGGTGAAAATAGTAAATGTTCTTATCATTTTGAAAGGATAGATTAATTTGACGGTGAAAAATATAGAAATGCCGATCAAAGAGAAAGTGATATGGACAGCCCCTACCTACACTCTCTCTGGCTACTTGTACCTGCATGAATATACATCGTCTAAATATATAACAAAAATAACATTACAAGCAAAAAACATCAGAGACTCGCACTGAGTCCCCAGTAAAACAAATGACATTTATTTGTACTTGTAAATATAAATAGATTTAAGCCATTCTCTCATTTAAATGTATTTTCTGTTATTCACAATATGTGATATGGGCATGTCTATTTGAACATATATATATGTGTATGTACACCATCGGTATTATGTTTAGTTAGTTGTTATGTAATAGGTTGGATATATTTCGCCCGATGGAAATTTCCCAGGCAAAGTTCTGACCTTTGGTCAACTGTGACTATTATGCAAGTTGATTTTGATTGGTCATCCAATCGATTGTCTTATGCCCAGGCTTCTAGACCAAAGCGTATCAGTCAGCAAAGTTAAGTATATCCCATATTTGCCCAGGAAATGTGGATACACGATTCCCAGTTCTGTGTCATCTTTCCACCGGGCTTCAGCCTCGGTTTGGATTGTGTTACAGAATAGAAGCCCTCGATTTAGATAACTCAATCTCGCTCAGTAACAGTTATACGTTTTATTCTCTCGAATCAATTGTATTGTTTTAATGATGATTACCCGGATTATATCAGATATCGGCGCAGTGATTTATAGAAAAGCCGTTAGAATTAATAGGTGACCAGGAACCATCCGACTGACAATAGCGTGTGTGGCATATGTGTTCGTTTAAGCCGTAAAGTGAGAAATAGACTGATCTGTCCCCTAATGTGATTCCAGTCGTCTTCACCCAAAAGTAGGTCGTCCCATCCAGAATAACGTATTTTTCTGTCACCATTGGACATGCTACAAATACAAAAAAGGAAGGCATAACAACATGTCTGAACTGTTAACAACTACCATGAAGTGTAATACATTGTCATGTTTTTCTTTTTTATTTCAGATTGTGATCGTATAAAATATGCAGAACTATATGATAAGCTTCTAAACATATTTATCAAAAAACGTATAATTTTGATAATTATCTGAATATTTCTTGTTTCAAAATGTTAAATTTGCATCCATCGTAAAGAGAAAAGTAAAAAGAAATACACACTTTTCTTACGCCCGTCGGAAGACATAACACCGAGCCGAGTCAGTATGATTTCTGTAAGTCTAATTATGTACAGCTTCATGGTGTCTTTTTTTTATTTACTCATTTTTTCTAGTTAATCCCTGATTTTTTATGATGAAATATAACTTTTGAATTAGAACGTCAAAATGCGAGTCTTCAGGACTTTTTGTCCTTTAGTATATACACTGAGTAAGTTATTGTATACTTACTGATAAGCTCACAATTTGGGATAGCATTCCAACCTTCCTTTTCCGTACATAGGATTGTAGATTCTCCAATCAATGTATAACCGGTTTTACATGTGACCGAAACGTGACATCCTTCAATTGTAACGATAGCGCCATTCTCAACGCTCGGGATCGTCATAGCACACTCTGAAAATGGACGTAAAAATTCCAGTCTGAAGAATAATTCTTTTTAAGTTTTATTTGATTAGATTTTATCAAGCTTAACGTCCTAATAATAACTAATGTCATTTAAGGACGTATCTTCTTGAACACTGGTCTTTTCCCAATGTTCTTTTACGAGGGTCTCCATTTAAATATTTCCTTTGTTCACATTTTGCCTCCATTTTAATCGATTTTGAAGTCTGATTATGGTTTAGTAACCCTTCGGTGTTCTCTTATATTTTATATATCGGAAGCAATAACATTTCTCAATATTTTAAAATATATGTAATTAAAGAAGTCAAGTGCGAACAAAAGAGTCATGAATGTTGTTTGATAACAATGACTGTGCAAAAGAAATTTGGATATAAAGATACAAGTTATGTCATATATACATATTAGATAGAAACAGCAATCATGCAGTGCGTTGTGAATATAATATGATGTGTTTATTGTCTATCGCCACATGGTATGTGGCCTGTGGGAGAAGGATTAATCGCGTGCATCTCAAAACACCGCAACGCTTGATGTACTTCCGTCGTCCTATACTTTAAAGACACATGTACTTATCTTTGACTTCCTTATCAAAATACTTTTAAGATATTGACAATATACTTGTGTACGTGAAAGACAGTTATTTGTTATTTATTATTCGAACAACAAATCATGCTCTAACTTTACTTTTCTGGGGTGCATCGTTATCACCAAATGAAAAGGAACACACATTAACATGGATGAGGGTGCCCAAATTTTGAACAACTACACGTAAATAGATTGTGACAGTGAACATTCACACCAATTGTATTAAGACAGAAATATACATTTACCTAGAGCCAGAGCCAGGAACATAGACGTTTAACAAAATCACATTTTTTGACAATGTTTGGGGGTCTCTGGGACCTAGAGGTGAAAGGGAAGAGACGGTATAAGTTATAATACATAAATGATTTTTGCTATTGAAACACTATTGTGATAAAGCTTTTTAAATCAATTAAAATTCGAACGACGCGAACATTATATCGGGGTGTAAGGCTTATTTCTTTTAATTTTAGATGATTTATCCCGAGTTTGATGAAGGTTGACTTGGCATGATAAGTTTCCGTTTATACTCATCATTCTTGTCAAAGTGGTTAGTGGCGCCCTATATGCAGGTTTTTTCACCTGCCTATATATTGCCGATAGAACAATAACCACAATAACAAGCTAATTCGTGGAATTTATGTCCCCCGCTTCAGGGCCACTTGGGGGGAAACATCATGTGCGTAGAGTTCTGGCATTTTGTACATGATGCCTATATTTCATGATAAAAAGGGGGATAACTCCGTAAAATACGCGCGGAATTTCACGAAAATCGAACTCATTCGAGATACTTGAATAATAAGTATCCTCAACAAGTTTGATGAAAATCGAATTATTCCTTCAAAAGATAGAGCACGGAAAGCAATTTTTTGTACATAATGCTTTCATTTGGCAATGAAAGGGACAAAACTCTGTCGGATTCCAAAGAAAGTTGAGATACGACATCCAAACCCGTAATATATGTTAAACATCATTACCTTATATAATATTCTACAGAATTTAAAGTGAATTAAATAAAAAACATAAGAGTTATGGCATTTTGTACATGATGCCTATATTTGGTGATAAAAGGGGGATAACTCCATAAAATATGCGCGGAATTTCACGAAAATCGAACTCATCCGAGGTACTTGGATGATAAGTATCCTGACCAAGTTTAATGAAAATCGGATTATTCCTTCAAAAGATAGAGCACGGAAACGAAGTGTGACAGACAGACGGACAGAGGGAGGCAATGAAAGGGACAAAACTCTGTCGGATTCCAAAGAAAGTTGAGATACGACATCCAAACCCGTAATATATGTTAAACATCATTACCTTATATAATATGTTACAGAATTTAAAGTGAATTAAATAAAAAACATAAGAGTTATGGCATTTTGTACATGATGCCTATATTTGGTGATAAAAGGGGGATAACTCCATAAAATATGCGCGGAATTTCACGAAAATCGAACTCATCCGAGGTACTTGGATGATAAGTATCCTGACCAAGTTTAATGAAAATCGGATTATTCCTTCAAAAGATAGAGCACGGAAACGAAGTGTGACAGACAGACAGAGGGACGGACGGAGGGACGGACGGACAAACCCAAATCAATATCCCCCGTTCCTCCGGAAGCGGGGGACAAAAAGGGAATTTAATTTGCTGCCGCCTACCATACTGAAAAAATGGCATTCAAGCTGATCCATTTTATTTTTCGATTTAGTTTGAGCTAGAAAATAGCATTCTAACGTTTTTCAATAGTAAACGTAAATTTCTTTCAGTCAAACCTTTACAATATGGCAAGGTTTGCAAAATTATTGTCAACAAGATGTGACAACGTGACCTCCAAGTAGTTATGCGACTTTTTAGATTTATTGATATTTCGATAACATTTCATTCTCTTGCTTAGTGTTTTGTGACTAATGCTGAATTAAAAAAACGATTTAAACAAACCCGAGATTATTATGTGTATAACCTTATGGCACAAATGTAAAGAAAAGTCTTCTTCGTAATGCTAGAAAAGACTTTACAATCACGTTATGGTCTTGTCTGGTTTTTATTAACAGCTATGGTCTTTTAAGGACTAGTCAGGGTTAAGTGGTCAATGAAATCTTATTATACTCAATTCAAGTCAGCCGCACCCAATCCCTTCCCTGTAAAGCCTCACGCCTTTAACCCACTGCATGGGTACAACTTCCAAAGGTTTTACGTGATAAAGGCGTCCACTTATTTCATTATCCTGTTTAATTTCAAATCATAAAAAACAATGCAATTTCCGTTCTTAACGTTCCTATTTAAAAAAAAATTAAGTTGAAATGTAGTTTGATAACCAATAATGAATGATAGAGATAATAAATGATAGAACAAAAGACACTTTTAAGATATAACAGAAAAGAACAATGAATAATAACAGTCACACAATATACATGTAATAACAGTCACACAATATAATAACAGTTGGAAAATATGATTACCGTCCCACACTATTATTACAGTCACAAAATACAATTACAGTCACACAATATTATTACAGTCTCACAATACGATTACTGTAGAACAATACGATTACTGTCACACAAATTATTAGTCATACAATATAATTGCAGTCACATTAAACAATTCGATTCATCATAAACCTTCCGTCACACAACTAACGAATAGTCACAAAGCAAAACTACACAAACAAATTATAATCACGTCCAAACAATATGATCATAGTTACACAACATGTTAAACCTCACTTAACATAATTACAGTCACACAATAAACTTACAGTCACAAACAATCACATTAATTTTTAAACCTCACAAAACATAATTTAAGCCACACATTGTCAATAAATTCACACAATATCAATACAGTAAAAACAATATAAAAACTACCATACAATATAATTATAGTCATACAATATAAATACAGTCACACAATATAAATGCAGTCATACAGTGTTATAAACGTGACGGAATGTAGAGCACAACGTAGGCACTCAAATCAAACCAGCTCCATCAAGATGCCACAAACATAATATTGAAAAGGGAACCAGGGGCCTTAATATAATGTAGAGTCATACTCATCATTATAGATCCACAGTATTATTAAAATTTCATAGAATAATGACAGATACATTATATAATTTCAGTCAGACAATTAACGTAATGTTACAAAATAAAGGTTAAATTAATAATTTCAAAATGTTCCTTACGTAATCAAATTTTGAAGTTCCTTCTATATACAGGTGACAGGGTACAATATGTGCCGCTTTAGCATGTAATAAAGTCACATCGATCCTGTTTGATGCTGTAGTAACCTAGCCTGAATTCAAATGCAACAGTGCTGTCTCCGATCTTGTTGTCAGACGCGTTAATGCTGAAATCAAGTTCATGTAAATGGTCGTAAAAAATATCATTCAATTGCATTTTCAAGATCCCTTTCTCATTCTTGCTTTACTTTTCAGTGTACTGACATCCTAGTTCACTACCAGGTAGACCCAATCCATACGTGCTATCATACATGTATAAGTTGTCAACACAGTTGATTGTATTTTCAGATTGATTGAATGCAGAATTGATAAATAGGAACCATCTGTAAGAATTTTGAATACGAATTCGATGACATCATTGGGTCTTTAATTTGAATATTTATTCACTGTTTTCTTTCATCAGATAAAATACCGTGATACTTGACTTTACACAAATTAGTCACTTTAAAACGAAAAAGAAGAAGAAAAAATGACAAACACGTTCAAATAAATGATTTAAGTATTTATTGAAATAGACAAAAAATCCAAAGAAAAGCACAATTAAATTTATTGAAATAGACAACAAAAAATAAAAGTAAAAGTAAAGTCGCCATCATCGTTATCATCACCTTAATCTAAATCATCATTGCCAACATCGAGACTTACTACCACATATTGATCAACGCAAACCAAATAACAATTATCATTCTAGTATCATCACCACATCATCAAGTCGACATTTCTACGGTAGGGAGTCACGCTAATGGTGTGCTTATTCTTGTACTCTTTTTTTTCAAAAACTCATTTTATTCTCCTTTTTCGTCATTTTTTTCTACTTCTTATCACTTTTCATAATTTCGTTTACACTCTGGTGTTTTAACATTGAATTTCTGGCCAATTTCTCCTTCTTGAATGACTATACATATAGCTGTTAAAAGGACGTAAAACACAAACAAAACTAAAACCGAACTCATCTTTTATTTGTTCAGCTTCAGCCAGCCAGTTTTGGTCTTTATTCTCATACATCGGCAATTTTCACTTTTTGTTTTGTAATACCCCGTTCTTTATAATTCCTCATTCAATTGTCCTCTCCCGGGAATCACCTTGTTTTGAACACTTCTAGTGGTAAGAGGGGAAAGGCCATACACTTTGTTATCCACTTTAACAATGTTTTGTGCAAAACAATAATCGGGGTTGAGGCAGCGTAAAGTCCGGTGTTCCGAATTTTTCATTTCGACATCAATTTATTTGTTTTTCGACTTGAACGAAGTTTTGTTGAAACAAATGAAAGTGGTGGAGTAATTGTTGAAACAGGTGTTCTGTTTTATTTATTTCCACATCCATTTATTTTACTTATATTTTTACCCCTTTAACGATGTTTTGATGCAAATGGATAATCGTGGTCGAATTCGTAACGAGTCTAGTGCTTTCTACATTCAGTTGATAATGAAATAGAGTATTCGATAATTGTAAAAGAATAATATATGAACCTACTAATGGATAAACACTACAACGTCATATTGATCGTAGCACAACACATTTACCATAGAAACATTACAAGAAACTGACGAAAGTTATGAAGTATTTTCATAAACCAATGTAAGAAAAAATGTACATGTATATACATTTTATCTATTTCTGTCAGATTTCATTAGTACTCTAAAGTACACACCTACAAAGTTTGTTTTTGTACAATTTCGATAAAATATAAAACAAATGAAAATAAATCAAATCATAATCTCATAGACATGTTTTTACAGGGAGTATCAGTATTTAAACCGTTTATCTTTTTTTAATCACAACATGTCTGAGATAAGTGATTAAAACTAGAATACCCCATGTGCGTGCTAATAAGATCAAACAATGGTCATTTAACGGTTGTTTTAATATAAGATGGAATAGCATGCATATTGCTTTAAGGTTTAAACATCTTTAGTAAGTGATCTTTATATTTCCTTTATTTGTTTGTTCGTCTCTATATGTTACTCGGTCCTATGAGATGATTTGTGATGTTAACACATTAAAAAGAATACCGATGTCATTTCAGTCAACATATCGTGTGGATGGTTCCTCAGTTGATCAGAAAAAATGAGTTCTGAAGCATGACTAAAACACAAATCAATTTAAATTCGAAAGCTCGTAAATTCAGTTTTCAATTCCTGCTTGTGTACAAAACAAACTCAGTATATATCATTCGCTTCAAACTGTTGGATCTTATTCCTAAGACTAAATAAACTGTTGGTATCACTGAAAAGATCAATTCAAAGAAAATCTTTTAAGAATTACGTTTAAACATTTATGAAATGTTTGAATATACAATGTTTTACAAGAAAATAAACTCATTGCTCTTAGTCAAAGATGGACGGTATTGTTCAATTGTAAATATGATTGCTTAAAAAATCAGTTATTAGATCACAGACATGATTGTTACACAAATAAATTCACATACAAGACAATACTAATACCGAAATTCACAACAGATTACATCATAATTTGAATTGAGCATTACATATACAGGTGTGGGATCGCACAACGTTACACGATATGCGGTGGGCGCACGATGGGCGAACGGTGTATGCACGATGTGCGAACGATGCGATCCTGGGCGATTATTTCTAACGCACATGTGGGCGCACGATAGACTAACATTGTGCGATGACAATGGTGGTTGATGTAAATTTAGAAATGGTTTAACAATATATACGGTTACGCGCTAGTTGTTTTAAACATATTTCTATATTTTAACTTTTTACATTAGCTGATAGTTCTATCTATATATTTCTAAAAATTAATAATAGTCTTTCTGTAGTTTTAGAAACAAACCAAATAGACACATGTATGTAAACTTTCAACTCATATTGACAAGTTCTCATTAAAGTAAATATTGCCAGTTTTACCAAGTTATAAACTGTACCTGTACATGGCCAATATATGTAGATATCTCTGGCCCGGGGCACTTACAACACTCGCCTGGGTGTGAAAACACAGGTAAAGTGTTGGGGAGGGGAGGGTTTTTCAAATAACTGATTATAAGAGTCCAGTTTGTTTTCATAACGGTCGCTCGGTAATGGCTGTCGTAGCGTATCGCCGCACACGGGACAGGTAAAACTCCGGCATGTTATTTACATATTCTGATACCTGGTAGCTTAACCCGCACTTGGCTGTCTTATGATCACTGTAATATTGTTTACTGTATATTGTTAAATTGACATAATCCCAATAAATATGATGTGAATTAAAATAGTTTTTGGACAAGAGGGTTCCATATGTTTTTCATTTCGTAATATGTATCGACCAATTGTACATGTACCAAATCGTGCGTGTGTGCGATTTAATCGCACACATAAACGCACGATCTTTAGATCGCCCGGTTGTGCGCACCATGGGCGAACGATGTGTGCACGATGTATGTACGATGCACGATGCACGCAGTTTTTGGTGCGTTGTGCGATACCACAACTGTATATAGTCAAGAGAGAGTGATTTGGCAACCACTACCTTCAATCTCTCTGGTGATTAAATATTTATCACAGTAAGATGTAATCAAGGTTAAAATAGTAAATGGGTAGATTAATTTGACGGTGAAAAATATAGATATGTAGATCAGAGAGAAAGTGATCGGGACAGCCCCTACATACACTCTCTCTGGCATGAATATACATCGTCTATATATATAACAAAAAAACCCATTACAAGCAAAGACACATCAGAGAATGATTCGCACTGAGTCCCCAGTAAAACAAATGACATTTAATTGTACTTGTAAAAATAAAAAGATTTAAGCCATTCTGTAACTTTAATGTATTTTCTGTTATTCACAATATGTGATATGGGCATGTCTACTTGAAAATATATATATATGTGTATGTACACCATCGGTGTTATGCTTAGCTAGTTGTTATGTAATAGGTCGGATATATTTCGCCCGATGGAAATTCCCAGGCTAAGTTCTGACCTTTGGTCAGCTGTGACTATTATGCAAGTTGATGTTGATTGGTCATCCAATCGATTGTCTTATGCCCAGCCTTCTTGACGAAAGCGTATCAGTCAGCAGAGTTACATGTAAGTATATCGCATAGTAGCCCAGGGAAATTCGGAAATACGATTCCCAGTTCTGTGACATCTTTCCACCTGGCTTCAGTCTCGGTTTGGACTTGTTACAGAATAGAAACCCTCGATTTAGATAACTCAATCTCGCTCAGTAACAGTTATACGTTTTATTCTCTCGAATAAATTGTATTGTTTTAATGGTGATTACCCGGATTATATCAGATATCGATGCAGTGATTTCCAGAAGAGACTTCAGAATACATAGGAGACCAAGAACCATCCGACTGACAATATCGTGTGTGGCATGAGGATTTATGGCCGACATAAACTGATCTGTCTCCATATGTGCGCCCAGTCGTCATAATCCAAAAGTAGGTCTTCCCATCCTGAACAACGGCTTGTCCTTCTACCATTGGACATGCTACAAGTGCAAAAAGATTGTAATCACATAAAATATGCAGAAATATCTGTTTACGCTTCTAAGCATATCTATCAAAAAACCTAGAATTTCGATAATTATCTGAATATTTCTTGTTTCAAACTGTTAAATTTGCATCCATCGTAGAGAGAAAAGTCAAAAAAAAAAAAAAAAATACGCACTTTTCTTACGCCCGTCGCAAGACATAATACCGAGCCAGTATGATTTCTGTAAGTCTAATTATGTACAGATTCATGGTGTCTTTTTTTTTATTAACTCATCTTTTATAGTCAATCCCCGATTTTTTTTATGATGAAATGTAACCTTTGAATAAGAACGTCAAAATATGAGTCTTCAGGGCTTTTTGCCCTTTAGTATATACACTGAGTAAGTTATTGTATACTTACTGATACGCTCACACATTGGGATAGCATTCCACTCTTCCTTTTCCGTACATAGGATTGTAGATTCTCCAATCAATGTATAACCGGTTTTACATGTGAACGGTAAGTGACATGCTTCATTTGTAACAATAGCGCCATTCTCAACGCTTGGGATCGTCATAGCACACTCTGAAAATGGAAGTAAAAATTCCAGTATGAAGAATATTTCTTTTCAGCTTTATCTGATTAAGTTTTATCAAGCTTTACGTCCTAGTAATAACTAATGTCATTTAAGGACGTATCTTCTTGAACGCTGGTCTTTTCCCAGTGTACTTTCACGAGGGTCTCCATTTAAATATTTCCTTTGTTCACATTTTGCCTCCATTTTAATCGATTTTGAAGTCTGATTATGGTTTAGTAACCCTTCAGTGTTCTCTTATATTTTATATATCGGAAGCAATAACATTTCTCAATATTTTAAAATATGTGTAATTAAAGAAGTCAAGTGCGAACAAAAGAGTCATGAATGTTGTTTGATAACAATGATTGTGCAAAAGAAATTTAGATATAAAGATACAAGTTATGTCATATATACATATTAGATGGAAACGGCGATCATGCAGTGCGTTGTGAATATAATATGATGTGTTTATTGTCTATTGCCACATGGTAGATGACCTGTGGGAGAAGGGTTAATCGCGTGCTTCTCAAAACACCGCAACGCTTGATGTACTTCCGTCGTCCTATACTTTAAAGACACATGTACTTATCTTTGACTTCCTTATCAAAATACTTTTAAAATATTGATAATATACTTGTGTACGTGTAAGACAGTTATTTGTTATTTATTATTCGAACAACAAATCATGCTCTAACTTTACTTTTCTGGGGTGCATCGTTATCACCAAATGAAAAGGATCACACATTAACATGGATGAGGGTGCCCAACTTTTGAACAACTACACGTAAATAGATTGTGAAAGTGAACATTCACACCAATTGTATTAAGACAGAAATATACATTTACCTAGAGCCAGAGCCAGGAATATAGACGTTTAACAAAATCACAATTTCGACAATGTTTGGGGGTCTCAGGTGAAAGGGAAGAGACGGTGTGTATATAAGTTATAATACATAAATGATTTTTGCTATTGAAACACTATTGTGATAAAGCTTTTTAAATCAATTAAAATTCGAACGACGCGAACATTATATCGGGGTGTAAGGCTTTTTTTCTTTTAATTTTAGATGATTTATCCCGAGTTTGATGAAGGTTGACTTGGCATGATAAGTTTCCGTTTATACTCATCATTCTTGTCAAAGTGATTAGTGGCGCCCTATATGCAGGTTTTTTCACCTGCCTATATATTGCCGATAGAACGATAACCACAATAAAAAGGGAATTTAATTTGCTGCCGCCTACCATACTGTAAAAAATGATGGCGCTGTCTATGCGTCCTCGGTCTATTTTTGACATCTGTGGCCATATACTTTCAGTTGATACAATTAGTTTATATTTAAATTTAAAATGGCATTCAAGCTGATCCATTTTATTTTTCGTTTTAGTTTGAGCTAGAAAATAGCATTCTAACGATTTTCAATAGTAAACGTAAATTTCTTTCAGTCAAACCTTTACAATATGGCAAGGTTTGCACAATTATTGTCAACAAGATGTGACAACGTGACCTCCAAGTAGTTATGCGACTTTTTAGATTTATTGATATTTCGATAACATTTCATTCTCTTGCTTAGTGTTTTGTGACTAATGCTGAATTAAAAAAACGATTTAAACAAACCCGAGATTATTATATGTATAGCCTTATGGCACAAATGTAAAGAAAAGTCTTCTTCGTAATGCTAGAAAAGACTTTACAATCACGTTATGGTTTTGTCTGGTTTTTATTAACAGCTATGGTCTTTTAAGGACAGGGTTTAGTGGTCAATGAAATCTTATTATACTCAGTTCAAGTCAGCTGCACCCAATCCCTTCCCTGTATAGACTCACACCTTTAACCCAGTACATGGGTACAACTTCCAAAGGTTTTACGTGATAAAGGCGTCCACTTATTTCATTATCCTGTTTAATTTCAAATGATAAAAAACAATGCCATTTCCGTTCTTAACGTTCCTATTTTAAAAAAATTAAGTTGAAATGTAGTTTGATAACCAATAATGAATGATAGAGATAATAAATGATAGAACAAAAGGCACTTTTAAGATATAAGAAAAGAACAATGTATAATAACAGTCACATAATATACATGTAATAACAGTCACACAATATAATAACAGTTGGAAAATATGATTACCGTCCCACACTATTATTACAGTCACAAAATACAATTACAGTCACACAATATTATTACAGTCTCACAATACGATTACTGTCGAACAATACTATTACTGTCGAACAATACGATTACTGTCACACAAATTATTAGTCATACAATATAATTGCAGTCACACAAAACAATTCGATTCATCATAAACCTTCCGTCACACAACTAACGAATAGTCACAAAGCAAAACTACACAAACAAATTATAATCACGTCCAAACAATATGATCATAGTTACACAACATGTTAAACCTCACTTAACATAATTACAGTCACACAATAAACTTACAGTCGCAAACAATCACATTAATTTTTAAATCTCACAAAACATAATTTAAGCCACACATTGTCAATAAATTCACACAATATCAATACAGTCAAACAATATAAAAACTGTCATACAATATAATTATAGTCATACAATATAAATGCAGTCATAGAATATAAATACAGTCACACAATATAAATGCAGTCATACAGTGTTATAAACGTGACGGAATGTAGAGCACAACGTAGGCACTCAAATCAAACCAGCTCCATCAAGATGCCACAAACATAATATTGAAAAGGGAACAAGGGGCCTTAATATAATGTAGAGTCATACTCACCATTATAGTTCCACAGTATTATTAAAATTTCATAGAATAATGACAGATAAATTATATAATTTCAGTCAGACAATTAACGTAATGTTACAAAATAAAGGTTAAATTAATAATTACAAAATGTTCCTTACGTAATCAAATTTTGAAGTTCCTTCTATATACAGGTGACAGGGTACAATTGTGCCGCTTTAACATGTAATAAAGTCACATCGATCCTGTTTGATACTGTAGTAACCTAGCCTGAATTCAAATGCAACAGTGCTGTCTCCGATCTTGTTGTCAGACGCGTTAATGCTGAATTCAAGTTCATGTAAATGGTCGTAAAAAAATATCATTCAATTGCATTTTCAAGATCCCTTTCTCATTCTTGCATTACTTTTTAGTGTACTGACATCCTAGTTCACTACCAGGTAGACCCAATCCATACGTGCTATCAAACATGTATAAGTTGTCAACACAGTTGATTGTTAAGTTAATGTATTTTCAGATTGATTGAATGCAGAATTGATAAATAAGAACCATCTGTAAGAATTTTGAATACGAATTCGATGACATCATTGGGTCTTTAATTTGAATATTTATTCACTGTTTTCTTTCATCAGATAAAATACCGTGATACTTGACTTTACACAAATTAGTCACTTTAAAACGAAAAAGAAGAAGAAAAAATGACAAACACGTTCAAATAAATGATTTTAGTATTTATTGAAATAGACAAAAAATCCAAAGAAAAGCACAATTAAATTTATTGAAATAGACAACAAAAAATAAAAGTAAAAGTAAAGTCGCCATCATCGTTATCATCACCTTAATCTCAATCATCATTGCCAACATCGAGACTTACTACCACATATTGATCAACGCAAACCAAATAACAATTATCATTCTAGTATCATCACCACATCATCAAGTCGAAATTTCTACGGTAGGGAGTCACGCTAATGGTGTGCTTATTCTTTCAAAAACTCATTTTATTCTCCTTTTTCGTCATTTTTTTCTACTTCTTATCACTTTTCATAATTTCGTTTACACTCTGGTGTTTTAACATTGAATTTCTGGCCAATTTCTCCTTCTTGAATGACTATACATATAGCTGTTAAAATGACGTAAAACACAAACAAAACTAAAACCGAACTCATCTTTTATTTGTTCAGCTTCAGCCAGCCAGTTTTGGTCTTTATTCTCATACATCGACAATTTTCACTTTTTGTTTTGTAATACCCCGTTCTTTATAATTCCTCATTCAATTGTCCTCTCCCGGGAATCGCCTTGTTTTTAACACTTCTAGTGGTAAGAGGGGAAAGGCCATACACTTTGTTATCCACTTTAACAATGTTTTGTGCAAAACAATAATCGGAGTTGAGGCAGCGTTCAGTCTGGTGTTCCGAATTTTTCATTTCGACATCAATTTATTTGTTTTTCCACTTGAACGAAGTTTTGTTGAAACAAATGAAAGTGGTGAGGTAATTGTTGAAACAGGTGTTCTGTTTTATTTATTTCCACATCCATTTATTTTACTTATATTTTTACCCCTTTAACGATGTTTTGATGCAAATGGATAATCGTGGTCGAATTCGTAACGAGTCTAGTGCTTTCTACATTCAGTTGATAATGAGTATTCGATAATTGTAAAAGAATAATATATGAACCTACTAATGGATAAACACTACAACGTCATATTGATCGTAGCACAATACACTTACCATAGAAACATTACAAGAAACTGACGAAAGTTATGAAGTATTTTCATAAACCAATGTAAGAAAAAATGTATATACATTTTATCTATTTCTGTCAGATTTCATTAATACTCTAAAGTACACACCTACATAGTTTGTTTTTGTACAATTTCGATAAAATATAAAACAAATGAAAATAAATCAAATCATAATCTCATAGACATGTTTTTACAGGGAGTATCAGTATTTAAACCGTTTATCTTTTTTTTTAATCACAACATGTCTGAGATAAGTGATTAAAACTAGAATACCCCATGTGCGTGCTAATAAGATCAAACAATGGTCATTTAACGGTTGTTTTAATATAAGATGGAATAGCATGCATATTGCTTTAAGGTTTAAACATCTTTAGTAAGTGGTCTTTATATTTCCTTTATTTGTTTGTTCGTCTCTATATGTTACTCGGTCCTATGAGATGATTTGAGATGTAAACATATTTAAAAAAATACCGATGTCATTTCAGTCAACATATCGTGTGGATGGTTCCTCAGTTGATCAGAAAAAAGGAGTTCTGAAGCATGACTAAAACACAAATCAATTTAAATTCGAAAGCTCGTAAATTCAGTTTTCAATTCCTGCTTGTGTACAAAACAAACTCAGTATATATCATTTGCTTCAAACTGTTGGATCTTATTCCTAAGACTAAATAAACTGTTGGTATCACTGAAAAGATCAATTCCAAGAAAATCTTTTAAGAATTACGTTTAAACATTTATGAAATGTTTGAATATACAATGTTTTACAAGAAAATAAACTCATTGCTCTTAGTCAAAGATGGATGGTATTGTTCAATTGTAAATATGATTGCTTAAAAAATCAGTTATTAGATCACAGACATGATTGTTACACAAATAAATTCACATACAAGACAATACTAATACCGAAATTCACAACAGATTACATCATAATTTGAATTGAGCATTACATATACAGGTGTGGGATCGCACAACGTTACACGATATGCGGTGGGCGCACGATGGGCGAACGGTGTATGCACGATGTGCGAACGATGCGATCCTGGGCGATTATTTCTAACGCACATGTGGGCGCACGATAGACTAACATTGTGCGATGACAATGGTGGTTGATGTAAATTTAGAAATGGTTTAACAATATATACGGTTACGTGCTAGTTGTTTTAAACATATTTCTATATTTTAACTTTTTACATTAGCTGATAGTTCTATCTATATATTTCTAAAAATTAATAATAGTCTTTCTGTAGTTTTAGAAACAAACCAAATAGACACATGTATGTAAACTTTCAACTCATATTGACAAGTTCTCATTCAAGTAAATATTGCCAGTTTTACCAAGTTATAAACTGTACCTGTACATGGCCATAAATGTAGATATCTCTGGCCCGGGGCACTTACAACACTCGCCTAGGTGTGAAAACACAGGTAAAGTGTTGGGGAGGGGAGGGTTTTTCAAATAACTGATTATAAGAGTCCAGTTTGTTTTCATAACGGTCGCTCGGTAATGGCTGTCGTAGCGTATCGCCGCACACGGGACAGGTAAAACTCCGGCATGTTATTTACATATTCTGATACCTGGTAGCTTAACCCGCACTTGGCTGTCTTATGATCACTGTAATATTGTTTACTGTATATTGTTAAATTGACATAATCCCAATAAATATGATGCGAATTTAAATAGTTTTTGGACAAGAGGGTTCCATATGTTTTTCATTTCGTAATATGTATCGACCAATTGTACATGTACCAAATCGTGCGTGTGTGCGATTTAATCGCACACATAAACGCACGATTTTTGATCGCCCGGTTGTGCGCACCATGGGCGAACGATGTGTGCACGATGTATGCACGATGCACGATGCACGCAGTTTTTGGTGCGTTGTGCGATACCACAACTGTATATAGTCAAGAGAGAGTGATTTGGCAACCACTACCTTCAATCTCTCTGGTGATTAAATATTTATCACAGTAAGATGTAATCAAGGTTAAAATAGTAAATGGGTAGATTAATTTGACGGTGAAAAATATAGATATGTAGAGCAGAGAGAAAGTGATCGGGACAGCCCCTACATACACTCTCTCTGGCATGAATATACATCGTCTATATATATAACAAACAAAAAACCATTACAAGCAAAGACACATCAGAGAATGATTCGCACTGAGTCCCCAGTAAAACAAATGACATTTATTTGTACTTGTAAAAATAAAAAGATTTAAGCCATTCTGTAACTTTAATGTATTTTCTGTTATTCACAATATGTGATATGGGCATGTCTACTTGAAAATATATATATGTGTATGTACACCATCGGTATTATGTTTAGTTAGTTGTTATGTAATAGGTTGGATATATTTCGCCCGATGGAAATTCCCAGGCTAAGTTCTGACCTTTGGTCAGCTGTGACAATTATGCAAGTTGATGTTGATTGGTCATCCAATCGATTGTCTTATGCCCAGCCTTCTTGACGAAAGCGTATCAGTCAGCAGAGTTAAGTATATCGCATAGTAGCCCAGGTAAATTTGGAAACACGATTCCCAGTTATGTGACATCTTTCCACCTGGCTTCAGCCTCGGTTTGGATTGTGTTACAGAATAGAAGCCCTCGATTTATATAACTCAATCTCGCTCAGTAACAGTTATAAGTTTTATTCTCTCGAATAGATTGCATTGTTTTAATGGTGATTACCCGGATTATATCAGATATCGATGCAGTGATTTCCAGAAGAGACTTCAGAATACATTGGAGACCAAGAACCATCCGACTGACAATATCGTGTGTGGCATGAGGATTTATGGCCGACATAAACTGATCTGTCTCCATATGTGCGCCCAGTCGTCATAATCCAAAAGTAGGTCTTCCCATCCTGAACAACGGCTTGTCCTTCCACCATTGGACATGCTACAAGTGCAAAAAGGAAGGCATAACAATATGTCTGAACTGTTAATACATTGTCATGTTGTTTTTTTTATTTCAGATTGTAATCATATAAAATATGCAGAAATATCTGTTTACGCTTCTAAGCTTATCTATCAAAAAACCTAGAATTTCGATAATTATCTGAATATTTCTTGTTTCAAACTGTTAAATTTGCATCCATCGTAGAGAGAAAAGTAAAAAAAAAAAAAAATAATAATAAAAAATACGCACTTTTCTTACGCCCGTCGCAAGACAATACCGAGCCGAGTCAGTATGATTTCTGTAAGTCTAATTATGTACAGATTCATGGTGTCTTTTTTTTTATTAACTCATCTTTTATAGTCAATCCCCGATTTTTTTTATGATGAAATGTAACCTTTGAATAAGAACGTCAAAATATGAGTCTTCAGGGCTTTTTGCCCTTTAGTATATACACTGAGTAAGTTATTGTATACTTACTGATACGCTCACAAATTGGGATAGCATTCCACTCTTCCTTTTCCGTACATTGGATTGTAGATTCTCCAATCAATGTATAACCGGTTTTACATGTGAACGATAAGTGACATGCTTCATTTGTAACAATAGCGCCATTCTCAACGATTGGGATCGTCATAGCACACTCTGAAAATGGAAGTAAAAATTCCAGTATGAAGAATATTTCTTTTCAGTTTCACTTGATTAGATTTTATCAAGCTTTACGTCCTAATAATAACTAATGTCATTTAAGGACGTATCTTCTTGAACGCTGGTCTTTTCCCTTGTACTTTTACGAGGGTCTCCATTTAAATATTTCCTTTGTTCACATTTTGCCTCCATTTTAATCGATTTTGAAGTCTGATTATGGTTTAGTAACCCTTCGGTGTTCTCTTATATTTTATATATCGGAAGCAATAACATTTCTCAATATTTTAAAATATATGTAATTAAAGAAGTCAAGTGCGAACAAAAGAGTCATGAATGTTGTTTGATAACAATGACTGTGCAAAAGAAATTTGGATATAAAGATACAAGTTATGTCATATATACATATTAGATAGAAACAGCAATCATGCAGTGCGTTGTGAATATAATATGATGTGTTTATTGTCTATCGCCACATGGTATGTGGCCTGTGGGAGAAGGATTAATCGCGTGCATCTCAAAACACCGCAACGCTTGATGTACTTCCGTCGTCCTATACTTTAAAGACACATGTACTTATCTTTGACTTCCTTATCAAAATACTTTTAAGATATTGACAATATACTTGTGTACGTGAAAGACAGTTATTTGTTATTTATTATTCGAACAACAAATCATGCTCTAACTTTACTTTTCTGGGGTGCATCGTTATCACCAAATGAAAAGGAACACACATTAACATGGATGAGGGTGCCCAAATTTTGAACAACTACACGTAAATAGATTGTGACAGTGAACATTCACACCAATTGTATTAAGACAGAAATATACATTTACCTAGAGCCAGAGCCAGGAACATAGACGTTTAACAAAATCACATTTTTTGACAATGTTTGGGGGTCTCTGGGACCTAGAGGTGAAAGGGAAGAGACGGTATAAGTTATAATACATAAATGATTTTTGCTATTGAAACACTATTGTGATAAAGCTTTTTAAATCAATTAAAATTCGAACGACGCGAACATTATATCGGGGTGTAAGGCTTATTTCTTTTAATTTTAGATGATTTATCCCGAGTTTGATGAAGGTTGACTTGGCATGATAAGTTTCCGTTTATACTCATCATTCTTGTCAAAGTGGTTAGTGGCGCCCTATATGCAGGTTTTTTCACCTGCCTATATATTGCCGATAGAACAATAACCACAATAAAAAGGGAATTTAATTTGCTGCCGCCTACCATACTGAAAAAATGGCATTCAAGCTGATCCATTTTATTTTTCGATTTAGTTTGAGCTAGAAAATAGCATTCTAACGTTTTTCAATAGTAAACGTAAATTTCTTTCAGTCAAACCTTTACAATATGGCAAGGTTTGCAAAATTATTGTCAACAAGATGTGACAACGTGACCTCCAAGTAGTTATGCGACTTTTTAGATTTATTGATATTTCGATAACATTTCATTCTCTTGCTTAGTGTTTTGTGACTAATGCTGAATTAAAAAAACGATTTAAACAAACCCGAGATTATTATGTGTATAACCTTATGGCACAAATGTAAAGAAAAGTCTTCTTCGTAATGCTAGAAAAGACTTTACAATCACGTTATGGTCTTGTCTGGTTTTTATTAACAGCTATGGTCTTTTAAGGACTAGTCAGGGTTTAGTGGTCAATGAAATCTTATTATACCCAGCTCAAGTCAGCTGCACCCAACCCCTTCCCTGTAAAGCCTCACGCCTTTAACCCACTGCATGGGTACAACTTCCAAAAGTTTTACGTGATAAAGGCGTCCACTTATTTCATTATCCTGTTTAATTTCAAATCATAAAAAACAATGCAATTTCCGTTCTTAACGTTCCTATTTAAAAAAAATTAAGTTGAAATGTAGTTTGATAACCAATAATGAATGATAGAGATAATAAATGATAGAACAAAAGGCACTTTTAAGATATAACAGAAAAGAACAATGAATAATAACAGTCACACAATATACATGTAATAACAGTCACACAATATAATAACAGTTGGAAAATATGATTACCGTCCCACACTATTATTACAGTCACAAAATACAATTACAGTCACACAATATTATTACAGTCTCACAATACGATTACTGTAGAACAATACGATTACTGTCACACAAATTATTAGTCATACAATATAATTGCAGTCACACAAAACAATTCGATTCATCATAAACCTTCCGTCACACAACTAACGAATAGTCACAAAGCAAAACTACACAAACAAATTATAATCACGTCCAAACAATATGATCATAGTTACACAACATGTTAAACCTCACTTAACATAATTACAGTCACACAATACACTTACAGTCACAAACAATCACATTAATTTTTAAATCTCACAAAACATAATTTAAGCCACACATTGTCAATAAATTCACACAATATCAATACAGTCAAACAATATAAAAACTGTCATACAATATAATTATAGTCATACAATATAAATGCAGTCATAGAATATAAATACAGTCACACAATATAAATGCAGTCATACAGTGTTATAAACGTGACGGAATGTAGAGCACAACGTAGGCACTCAAATCAAACCAGCTCCATCAAGATGCCACAAACATAATATTGAAAAGGGAACAAGGGGCCTTAATATAATGTAGAGTCATACTCACCATTATAGTTCCACAGTATTATTAAAATTTCATAGAATAATGACAGATAAATTATATAATTTCAGTCAGACAATTAACGTAATGTTACAAAATAAAGGTTAAATTAATAATTACAAAATGTTCCTTACGTAATCAAATTTTGAAGTTCCTTCTATATACAGGTGACAGGGTACAATTGTGCCGCTTTAACATGTAATAAAGTCACATCGATCCTGTTTGATACTGTAGTAACCTAGCCTGAATTCAAATGCAACAGTGCTGTCTCCGATCTTGTTGTCAGACGCGTTAATGCTGAATTCAAGTTCATGTAAATGGTCGTAAAAAAATATCATTCAATTGCATTTTCAAGATCCCTTTCTCATTCTTGCATTACTTTTCAGTGTACTGACATCCTAGTTCACTACCAGGTAGACCCAATCCATACGTGCTATCATACATGTATAAGTTGTCAACACAGTTGATTGTATTTTCAGATTGATTGAATGCAGAATTGATAAATAGGAACCATCTGTAAGAATTTTGAATACGAATTCGATGACATCATTGGGTCTTTAATTTGAATATTTATTCACTGTTTTCTTTCATCAGATAAAATACCGTGATACTTGACTTTACACAAATTAGTCACTTTAAAACGAAAAAGAAGAAGAAAAAATGACAAACACGTTCAAATAAATGATTTAAGTATTTATTGAAATAGACAAAAAATCCAAAGAAAAGCACAATTAAATTTATTGAAATAGACAACAAAAAATAAAAGTAAAAGTAAAGTCGCCATCATCGTTATCATCAACTTAATCTAAATCATCATTGCTAACATCGAGACTTACTACCACATATTGATCAACGCAAACCAAATAACAATTATCATTCTAGTATCATCACCACATCATCAAGTCGACATTTCTACGGTAGGGAGTCACGCTAATGGTGTGCTTATTATTGTACTCTGTTTTTTCAAAAACACATTTTTTCTCCTTTTTCGTCATTTTTTCTACTTCTTATCACTTTTCATAATTTTGTTTACACTCTGGTGTTTTAACATTGAATTTCTGGCCAATTTCTCCTTCTTGAATGACTATACATATAGCTGTTAAAATGACGTAAAACACAAACAAAACTAAAACCGAACTCATCTTTTATTTGTTCAGCTTCAGCCAGCCAGTTTTGGTCTTTATTCTCATACATCGGCAATTTTCACTTTTTGTTTTGTAATACCCCGTTCTTTATAATTCCTCATTCAATTGTCCTCTCCCGGGAATCACCTTGTTTTGAACACTTCTAGTGGTAAGTGGGGAAAGGCCATACACTTTGTTATCCACTTTAACAATGTTTTGTGCAAAACAATAATCGGAGTTGAGGCAGCGTTAAGTCTGGTGTTCCGAATTTTTCATTTCGATATCAATTTATTTGTTTTTCCACTTGAACGAAGTTTTGTTGAAACAAATGAAAGTGGTGAGGTAATTGTTGAAACAGGTGTTCTGTTTTATTTATTTCCACATCCATTTATTTTACTTATATTTTTACCCCTTTAACGATGTTTTGATGCAAATGGATAATCGTGGTCGAATTCGTAACGAGTCTAGTGCTTTCTACATTCAGTTGACAATGAAATAGAGTATTCGATAATTGTAAAAGAATAATATATGAACCTACTAATGGATAAACACTACAACGTCATATTGATCGTAGTACAATACACTTACCATAGAAACATTACAAGAAACTGACGAAAGTTATGAAGTATTTTCATAAACCAATGTAAGAAAAAATGTATATACATTTTATCTATTTCTGTCAGATTTCATTAATACTCTAAAGTACACACCTACAAAGTTTGTTTTTGTACAATTTCGATAAAATATAAAACAAATGAAAATAAATCAAATCATAATCTCATAGACATGTTTTTACAGGGAGTATCAGTATTTAAACCGTTTATCTTTTTTTAATCACAACATGTCTGAGATAAGTGATTAAAACTAGAATACCCCATGTGCGTGCTAATAAGATCAAACAATGGTCATTTAACGGTTGTTTTAATATAAGATGGAATAGCATGCATATTGCTTTAAGGTTTAAACATCTTTAGTAAGTGGTCTTTATATTTCCGTTATTTGTTTGTTCGTCTCTATATGTTACTCGGTCCTATGAGATGATTTGAGATGTAAACATATTTAAAAAAAATACCGATGTCATTTCAGTCAACATATCTTGTGGATGGTTCCACAGTTGATCAGAAAAAATGAGTTCTGAAGCATGACTAAAACACAAATCAATTTAAATTCGAAAGCTCGTAAATTCAGTTTTCAATTCCTGCTTGTGTACAAAACAAACTCAGTATATATCATTCGCTTCAAACTGTTGGATCTTATTCCTAAGACTAAATCAATTGTTGGTATCACTGAAAAGATCAATTCCGAGAAAATCTTTTAAGAATTACGTTTAAACATTTAATAATAATAATAATATACAACATTTATATAGCGCTCTATATAATTTGTAAAATTACTCTAAAGCGCTTCACAACATGTAGATAATAATTTGATACTTACACTGCATAAATAAAGAAGTTATTACAATCCAAGCTAATGTGATAAAATAAAAAGTTGCATATAAATACGAACTACATCTACTGTAGATAAACAAATGTCAGTATATACATGACGTCTAAGTTGTCCCTAATATGCAGACGTGAAAAGGTACGTCTTCAGAAGTTTCTTGAATTTGGCCAGAGTATTTGTTTTTCGGATAGCGGATGGTAATCTATTCCACAACGTGGCCGAAACTTTCCCAAAACACCGGTTTCCATAGGTCACAGTACGACATTTTGGGACACACAACAATGATTCTGTCTTCGACCTCAGTGATCGTGACGCTGATACAGGGTAACTAGCTCCCGTATGTACTGGGGAGCTGTTCCATCAAGTGCCTTGTATGTGTATACCAAGATTTTGTATTGTGACCTGTATTGCACAGGTAGCCAGTGCAATGAATACAGAACAGGAGTGATGTGTTCTCTCTTTCTAACCCGAGAAACGAGACGTGCTGCCGTGTTCTGGACCTTCTGTAGGCGACTTGTCAATTTGTCAGATATACCACAGAGTAGGGCATTACCATAGTCCAGCCGTGAGATAACAAGTGAATGAACCAAAATCTTGCATGCATCGGCAGTTATAAACTGCCGTATACAGCCGATGTTCCTGATCTGGTAGTAACAGGATTTGGCGATAGCATTCACTTGTTTCTCCATGTTCAGTGAACTATCAAAGTACACCCCTAGATTTTTAACAGTTGGGACAGCCTCTACAGTACTTGTTCCGACCTTGAGCTGGAGAGCCGTTGATTGCTTACACTTTGGAGAAAAGACGATCAGTTCCGTCTTTTCCTGATTTAGTTTTAGCATGTTGGCATTCATCCAGCTTCTGATGTCTGTCAGACAAGCTTCCAGATTTTCTGATACGGTGTCCCAGCTGTCCTGTGGTCTGATGACCATGTAAATCTGTGTGTCATCAGCATAACAATGATAGCAAAGGTTATGTCTATGACAAATCTCACCGATTGGTTTGGAATACATGCAGTATTTACGGGGTCCTAACACCGACCCTTGAGGAACCCCATAATCCAGCATGCTGTCACGTGAAACATTTATGAAATGTTTGAATATACAATGTTTTACAAGAAAATAAACTCATTGCTCTTAGTCAAAGATGTACGGTATTGTTCAATTGTAAATATGATTGCTTAAAAAATCAGTTATTAGATCACAGGCATGATTGTTACACAAATAAATTCACATACAAGACAATACTAATACCGAAATTCACAACAGATTACATCATAATTTGAATTGAACATTACATATATATAGTCAAGAGAGAGTGATTTGGCAACCACTACCTTTTTACTACTTTTTATCACAGTAAGATATAATCAAGGTTAAAATAGTAAATGTTCTTATCATTTTAAAAGGGTAGATTAATTTGACGGTGAAAAATATAGACATGCCGATCAGAGAGAAAGTGATTTGGGACAGCCCCTACCTATACTCTCTCTGGCTACATAGCATGAATATACATCGTCTATATATATAACAAAAAATAACATTACAAGCAAAAAAAAAATCAGAGACTGATTCGCACTGAGTCCCCAGTAAAACAAATGACATTTATTTGTACTTGTAAAAATAAATAGATTTAAGCCAGTCTGTAACTTAAATGTATTTTCTGTTATTCACAATATGTGATATGGGCATGTCTATTTGAACATATATATATATGTGTATGTACACCATCGGTATTATGCTTTGTTAGTTGTTATGTAATAGGTCGGATATATTTCGCCCTATGGAAATGTCCAAGGCCAAGTTCTGAGTTTTATTCTCTCGAATAAATTGCATTGTTTTAATGATGATTACCCGGATTTTATCAGATATAGTTGCAGTGATTTCCAGAAGAATACATAGGAGACAAGGAACCATCCGACTGACAATATCGTAAGTGGTATACGGATAGAAAGTCGCCAAGTAAGACATAGAATGATCTGTCTCCATATGTGCGCCCAGTCGATATCATCCAATTGTAGTGCTTCCCATCCTGAACAACGTCTTGTCCTTCCACCAATGGACATGCTACAAATACAAAAAAGGAAAGTATAACAATATGTCTGAACTGTTAATACAATGTCAAGCTTTTTTTAATTTCAGATCGTGATCATATAAGATATGCAGACATATCTGTTTACGCTTCTCAGCATATTTATTAAAAAACCTAGAATTTTAAAGTAAAAAGTAAAAAGAAATACGCATTTTTCTTACGCCCGATAAAATACCGAGCCGAGTATGATTTCTGTAAGTCTAATCATGTACAGCTACATGGTGTCTTTTTTATTAACTCATCTTTTTTAGTCAATCCCTGATTTTTTTATGATGAAATGTAACCTTTGAATAAGAACGTCAAAATATGAGTCGTCGGGGCTTTTGCCCTTTAGTATATACACTGAGTAAGTTATTGTATACTTACTGATAAGCTCACACATTGGGATAGCATCCCACTCTTCCCTTTCCGTACACTGGATTGTAGATTCTCCAATCAATGTATAACCCGTTTTACATGTGACCGATAAGTGACATGCTTCAATTGTAACGATAGCGCCATTCTTAACGCTTGGGATCGTCATAGCACACTCTGAAAATGGAAGTAAAAAATTCCAGTATGAAGAATAATTCTTTTCAGTTTCATTTGATTAGATTTTATCAAGCTTAACGTCCTAATAATAAATAATGTCATTTAAGGACGTATCTTCTTGAACACTGGTCTTCTTCCCTTGTACTTTTACGAGGGTCTCCATTTAAATATTTCCTTTGTTCATAATTTGCCTCCATTTTAATCGATTTTGAATTCTGATTATGGTTATGTAACGCTTCGGTTTTCTCTTATATTTTATATATCGGAAGCAATAACATTTCTCAATATTTTGAAATATAAGGATACTAAGTATTAATATGATTCTTGCTTATTTATAATACTGCCGTAAGAGCTTAGGAGAATAGACTAGCTTAAAGTATAGTATGAAGATATGAAGTTGCCAAAATGTATGTTTATTAGAATTTGTTTGTCTATATGCCACCAAATAGCATCGTACTTATAAAAGAACAATAGCAATAAATCATATTAAAGTACTAGAATGTCTGGGAAAATAAATTTGTAATGAATATGATTTTTTCATTTGAACATATTAATGCACATGGTATTTGATTAAATATGAAAAAAACAAGCATGCTATATATATTACCTGTGGTTTTGTGTATCCGATCATTTCTCCATGGTTTCCTTCCAATTTTTCGGAATACATGTTGCAAGTCTTTGATGAGGTGACATATCCAAAAGAAACACATTGACATTTGTACTGAAGGCAGTGCGTTCCACACAAAAATGTGTTTCTTACATTTGGCTTCGTCTCCAGCAAAGGCGCGGTGGGCGGAGTGGGTAATGATACATTAACTTTGGTAAAGTATCTCCATATCATCGTGCCTTGTGATTCTAGTATCAAGTATATCAATATCCAACAGAATAAATACATTTCGCTACATGGTGTACGCATCGTCTCGAGACAATTGTATAACTTGGGAATCAAGCCTGTGGTCGCCTTCTACTGGAACGAATGGTGCACCTAGGAGAGGTTCCTTTGCCTTTGCCACTTCTAGTTATATATGTAGATTAATTTAAAAAAGGTCGACCTCGTTGGTGCTAAATGGCAAATTGGTGGTTTGTAAGGAAAATTTACTGTGTTTTCCATCTATGTAAAAATTGTCAAATGTGTCAGGCATACGAAAGAGACAGGTGGTTGGCGCCATGCTTTTATTGTTTATAGATAATGAAATAAGTAGATTTCGTACGTAGGGAGGCTTCCCATTTCATGTCAAGACATCCTTCTCTGAAATATATTACTTGTTCTCTGGGTTGAAATCTTTTCTCACCAATGTTAGTTAATATTTAGTAGCTTTATCATACAAATTCAAATTGCTTAACTTAGTAATTAATTTAAAACAACTATTGGCATTCCAATTGAAACAAACTTTTTCTCTTTTTTGATTTCATACGAGGCTGCATTTTTCGAGTAGCTTATCAGAACAGGTAAAACATACTTGAAAAATATTTCAATTTTACTTATAGTCATATCGGCGACGGGTTTTCTATTAACAAGAAGGCGTTTGCTTAACTAGTCCATCATATACACCATTCTAACTTGAAAATTCAAGGACACAACATAATCTTCTACATTAGCTCCGTACCTCAATCTTTGCTAAAATTATGACCAACACGGGCAGCTTACTACAAATATGTACAATAAACGTGACGATTACAACCTCCGATTGTGAACTTTCCCTTTCTTGATAGCTTTATCCTATGGTCTTAACATGTCGCAGCTGATTCGATATTCTAGGGCTTGCTCTAAACATCGAGATTTTCATGATAGATGTCAGCTGTTAACGAATAAAAAAGATTAGAAAAATAAAGGTTGATGAAGACTTAGAGCAAGTTTTAGGGTTGCAATATTGGTCTCATTCAGAAATATTCCACAACTTATATTTTATGGAGATGGACTTTTTTAATATGCTCATGAGTATGCCTGTTTGTTGTAATTGAGAAATGTGCCTCAGTCCGTTATCACTTTGATGCAATAGCATCTACATGGATCTGATCACGGATTTAAATGATGGGTGTCGTTGAAAAAGCAAAAGACGATTACTTTTACAGATGGCCTGGTCTTATCATTTTCATGTTTTCAAGAGTCTTTGTGTATATCTTTTCTTTTTTCATATTTTGCCCCTGAAGTTATCGTGTCTGAGTTCGGATTATGGTTTTGTTGGCGTTTTGGTATTCTCTGATGTTTAAAGATTAAAAAAGTTCAGCGATGCGGAAATCTAGCGAGAATACCACCTGCCATGGTTAACTTGTGAATCAATAAATTGGAGTTTAATTACACTCATAGGTCATGCTGTGTAATCTTAATTTCAGTAAATGTTTTCAATATTTTATATCATGCGTTTTCAACATCTAAAGCAACACGGTTCAGAATATACATATGTACGGTGTACTAGAAATTCATTTGTTATTATTCAATAAGTTAAAGTTATTTTTTTATCAGGCTAGCACAGCTTCGTTCCTGGATTTTGATATTTCTTTCGGTCGGTTTTTCTTCCTGGCTCGTATCTTATGCGTCTCTTTTTATGCTCTTGCTTAGAAACTCTGACGGATCGACTGTAGTTCATTCTAAACTATAAAGGTGCTATTCTCGTGGTTGACTTTTTGACAATCCTTCCAGGTGAGAACAAAGCCAAAAAACCCTAGTATGAAGGGACTGTCCCTGTCATCTGCTCCTCGATTGAATTCTGTGATCGATTATTGTTATTTTTTGTATCCCCCGCTGTCACTGAAACTGGGTTTATTAATTTGCGTTCGTCCGTCAAACTGTCTATCTGGGGAAAATTTGAAAGACAAATGACTATGAACTTTCAGCAGTCCAGGGTCAAGATTTAGTCAGATGATGTAACATGATACACATCTAGACCACGTAGCACTAGTCTGCTGAATGATATGAAGAAGAATATCAGTAAAGATGCAGGTTTGAGTAGGATGTACATTGTACACCAATCATTGTATGCGTGCCACAACCATCACACGCCTGGCACACGCAGGTGTAGAAACTCGGGAGATAATGAAAATATCTAGGCATTGAAATGAATCCAGCATACGAAGTTACAATGCTGACATTCTGACAAACAGAAAAGGTCATATTTATCGATATTACAGGACACGTCAGCGAATAACACAGTTGACAACGCTTTTAATTTAGAACCATTAGGCCTACGAGGTCCGAAGTCTCCGTCTCGTTTTATGTTTAGTCCACTCAATCTCACACAAACGTAATCCAATACCAACTTCCAGCATTTGACAGGCAATTTGAACTGTAGACTCCACAGTCTATGTCAACAACTACTTTGGAAACTATCCGAATCCTAACTGAAATGTCTCCAGCTCCTTGTCGTCGACGAGTCTGTGTTTACATCCTCTACGCTTACTGTACACAGCTTCTGTACACATGGGGTGATGTGCGCACTAGTACTGGTACAGGAGACACGTTTGTAATACAAAAAGGATGCGATAGCAAAACGAGCTGGGCCACTTTTAAATTTCTGTTGTTACTCATGCAAAATTAAAGTGTTTGCTTCATGAAAATGATACTTGTTCCTTCTCTGTTTCCAAGGATTATATTTCTTTCGGGGACGCATAAGAAGTGAGTGAGTGAGTTGGTTTGCAATGACGTCACTGACCCATTCGCTTCATGGAAAACACCGTTTCCATTTTAAGCCCATATGACCAGATCATCCGTTTTGAACGAAAGTGAATTAGAATGAGGATAACCCTACTGTATTTTGAAATTTGCGAAGGTATGTCGTGATTATACTGTCGCAAATATCCGTTTTACTGGCTCCGCTCCGTGTCGCAAATAAAACTCAATTTGCGACAGTATCATCACGATATACCGTCGCAAATTTCAAAATACAGTAGGGTTATCCTCTAATTAAAAAGCTAGTTAATAGCAAAGGAGGGGTAAAACACTTGTTTTTATTTTCTTCATCTTCAGTAAACAAACCGAACTTATTGTATAATTAATTATAAACTAATGACCCAAATGTTAAGAAAAGGTTTCCTACGTATATATATATATATATACAGACTATAATAGACTCTTAAGGGTCATCTAAAGGGCTCAAACAACTAAATCAGCCTATCACGAAGTGTTTCATACGTTTGTAGTCCCTACCGAAAATTTGTTCCGACTAAGTACAGTGATTCTGAATAATCTAAATAGGTAATTGTTGACATATCTGCATTGAATGAAATCTATAGATATTTAACTTTACAAAAATGTATACTTTGGTAGATTTTGATATGTGATGGCGGATTGATATGGGGTCAAAAGTCAGAGGGGGTTCCCGTCCCATTTCACTGGTTTGATATGTAAATTTCCAGTTGTCCGAAGCAAACGCCCGTAGCGAGCTAAAATGCCACGAAACTTCTGATAAAATGTCATTTGAAGTCTTTACCATGTATGTATCTGTGAATCCAGGCAGTCGTCACTAGTGTTGAACTTCAAATATTAAAGTTATTAGCTCTAAAGCTTAGTAATAACATATAGTAAATTATTTAGTTGTGTGAGTCCTTTAAGAGAACTAGCCATGTGCTCATTGAACGTGACCTCTATAACCTTTTCTGTGCTTCCGGTTATTTATTTTTTCAAAGACAACCACTGTCATTAAGTGTTAGCACATTTTTTCAGTATGCAGATATATTTAATTTGAAAAAAACCCCTTCAAAATGAGCTAAAATCTGGCTAAACATGGCCCTATGTTGAAGCCTATATTGTTGGACTAACCCTTATACTCAGGTTTTAAATAAAGTTTGGTTCAATAACCTGTAAGTTGTAATAATTGATGTGCGTGTGTGTTAGAAGTACTTCGTTTTTTATATGTAGCAGGTTTTAGCATCCAATATAGATCTAGTCTAGTGTGTTGTCCTGCACAACCCCCCCCCCCCTTCCTAGTTCCAACTCTGGCCATTCATTCTTAGGCTTCTTTATCCATACAAATTACAAATGTATGTGTTTTTTATAGCCAGAAGAAAGCAATAGCTAGAACTAGTACGGAATAGGCTTGTATAAAAAATGCACATATGAAATTATATATGTGTATGTGTCCCTTGTAGGTTTTAGTGGCTAAATCCAACTTAAAATTCCATATTTTCAGTTAATTGTAGGTATTTCTTTATTCCCGTCACAATATATACCTTGTTCAACATCTTGTTTATTGATTTAATGTATTTGTAATCTTTGTTTACTCATACAATAAGCTGTTTATGGCATTACATCTCCCCTACCACCAATATTCTCCCTGTAAAGTGGCGGCACCCCGGGGAGCTATTAGTGTTATATGTAAGCCTGTGTACTTGATAGATAAACAGTTAAGATGAATATCTAATAACCCTTTATGACTCAAGTTTTCTGTAGAATTTTGGAGTTTTGTGTGAATTCTAAATGTATTAAATTGTTAAAATTAAATAAAACTTACTTAAAATAAAAATTTAATTACTTCAGAGACTGTAAAATTAACAGAAAGTGAAATAACAAGATTTCTTTTCAAAAACTGTTGAGTGGTATGCGTATTTGATCTGTGGGCAAAATATGAAATTGCTAATTGCGTGCTTAATTGAGGTGCTAGAGGTTAATGTTATACAAAAGAAATGGAAAAAATCTAGTGCTAACTCTGAATAGCAAATGTACATCAGGTGCAATAACTTGTGTTTTCTTCATAATTTATTATTCAATTTCAACCAACCTTCACCATTTTACTCGGAAATGTATATACTTTCAAATAGTTAACTTTATTTCAACATCTTAAAGGTTTGGAACCCTTTAAAGGACTCACACAACTAAATCAGCCTATCACGAAGTGTTTCATACGTTTGTAGTCCCTACCGAAAATTTGTTCCGACTAAGTACAGTGATTCTGAATAATCTAAATAGGTAATTGTTGACATATTCTGCATTGAATGAAATCTATAGATATTTAACTTTACAAAAAATGTATTCTTTTGGTAGATTTTGATAGGTGATGGCGGATTGATATGGGGTCAAAAGTCAGAGGGGGTTCCCGTCCCATTTCACTGGTTTGATATGTAAATTTCCAGTTGCCCGAAGCAGACGCCCGTAGCGAGCTAAGATGCCACGAAACTTCTGATAAAATGTTATTTGAAGCCTTTGCCATGTATGTATCTGTGAATCCAGGCAGTCGTCACTAGTGTTGAACTTCAAATATTAAAGTTATTAGCTCTAAAGCTTAGTAATAACATATAGTAAATTATATAGTTGTGTGAGTCCTAAACAGGGAAATTATGTTTGAATTTCAAAAGAACAGAAACCAACAAAGGATAGCACAAATATAGTCAAGTAATATACCAAAATATTTGTTATTATATTCAATAAGCTGTAGATGATAAGAGAATCTTGACTAAAGTGACTTTGTGGCAAGATGCATTTTGAGATAATTTCAAGATATACATTAAATGAAACCAGACAAATAACAATATCGTTGTACTTTCCAGTGTCTCTAGCACACATTCGGGACATTTGTTTGACTGGCTATGGGTCTACGTAAACATTGATTCTGTTGGGACCTTGAAATGCAAATGGCAGCTGTTAATAACAACACGCAGAAATAGCATATAGGGAGATATTTCAATCGTCAAAAATACGCTTATAAGCGACAATTAAGACTTCTGAACATATCAAAAGGACATTTTTGAGAAAAAATAGTTTAACCGTCGAGTTAAAGGTGAAAAATGCAGATTTCATATAAAAAAAATAATGAAACTCATTTGCCTTGAAAATAGCTTTCTTACTTTGTTTAGAAATCTTAATAGTATTCAATAGGATTATTTAATAACTGAAATACCTCCATGTATGCTTATGTGATTTAACTTATTATAGTTGCCATTCGTAATTAAAGGTCAAAATAGCGCCATATCCAATTAAGTAATTCACCCTATCGTGTGCTATAGACACTTGCGAACACAACGATATGGTTGCTTGGTGCAACATATATGATCTATAGAGCTAATTGGCCCGCCCTGGAACATGCATTTTGTTGCATGTTATGCCAAAACTAACTAACACTTTGGAAAATTTCATGTCAAAAGCACGGTCTATGTTTAGCCATGATACATTTGTGTACATATCAACAGTTGATCAGGCTACTTCTGTCAAATTTGTCAAAAATAGTAAATAATAACCTTGTACAATATCTATAGATGAGCTATATAGATGACACGTAAAGAAAGGTATGGTTTGGTTTATATTAATAGTTATGGTCTTTTTAGGACTTGCCAGATTTTAGTGGTGAATGAAATCTTATTATACTCCGTTAGTGTTATTGTGAGCGTATTTCATTACAAAATGTGCATGTAATTTAAACAAAATGTTCTCAAAACATCAATTCACACATTTTATTCTATCGACAAAAAACGATGTGGTTAAGGTCATATCACAAAGCTTTTACACACTTGGCTATAGAAGGTATATGTGCAATAAATTTCCCGTAGTCCTGTATCAATAGGCAGGTAAATCGAGTAGTATCACCGGCACAAAATATGTTCATTAATACTTTTAAAAAGATATTTTTTATGGAGTAATTTTTAATCTTCCTGTGAATGTATTTTATATCCTTCAAATGTAATGACAGCTACAAACGTTGAAGTCTTTTATATCATATGGGTCCTAATTGCTTATTATTATTAAATGTATTCTTTTATATTGTAAATATTGTATATTTTACACTTATCTTGACCATGTGTAAGACGAGCTTTAAGTTTTTATTATTATTATTATATACCATTTGAATTTGATACAAGGGCACAAATACAGTGAACAAAATTATGAATAAGTATTTTTGCCAACTATACAAATGTTTCAAAATACCATAGTCATTTTTGCTATTTTTGACCACGGGAGTAAGAATAAAACCAATTTGGCCAATCTTTAATTCTTGACCATGCACTTTCCCCCTCGCTATGCACTTGTATTTCCCCTTTATTGTCGTGTTGGAGAGTGAATTTGTACTCCCCATTCCCAGAAGTTATTGTCTGTCCATACATGTCCCGAATTATGATCTTCGCATTCTTCCAAACTTCAGGGTTTTCCTTTTGTATTTGGTCAATCGCTGCAAGAAAGAGTTTTCGTAGATCCTCATGTTTTTCATCTCCAACTGTTCCTTCATTTCCCCACACACATTGACCTCCAGTCCGGCCATCTGTCGTTTGTTGATCTCTGGTACTGTGAACTGGTCATTAAAACCCTATAATATAAATAATGTATAAACCTAGGTGAATTTAGTAGAGATATATAGTCTTTTGATTATTATATTTGGGTTTAATCATGATTATTGAGATAAGCATTAAATATGGAAACCTATGGTTTGTATTTTCATTTACAATTAATTATCGTTTTCCATCCGTAACAAGCATCAGCTTGTATAAATGTTTATCAGAAAATGACATTCTTTAGAGATACATGAAGAAACGGCACTAGTAGAAATGTCATGATTAAACTCGCTATAATTATATCATTATAAAGAATAAAATATATAGCTAATACTATTGAAACAATCAACTTAACTTTATTTTCAAGTTATGCAAGGTATGCAGCAATGCACTAGCTAATTATCAACCAAACCACATACATGTACGCCCTCACAAACACATACTTATTTTAGCTATGAATACAAGATAAGACTATTTACCTCATTAACAACCTGGGTCGGGTATTTGAAATCAGCCATTATCAATTCTACAAAATAAAACAATTTTTTTCTGAAAATTGTTACTTTCTAACTTCAATATGGAAGCCATTGAAATACTAAAATGAAGAACAATTACAGTAAATACATGCTCTCTAAACACAAGCACAAACTAATACTGCTTAATATTATGGTAATAGTATCAAAAAAAGTAACATGTTTCAATATACGTGAAATCAAAACAGGATAAAGAAATGAAATATTGTCGAGCTCGCTGCAGTAAGTGATATTTAATTCAACTAGGATTCAAAACGTCGGACAGATTTTAGGTTTCATTTCATACAATGTCCATAGTATGTGGATTTATTGTCGGTCTCATACATATAATGGAAGTTTAACTTTCAACATAGTGTGCCACAACTCACCTGCAATTTTGGGATCTGCCCCTTAAGATATTTTAAAATGTTTATCTTGTTATTGTACAAAAATGCAATAACTAATATGTCATATCAGCATTACTTCTTGTTTTCGGAAAAATATCAAGAATTCAAAATTTCGTAACAAAGATGCATAATTATACAGTTACACCTAATTCTAATTCACTCTGTTTGATACACACTTTTTGATTGGTCAAAATGAAAAAAAAATTGCAACAGTATAATCACGATATACCTTTCGGGAATTTGTTTAGACCGCTTCACATAAGGTGTGTATTCCTACGCGTTGTTGTTGTTTTTGTTTACAATGGCGGATAACTTTGATCTTGTTTGGAGGGACATCGACAGTGAATCCGATATAAGTATAGAAGGCGAAACTGATCTTCTGACTGCAATTTCCTTACTAGAAACATGCACACGTACAGATAATATCAACATTTATTGTCTTTAAAAAATAAATGCCCTTTATTTTTGAAGGATCTTGTTGTTGGGGTTACTTCCCTTTGTCCATTGGGTATTCTTGGGTGGTCGGTTAGTTTAGAGTTATTGACAAGCTACTTCCATCTGGTACAAGCCAGCCATTTTTTCAGGCAAGCTATTTACGTGGTAATGTATCCTGGTTTATTGGGTTATGCTATACAATTATTTATTCAATTTAACCCACCCTCCCAAACCCAAGAAATTGTCTTGCTGCTGTCTTTAATTTTTGCTTCAGGTGTGAAGCAGCTCATGACTTTCTGTGAAAGTTGGGTATACACTTTATCTTTCTCGGCACGGCTTAATCATGAGGAAATCATTTTCAATGCAAATGCAAGGAAAATTGGGACAGCTCTGGAAAGTGTTACGTTTGATCGCAGTTTGCAGATTCACGCCAAATTCTACAAGTTCCTGGACAATTAATGGAAGTAATAGTTTCTGATCGCCGTAATCGGGGTCAAAGTATACTTCTATAACAAATGATTGAAGTGAATTGGATTGCGAATTGGATTGGAAATTGATTAGTAATTTGAACATTGTTAATTCTTGTTCTTGAATGAATTGAGTGAATACAGCAGAATATTCAATGATGCATTAAGTGAATGCATTTCAATACATTAAAATGAGTGAATACAATTGAAAAACATTGAGTTGAGTGAACTCAAGTGGATATCAAATTTAGTGAATACAAATGAATATTGAATTTTTGAACATTGAATTTTTGAACATTGAATTGGTTGAATATTGAATTGAGTGAATATTGGATTGATTGAATATTGAATTGACTGAATATTGAATTAAGTGAATATTGAATTGATTGAATATTGAATTGATTGAATATTGAATTGATTGAATTTCGAATTGAATTGTGTGTAAACTGTGGCTGACCATTTGAGGCAGCCAAACCTATTGTAAAAAAAGTATAAAAGCCGTGACCACATATCGCAAAACAATAAATAAAATTTTCATATTTTTTATATCTTTGTTGTTTGATCCTTTCTAGTAATAATAGTAGTCCTGAAACTGAACCCTTGCCATACCGCAAGAATCTGACAGCACCACTGCCCCAGCAGACGACACATGTGCCACGGCCTAAGTCAACACGACTTCACGATTTCCAAGCATTGGTGAAGATGGGCTGGACGACCTAGTTGCTCAAAGTTCCAGTAAGGACACCGACAAAATGACAAAGTGGGGTGTCAATACTTTCAAACGTAGGTATCAAATGAAAAAAAGCACCCGGCACCACACGTCCCTGTGACGCTTTATTGTAAATACACACACGGGTACACTTTCCGTTAGTTGACCTACTTGAAACTGCAAATCCTTGCTAATGTCCGCTACTGCTAAAGTGAAGACCAAACAAAAAATATGTGTTTCCTGAAAACACCGAGAATATATAAGGTAGATAGTACGACAGGCAGGCAAACATTGTATTTTAACTAATAATTGTATATAGTTTATATATCTAAAAGAGATTCTGACCTGAAAGAGCCTAAAAAGTATAATTATGCACGAAATAGTTGGGTAGATTATCTCCGTGGAGTTACTCGAAACAGTAAAAAATTTTGTTTGGCCTATTGAAACAAAGTCAGAGAATACTGAAGCCCAAATCCATTAAACTTCGGACAAAACAGTTATACTCGTATTATAAGACAAAACAAAATTGTTTCAGGTACCATGCCTGAGAAAAAAAGACAAGTCCGATCGGCAAATCAATTCATTTCATTATACAATAATTGCATGATGATGAGGTCGATATATGATTTTATCAACCCAACGTCAGCTATTTTGACCGAGGCGAATAGTTTTTTCATTTCTTTATATCATCTTGTGAACACTTTTAAACATAACAATATTAATTTGATTACTTTTTCTTTCATATTTTACCCATTTTATCATCAATGTGTCAAACATTGTGTCAAATATAATAACACACAAAAATAAAACATCATGACTGCAAAAACAGGCACAAATGCACTATACACACAGGAAAAGAGAGTGATTATAAATTAACAATGGCATTCATAAATATGTCTTGCTGGATTCACTGGAAAGTTTCTCTTTCATGTATAATTGTAATGATGATGTAATTAAAATGATATGTCGACAGCATATCAATACAGAGTAAAACATCGTTGTAATTTGTTGAATTTTCTTTTTCTACCTTTTTTTTAATGATTTTTCAATATCTGTTTATTCTGCGATATCAAGAATTGATTCTGATATATTCAGATATAAAGGGACTTGGAATGGAAAATAAGTCATGATCATGACACACGATTCTAGTTTTAGTTTAAAAAATACTTGTTACCATAATCATACTGTATTTTTATCATCGTCAGAGATTTTATATTATCCAAAAAAATGTAGTGTTTAGTTTCAGATTGAGGGATGTATAATTATATTAGATCAAAGGAGACTTTACATAAATGAAGGCAATTAAAAGTTCGAATCAGAAATTCTACATGCAGCAATAGTACATCAAAGTTTATGTTACGCTGTTTGAAATCGAGTAAACTGTGTATCGTATATTTGCAAGGTTATAAGAAATTATTATTACTGATTTGTCGAAGGTGAAACTGCTGACAAAAAGATGATTTAGGTTGATTTTTTAAAAATAAAATATGACAGTAACCCCAAGTAAACTAAATAACATAAATTTACTATGTAGGGACTTGATTTTCCTTTTTTTATTATTTAGAATGGCTCTCCAGCAGAAACTATGGTATCAATTTTGAATCAGAAAAAAATCAGAAAACCTTGACTCAATATTGAGGCAATTTTATGCTGAAGTTAGAAATGCGGATTGAAAATATCACAGCAAAAGTGCTTTTGTTGGAATTCGGGCAGCGATTAACCGCCATCTGAGGAATCCGCCATTTAAAAAGAAATTTTCAATTTTGGATAATGAATCTTTGTAAAATTAAACAAGATGTTTGTTGCCATGCTCAAAACTCTGAAAAAAACTGGGAATGACAAAACATCTCACCACCATCCAATTTCTGACAAAAATATTGAGAAATTGAGGTCTTCTGAGATATTCAGTCTGGATGAGCCCAAGTGCCTACAGAGGAAACTATTGTTTAATATTACTCTCAGTTTTGCCAGACGGAGTAGAGAAAATCTGCGGGAATTGAAATATGACTGTTTTGATTTCGAAAGCGATAGTGAAGGATGCGATGATGTAGAAATGGCATACATGTACAATGAAGCAACTAAAAATTATAGCGGGGAAAATTTGAAAGACAATGACTATGAACTTTCACCGAGAATGTATGCAACAGGAGAACCAAATTGTCCTGTAAAATGTTTGATTTTTCTTTATAAAAGAGAAACTCAAAATCTGATCATCTCTTTCAGGAGCCCAGGGTCAAGATTGAGTCAAATGATGTAACGTGGTAAATATTTAGACCACTTTGCACTAGGCTGCTGAATGATATGATGAAGAATATTAGTAAAGATGGGATATACACCAACCATTGTGTGCGTGCCACAACCGTTACACGCCTGGCACACGCAGATGTAGAAACTCGAGAGATAAAGAAAATATCTGGCCTTCGAAATTAATCCAGCATACGAAGTTACAATCCTGACAGTTCTGACAAACAGAAGATGTCAAATCCATCGATTTTTACAGGGCACGTCAGCGAATAACACAGCTGACAACGCTTTTGATCTAGAACCAGTTAGGCCTAACAGTTTGTGCATAGTGAGCTGCGCATCACTTATCCCAGTGGATACGGACAATCCCGAAAGAAAATCCGTACAGCCACCAGGACCTAAACTCGAAGGCACAGGCCCAGCATCAATGCCGTCCCTACCTACAATACCACTTGGAATGCCGGGATCATTGACAGAGTCAACGACCGGCGACCGGTAGTGTCTACCCGGAGGCAAGCTCGAAAGCTTACGGGCGTTCCCGGTCAATTCGACCCTTGGCCATGCCAAACCAGGGTCAGGCTGCCCCACCTCAGCTCTAGGAGGATCCTGGCTAGGAGGGGCCATCCCCTGTTCACAAAAGGAACTCGCCGAGACGAGTCCTCCTTGAGCAGGAACAGAGGCAACACTACTCAAATCCGAAGATAGAGTAGGACTCTTACCTTTCTGTTTTACCTGCTTCCCTGCAGCACTGGTAGCCTTCCTACGGGAAGCATTCGCGCGCTTCGGTGCCTGGAAGACCTTGTCCTGAGGAGCGACCTGTGAACACATGGAAATTCCTCAGAACAAGGACGACAAAGAGGACAAGCTTTATGGGGATAGTTTTCTGTCAAGAAATGGGAGCACCCATATGCCAACCCCCGTCGCTGACTCGAAAGAGACATACTTCCAAAAGCCGAATCAAAACAAACGGCGAAATTAAAAAAAGTATAAAAATAACACATAGCGAACACAAACTACAACGGTAGAATGAAATAAAAACAGAAAAGATCAGTAATGTTGGAATTAAACGATAACGTAATGAACAGCAACACAGAAACAAACGACGGTCGAAAAAGTACAAGTCGCCGATAACGAAAAAAAGGAAAATGGCAGACCACGTGGGACACCAAAGCCCGGACACGTGGAGTACACAAATTCGACCGTTACAGCAGAAAAATATCTTTTTAACAACGAAACAAGTTAACAATAAGGGCAGATGGGTTTAACAGCGCTAACTGTTGAAACTATAGCCAACAACTCAAATCACAACGCTTAAAATAAACGTTAGTCCAATGGAGCATGCAGCAGTGTAGTCAATCCAGCAAGCGCCATAAAAGGAAGAGGAAGGGAGATCACTCTGCGGCTCTGTCGTAGTTGGGGGAAGGCGGGATATTTGAATCTTTTGTTTTGGGCTACAAAGATGGGTGTAGGTACTATATATTGCATACTAAAGTTATGGTAATTATTACTGAAATGAAAATACTTTTTAGGATCTTTCAGGTCAGAATCTCTTTAAGATAAATAAACTATATACAATTATTAGTTAAAATACAATGTTTGCCTGCCTGTCTTACTATCTACTTTTAATATTCCAAGTGTGTTACAGGAAACACATATTTTTTGTTTGGTCTTCACTATACCAGCAGCGGACATTAGCAAGGATTCGCAGTTTCAAGTAGGTCAACTGACGGTAAATTTACTCGTGTGTGTATTTACACTAGAGCGTCACAGGGACGTGTGATGCCGGATGCATTGTTTTTCATTTGATACCTACGTTTGAAAGCATTGACACCCCACTTTGTCATTTGGTCGGTGTCCTTACTGGAACTTTGAGCAACTAGGTCCTCCAGCCCATCTTCGCCAATGCTTGGAAATCGTGAAGTCGTGTGTTGACTTCTGTCGTGGCGCATGTGTCGTCTGCAGGGGCAATGGTGCTGTCAGATTCTTGCGGTATTGGCAAGGGTTCAGCTTGAAGACTACTAATATTATCTGTACCTGTGCATGATTCTAGTAAGTTAATTACAGCCAGAAGATCAGTGTAGCCTTCGCTACTCATATCGGATTCACTGTCGATGTCCCTCCAAACCACATCAAAGTTAGCCGCAATTGTAAACAAAAACAACAACGCGTAGGAATACACAACGTACGTGAAGCGGTCTTAACAAATTCCCGACAGGTATATCGTGGTTACACTGTCGCATTTTTTTTTATTTTGAACAATCAAAAAGTATGTTACAAACGGAATTAATTCAGCATAATACTTAAGATTGCAGGAGTGTGAAAATGTATGAGTACGCATATCAAATGTTAATAATAATAATAAAAACTCACACTGTCGCATCTATTTGACAATTATTGTAATATCTTATATTATTTGAAAGTTTAAAACTTTACACGCGAAAGTGCACTGAAGGGAATTTCGTTTACTTTTGACAAACGTTAGAAAGTTATTCGAAATTAAATAGAAAAAAAATCAGCTTAAATATGATTTTAAATGTAAATTTTACTGAAATATGGCATAGACACGCCTCTTGGACACCCCTGGACATTTTTCTCGATAATGACTTTTATGGTATTATCATTCTTAACCTATTAACGAAGTGACTCACTAAAGACATACTTAAAAATCTGCCGTCCGATATCCGATTGCAACCCAGCTTATAAATTTTTAATGTGCGTTATACATCATATAAAAATATTGGTCAATTTGGTCTCAATTCAGGTATGAACAGTCGACATAATATTTGCGTTGCTATTTAATATCATTACAATGATGACGTATCACATACATATGCTGCACCTCTTAAATTTAGTAATAGATACAGTATGCCGAAACATTGAATTAAACTGCATCATACAGCTGTTTAGTCCTACTAGGACACTTCAGTGATGCTAGGGGCCAAAAGGTAGGAATCCAAAATTTCTAAACTAATGTACATGTAGAAACAGAAGGGTCAGGTGTGTAAAACCCCTTTAATTTATGAATTTAGAAGAAAAATTAAACTAGTTCTGTATAATTCCAAATCACGTACTACGAAAATGTGTATATTATGTACCATGCCACTTCTCAAATGAGATTGACTGTGGCTATGGAGGCTCCAGCAAACCTCGGGGACTGAAAAATCCACCAACAGAGTCTGCCACCCCCTATCATAAAGATGACGTAACACACACATATGCTGCACCTCTGAAAATTGGTAAAAGATACAGTCTGCCGAAAAATTGAATCAAACTGCATCATACAGTTGTTTCGTCCTCCTAGGACTCTTCAGTGATGCTAGGAGCCAAAAGGCAGGAATCCAAAATTTCTAAACTAATGTAGAAGCAGAAGGGTCAGGTGCGTATAACTCCTTTTATTAATGAATTTAGAAGAAAAATTGAACTAGTTCTGTATAATTTCAAATCGTGTTCTACGAAAATGTGTATATTATGTACCTTGCCACTACTTAAATGAGATTAACTGTGGCTATGGAGGCTCCAGCAAACCTCGGGGACTAAAAAATATGCATATATTTTAGGGCTTGCTCTAAATATCGGGAATTTCGTGATGGATGTCGACTCCTGACAACCAAATAACAACACAAAGATTCGAGAGATGCACGTTGATCAGAACTATGGGCAAGTTTTATGGTCGTCATCTTTGTCTCATTTAGAAATATTCTGTATATTTAAGTGATATGAAGATGGACGTTTTTGAATATGCTCATTAGTGTGTTTACTTGTTGTGATTGACAATGATACTCGATTCTCATTTTGAGAAGTTGAGTTAACTTGGATGTGATAAAGATTTACATGACGGATGTCGTCGATGAAGCAGAAGACGCTACCTCTTCCGGAACACCTGGGCCCGTATTCATGAAACCGTTCTCATGCTCAAGCATGGATTATTTGCTCAAGCCAGCTTTCTTGAAACTCTCCTTAATCTTGACGAAGAGTCAAACGGTCAATGTAAATGTTGAAAACAGTTTTTGCCTTCATGTCTCTTCAACTTTTTTCCAAAACTTTGATAAAGTTAGATTTTTTAAATAATTGATAGCCAGAACAAGAACTAAGGCTTGAGCACGAAATCCATGCTTGAGCATGAGAACGGTTTCATGAATACGGGCCCTGGTCTTGATCTTTGTTCTTTTACAAGAGTCTCCGTGTAAATCTTTCCTTTGTTCATATTTTGCCCCTGGTTTAATCGATTTTGAGTTTGGATTATGATTTTGTTAACGCTTCGATATTCTTTCATTTATAATTAACTTACTTAATTTATACATTAACTGACTGCTGAGGAATTCCTTTAACCAGGCCTATACACAACAAAGCATTGGAATTTACCCCAAAAACTGAGGAGTTATCTCCCTTTACTCATTTCCAAATTGAATAAATATATTAAGCCAAAACCCATGTTTTTTGTTCTTCCTTATGGTTCTACGCAAATACTGAGTGTAAATTGGCCTTAACAAAGAATAAAAAGCACATGTTTCATAGAGGATCTACCGGATATGGTGTCAGTGTACAGAAGATCTAGATATTTATGGAAAAAGACCCAATGTCTGATAATTGTCAATACAGAGATTTTACCGTACACTGCATAGATGTAAATGTACACATTTTTATAAATTGTAAATCATTTCCAATTCATAAAAAGGACTAAGAAGTGTACACACTTATGTTTCCTATGTATGCCATTTGTGTGAAATCATGGTTACCACATCAAAAATTACCGAAAAAGGCAAGGAAAAAAAACCAGTTTTGGTACAGTTTTAATATTACTTTATTTTTACACATTTTTATTTTTTGCCACATCCCGCTACTGGAAAATGCTACCATAACAGTCACACAATACAATTACAATCACACAATATAATCACAGCCATATGATTTGATCACAGTAACACAACTTTCTTAATCTCACATAGCATAATTAAATCACACATTATAAATACATCTACACAATATAAATACAGTCACACACTGAAATTAGTCACAAAATCTATATACAGTCAAACAATATAGATACAGTCACACAATATAAATACAGCCACACAATATAAATACGGCAACACAATATAAATACAGTCACACAATATAAATACAGCCACACAATATAAATATAGCCACTCAATATAAATACAGCCACACAATATAAATAGAGTCACACAGTATACATACAGTCACACAATATAAATACAGCCACACAATACAAATACAGCCAGCCACAAAATATAAATACAGTCACACAATATAAATACAGCCACATAATATAAATACAGCCACACAATATCAATACAGCCACACAATATAAATACAGCCACACAATATAAATACAGTCACACACTGTAAATACGGCAACACACAATATAAATACAGTCATACAATATAAATACAGTCACACAATATAAATACAGTCATACATTGTGATAAACGTGACGGAATATAGAGCACAACGTAGGCACTCAAATCAAACCAGCTCCGTCAAGATGCTGCAAACATAATTAATTAATTACAGTCACAATCATCATTATAGTCCCACAATATTATTAAAGTTTCATAGTATAATGACAGATACATTATATAATATCAGTCAGACAATTAACGTATTGTTACAAAGTATAAGGTGACATTATTCATTACAAAATGTACCTATACGTAATCAAATGTTGAACTTCCTTCTATAAATAGGTGACATGTTACAATTGTGGCTCTTTAACATGTAATAAAGTCGCATCGATACTGTTTGATACTGTAGAAACCTAGCCTAGATGCAAGTGCAACAGTGTTGTCTCCGATCTTGTTGTCAGACGCTATAATGCTGAATTCAAGTTCATGTAAATGGTCGAAACAAACTTTCAGCCAGTTGTATTTTCAAGATCCGTTTCTCATCTTGCGTACTTTCCAGTGTACCGACATCCTATTTTATGACCAGGTACACTCAATCCATACGAGCTATTATACAGGTTAAAGGTGTCAATACATAGCAACTTTAGCATAAATAGTTGATTGTTGAGTTAATGGATTTTCATATCTGACTGAATGCGGCCTTTATAAATAGAAACCATCTGTAGGAACTTTGAGTACGAATTAAATGACATCATTTGGTCTTTATTTTGAATATTTTTCAATGTTTTCTTTCATCTGATAAAATACCGTGATACTGGAATTCAAAAAACATAGTCACTTAAAAATGACAAACACGTTCAAATAAAGATTTATATATCGAAATAGACAAAAAAAATCGAAAAAAAGCAAAATAACCATCATCGTTATCATTATTTTAATATAAATCATCTTCACCAAAACCTAGACCACTACCACATATTGATCAACGCCAACCAAATCACCATTGTTATTCTAGAATCATCATCACCATCATCAAATCAACATTTCTACGGAAGGGAGTGGCGCTTATAGTGTGCTTATTCTTGGACTCTTTTTTCCAAAACCCATCTTTTTCTCCCTTTCCGCCATTGTAGTGAAGAGTCTGCTGTATTATTCATTTCGACATCCATTTATTTGTTTTTCCACTTTAACGAAGTTTTGTTGAAACACGTGTTCTGTTTTATTTATTTCCACATTCATTTATTTTACTGATTCATTTACCCCTTGAAAGATGTTTTGTTGCAAACGGATCATCGGGGTCAAATCCGTGACGAATCTGGTGCTTTCTACATTCAGTTGATAATTAAATAGAGTAATCGATAATTGTAAAAGGATAACATATGAACCTACTAATTGATAAACACTACAACGTCATATTGATCATAGCACAATACGCTTACTTTAGAAACATAACATGAAACTGACGAATGTTATTAATTATTTTCATAAACAAATATTAGAAAAATATATATACATTGTATCTATTTATGTCAGATTTCATTAATACTCTACAGTGCACACAAAGTTTGTTTTTGAACAATTTCGATAAAATATAAAATAAATGAAAAAAACCTCAAATCATAATCTCATAGACTTGTTTTTACAGTGAGTACCAGTATTTAAACCCTTTATCTTTTTTCATCACAACATATCTGAGATAAGTGATATAAAACGAGAATACCCCATGTGCGTGCTAATAAGATCAAACAATGGTCATTTAAAGGTTGTTTTAATATAAGATAGAATAGCATGCATACTACTTTAAGGTTTAAACATCTTTAGTAAGTGATCTTTATATTTCCTTTATTTGTTTGTTCGTCTCTATGTGTTACTCGGCCCTATGAGATGATTAGAAATGTTAACACATTAAAAAGAATACCGAAGCCACTTCAGTCAACATATCATGTGGATGGTTCCTCAGTTGATCAGAAAAAATGAGTTCTGAAGCATCACAAAAACAAAAATCAATTTAAATTCGAAAGCTCGGAAATTCAGTTTTCAATTCGTGTTTGTGTACAAAACAAACACATTCGTTTCAAACTGATGAATCTTATTCTTAATACTAAATAGATTGTTGGTATAACTGAAAGGATCAATTCCAAGAAAATCTTTTAAGAATTACGTTTAAACATTTATGAAATGATTGAATATACAATGTTTTACAAGAAAATAAACTCATTGCTCTTTGTCATTGTTGGACAGTATTGTTCAATTGTAAATATGATTGCTTAAAAAATAAGGTATTAGATCATAGACATGATTGTTACACAAATAAATTCACATACAAGACAATACTAATACCGAAATTCACAACAGATTACATCATAATTTGAATTGAACATTACATATATATAGTCAAGAGAGAGTGAATTGGCAACCACTACTTCAATCTCTCTGGTGATCAAATATTTATCACAGTAAGATATAATCAAGGTGAAAATAGTAAATGTTCTTATCATTTTGAAAGGATAGATTAATTTGACGGTGAAAAATATAGAAATGCCGATCAGAGAGAAAGTGATATGGACAGCCCCTACCTACACTCTCTCTGGCTACTTAGCATGAATATACATCGTCTAAATATATAACAAAAATAACATTACAAGCAAAAAACATCAGAGACTCGCACTGAGTCCCCAGTAAAACAAATGACATTTATTTGTACTTGTAAATATAATTAGATTTAAGCCATTCTCTCATTTAAATGTAATTTCTGTTATTCACAATATGTGATATGGGCATGTCTATTTGAACATATATATATGTGTATGTAGACCATCGGTATTATGTTTAGTTAGTTGTTATGTAATAGGTTGGATATATTCGCCCGATGGAAATTTCCCAGGCAAAGTTCTGACCTTTGGTCAACTGTGACTAATATGCAAGTTGATTTTGATTGGTCATCCAATCGATTGTCTTATGCCCAGGCTTCTAGACCAAAGCGTATCAGTCAGCAAAGCTAAGTATATCCCATATTTGCCCAGGGAAATGTGGATACACGATTCCCAGTTCTGTGTCATCTTTCCACCGGGCTTCAGCCTCGGTTTGGATTGTGTTACAGAATAGAAGCCCTCGATTTAGATAACTCAATCTCGCTCAGTAACAGTTATACGTTTTATTCTCTCGAATCAATTGTATTGTTTTAATGATGATTACCCGGATTATATCAGATATCGGCGCAGTGATTTGTAGAAAAGCCGTTAGAATTCATAGGTGACCAGGAACCATCCGACTGACAATAGCGTGTGTGGCATACAGTTGAGTGTAAGCTAACCTTTACACCTAGTGCACTAGTAGTGCACTACGTTTAAACTAGTAGTGCACTACATTTAAACTACAGGTAAACTAGTAGTGCACTACACCCTAAACCCCATATAGGTCAAATACCCCTACAGGTAAATGGGCAGTCCCATCCATCTACCTGTGATTTTTACCTGTACCTCACCTTTGTCGTCTGCTGGTACTTTGAAGCTGGCTTTATCATTAGTTAATATTTATGACTTTAATCAGGAACGTATATACGTCCCTGTTTTAATGTATATATATATGCATCTTATGTAGTTATTTTTCTCAAACAACATTTTTTCTTTTATTTCAAAACTAGAAATTGTAAAATCATGATAATTACTCTTACAATTATCCCAAAAAATTTCTTGCATACATCATATAAATAAAATAGAAAATTAATATTTATCTAGCAGTTTTGATGTCTTATATTTCATTTAATATACACTATTAACGTTTTTTTATATTAATTTACCAATTTACAATCAAGTATATTGAAAATTTGAAGGAACATCTATTGATTATTATTTGTTTAGAAGTATATTTTTAAATATTGTAAAAATAATGCGAAAATAACAAATAAATATTCTTTTATTACTTAATTATACTAGATATATATTTTTATAAAATACATTCATGCCTCAGATCTATATATTTATGAACGCACTATAGAGTTTTGATAATCTTTATTTTTAAATGTTTTCTATATTAAGATCTGTATGTATATATATCACCACATACAACAGTGTTAATACAAATATAAGAATTTGAAGTTAAAAAAAAATAAGACAACAATAAATTGAAATTTAGTCAGATTGTTCAGTATGGGACAGATGTTTTGATTTGACCCTCAGGCCTCAGGCAATTACCTGACCTGTCTCAACCTTGTCTAGGAACACCTGCTGACATAAGCCTGTCAGTGACATAATTGAGGTGTGAATTTCTCATCTGACCATCACTGGTCAAACTTGAAACCAATTTGATTACTAAAGGGCTAAGCTGGATATGACCAGGATCATAAATATGATAATACATATTTAACTTTTACACGGGTTTATCAAGTTTATATGAAATTAAAAATCTTTGAGAATATATCTAGATATTTACACATTTCCCTTTAAATAGTGGATATTTTGAGGACTTTAATCCATTTTTTTTGTTTCATTCAAAACATTTAATTATACAATAATAAATTGATAGTGTATAAAATAACATTGAAATTAATAATAATTAATTGGACAACAATGTAAGTCTATATCAGTCCTTTACCAGATTCTGGTTTTCTTAAAAATTAACTTAAAATACCAAGTATCTTACGACACTTGATGACGCATTTCAATTTCTTAATATTTACATATATATACTTGTTAAATGTTGAAAAATTATCTAGTTTATATTGGGTGTAATCAGGGACGTATATATATGTGAGAGAATATATACTCTCTGGCTCAGTCGCTTCATATATATAGTTTGATAATAAAATACTAACATTCATTATACTTAATTTTATTCTAATTATCAGTATAAAAGTATTTTAAAATGATGCTTTTCCAATATTTAGGCCTAAATATTGAAGGCAATTACAGGTTGTATTAAATATGACTGAAGGTTTATGCACATATGAAATAATGATTTTAAAAAAAGCAAAGTCAGTTTAATGGAATCATTTTAATTAATTCTATATTGTAAGTCTAAGTATACAACAAATAAATAATATGCAGTTATATTAACCTTACTTAGAACAAAGTTAAGCCTATGCCAGTCACACTTATTGTACTTTTAAATCAACCTAATGACTTATATAAAATCTAACTAAAAGGGACAAATATAGATCTTCAGGTAGAATCCTTTACCCTCCAGGCATAATTACGTACATGTACCTGACCTGCCTGGGCCACATCCTAACATACTGAGGTCAAGATAGGGGACACCCCTAGGCTGTCTGTAGTTAGCCAGGTGTGAATTTCTCACCTCCCTCTCCCCCACAGCCATCACTGGCCAAGTCTGATTAAAGGCCTGAGGGCCCTAGCCTGTTAATTGATTAATGATGATAACATTGATTACAGTCAATTGGATTACATGTAGATGTATGTTGGTATTTTGATATGAAGAAGGAAATGGCTTTAAATGTCTGGTGAAAGTAATCTTTTCTCATATTAGTACTTGATGTTTATATAACCTTTCATTCATATGCATTGTACCTGAGTGTATAGTGAAACAGAATACTAATACTGGTACATGTAGGTAGTATTGCCAGAGACGTATAAAACCTTGTACGTCTCTGATATTGCTCAGCTAGCTCATAATGTCAAATATTAAAAGTAATTTGTGATTGAAACAACTATACTAAGTACAAAAAATGTTCTTCTAATATCTATTTATTTTTTAAAATTACAATCTGTTGTTTACTTTATTTTCTGTTTATATTTTTAGTAGGATTAACTTAATAATTTCAACATAAAACATGTGTAAACCATTTTTTATTTGAACACATACCTTTCAATTTAATTGTAGAATACAGATATTTAAATAGAAAAGAATCATTGTTACTTCTTTAAAAAGAATTATAAGTTAGTATATCTAAATTATTATTTTATTTAAAATTTTGACATGCAGTGAATACATTTATTTAAAGTATTATGATAAATATCATCTGGCATAAACTCAGAATTGTTCATTTTTGTACTTATATGAGGAAGTACTGACAAACTAATGACTTCAATAGTATAACATAAGTACAGGTAAATCATATTACATCTGTACAGGTAAGGACACAGGTAGGTATGGACCCTCCCATTACCTGTAGGGGTTTTTGTGGTCACACCTGGCTGGACGTAGTGCACTACTAGTTTACCTGTAGTTTAAATGTAGTGCACTACTAGTTTAAACGTAGTGCACTCCTAGTGCACTAGGGTGTAAAGGTTAGCTTACACTCAACTGTATGTGTTCGTTTATGCCGTAAAGTGAGAAATAGACCGATCTGTCCCCTAATGTGATTCCAGTCGTCTTCACCCAAAAGTAGGTCGTCCCATCCAGAATAACGTATTTTTCTGTCACCATTGGACATGCTACAAATACAAAAAAGGAAGGCATAACAACATGTCTGAACTGTTAACAACTACCATGAAGTGTAATACATTGTCATGTTTTTCTTTTTTATTTCAGATTGTGATCGTATAAAATATGCAGAACTATATGATAAGCTTCTAAACATATTTATCAAAAAACGTATAATTTTGATAATTATCTGAATATTTCTTGTTTCAAAATGTTAAATTTGCATCCATCGTAAAGAGAAAAGTAAAAAGAAATACACACTTTTCTTACGCCCGTCGGAAGACATAATACCGAGCCGAGTCAGTATGATTTCTGTAAGTCTAATTATGTACAGCTTCATGGTGTCTTTTTTTTATTTACTCATTTTTTCTAGTTAATCCCTGATTTTTTATGATGAAATATAACTTTTGAATTAGAACGTCAAAATGCGAGTCTTCAGGACTTTTTGTCCTTTAGTATATACACTGAGTAAGTTATTGTATACTTACTGATAAGCTCACAATTTCGGACAGCATTCCACCCTTCCTTTTCCGTACATTGGATTGTAGATTCTCCAATTAATGTATAACCGGTTTTACAGGTGACCGATACGTGACATCCTTCAATTTTAACGATAGCGCCATTCTCAACGCTCGGGATCGTCATAGCACACTCTGAAAATGGAAGTAAAAATTCCAGTCTGAAGAATAATTCTTTTTTAGTTTTATTTGATTAGATTTTATCAAGCTTAACGTCCTAATAATAACTAATTTCAGTTAAGGACGTATCTTCTGGAACACTGGTCTTTTTCTCTTTCACTTTTACGAGGGTCTCCATTTAAATATTTCCTTTGTTCATATTTTGCCCCTTTTGAAATCGATTTTGGGTTCTGATTATGGTTTTGTAACGCTTCGGTTTTCTCTATTTTTTTATATATCGGAAGCAATAACATTTCTCAATATTTTGAAATATAAGGATACTAAGTATTAATGGGATTCTTGCTTATTTATAATACTGCCGTAAGAGCTTAGGAGAATAGACTAGCTTAAAGTATAGTATGAAGTTGCCAATATGTATGCTTATTTGAATGTGTTTGTCTATATGCCACCAAATAACTTCGTAATTATAAAAGAACAATAGAAATAAATCATGTTAAAGTACTAGAATGACTGGGAAAATAAATTTGTAATGAATATGATTTTTTCATTTGAATATATAAATGCACATAGTACTTGATTAAATATGAAAATAGTCATGACAAATATATAATATTATTATATTACCTGTGTTTTTTGTGTATCCGATCAACCCTCCGTAATTTCCTTCTAATTTTCGAGAATACATGTTGCAAGACTTTGTTTGGGAGGCATACACAAACGAAGTGCATTGACATTTGTACTGAAGGCAGTGAGTTCCACACAAAAACTTGTTTCTGACTCCTGGTTTCGCCTCCAGTAAAAGCGCGGTGGGCGGAGTGGGTGACGATACAGTAACTTTGGTAAAGTACTTCCATATCATCGTGCCTTGTGATTCAAGTTTCAAGTATGTCAATATCCAAAAGAATAAATACATTTCGCTGCATGGTGTTCGCATCGTCTCGAGACAATTGTATAACTTGGGAATCAAGCCTGTGGTCGCCTTCTACTGGAACGACTGGTGCACCTAGAAGTGGTCCCTGTGCCTTTGTCACTTTTTGTTATACAAATGTAGATGTAGATAAATCAATAAAAAGGCGTCAACCTCTTTGGTGCTAAAAGGCAAATGGTTGGTTTGTAGGGACAACTTACTGTGTTTTCCATCTATGTAAAATTGTCAGATGTGTCAGGCAAACGAAAGTGACAGGAGATAGGCGCCTTGCTTTTATTGTTTATAGATAAGGAAATAAGTAGACTTCGTACGTAGGGAGACTTCCCATTTCATGTCAACACATGGTTGGTTTCTTGTGTCATCAATGTTAGTTTATAGATAGTAGCTTTATCATACAAATGCAAATACAAAGTGTCCAGGTCTCATGGGCCAGGGCGAGACCTAAATGAGCAATAAAATCTCCAAACGTTTAATGTACTAAAGTTTATTTCTCTGCGTTTATTGAAAGGTCATCAGATGTTTTATTGAAGATGTATATGTCAGAATGTAGACCCAGACCACCCGTTCTACCTTGAGGAAGTAGTAAGTTTACTATTGATAATATAGAAAAATAACACTTTTGTATAGTTTACCAACATTCACCAGGAAATCATCATTACTGAGTGAGAGTCATCCTTGGAAGAAGATTATATTGAATTGTTTTAATTCCTGTCCTTAACCAAGGGGCTAGGGCGGGGACAAAGGGGCATTTAGCAATATTTGAAACATTTACTTCTGCAGACTCAGAAAGCAACATTTTATTTCTCTGTATGGATGCAAAGATCACCAGGAATAAAGCAATGCTGATTCATTGATGATATTTCCTTTGTTGTCAGTGGGTGATATGTGATATGATCATATGCATTATACGCATAGTGCATGAAGATATTTGATCAAAACTCATCATTCTTGTCAAAGTGGTTAGATATTAAGTCATTTTTCATAAAAAAAAAAAAATATGATGTCCTCTTTCATCCCGTGGTAATTTTGATCGTCTCACCGAAAAATATCTGAACCAAAATATGATTAATCAAACTTTCGAGTTGCCTACTCAATCAATAGAAACATTTTGTTTTTCTTATAAACCGTGAAAAGATCAGAAAAGAGTTCAGTTTGTTACTGTTCTCTTACTCTGCTCTGTTGCTGATTTTTTATTTAAGTTATATTGTTGGGCATGTTAGCTTTAGTTCGTTCTGTTTGTTCATTGTGCAGTGTGATGTAACTATGCTAAAGCTTTTGCAACCTGTTGAGTTACCTGTTGCAAAAATCATATTCACGCGTTTGATAATAATGAATTCGCACGAAATAACTTTCTGCTGAGGGTAGCCCCTGAGTTGGTGTGACACAATTCGAAAACCTATATATAATGGCCTAGCAATCTTATCTGTGTATTCCTTTCTTAATCCAACCATGTTCTGCCTTGGCAGTCCAGACTGCTGTATGGACCGGTCATATCATTTGAATTGTGTTTTTTTAATTCCTGTCCTTAACCTAAGGGCCAGGGCGGGAGCAATTGGGCATTTAGCAATATTTAAAAACCCAAATATTGTTAATCAAACTTTCGCGTTGCCTACTCAATCAATAGAAACATTTTGTTTTTCTCGTTAACCCTGAAAAGATCAGAAAAGATATCAGTTGACACAAGAGGTTGTACCCGTGTACATAGGTTAGTATATGATCAGGCAGCGTACTGAGCGACGACAAAAGGGAAATTTGGTTTTCTTTTCTGGTGGAGATGTTATAGTAATAATTTTTATTTCATGTAGTCGTGTTGCTTTCAGAATAGCTCCGTGGCCTTGTACAGCGTATATATGTCATATATATATACATATTAGATAGAAACGGCAATCACGCAGTGCGTTGTGAATATAATATGATGTGTTAATTGTCTATTGCCACATGGTGGGTGGCCTGTGGGAGAAGGGTTAATCGCGTGCTTCTCAAAACACCGCAACGCTTTGACGTACTTCCGTCCTATACTTTAAAGGCACATGTACTTACCTTTGACTTCTTTACCAAAATACTTTTAAGATATTGACAATATACTTGTGTTCGTGAAAGACAGTTATTTGTTATTTATTATTCGAACAACAAATTATGCTCTAACTTTACTTTTCTGGAGTGCATCGTTATCACCAAATGAAAAGTAACACACATTAAAGGCCCAATATACGTAGCTTCAGGGAATTATTCGGGAATCCAGCTGATAACCTTGCAAAAATAAGCCTAAAACAAAGTAAACCCGGGCGGTACAACTAACAAAAAACTCTTGACAGAAAAAATCCAAAGACTTGGAAATAACCACTTCAACAGCAAACCGAAGTTAGAAAACAGTTCAAAATCGACGCGTGTTTACAAATACCGTGTTTCAACTGCTGCTGTACCGGTAACCGCGTAAGAAGTAATCTTGAATATTGCTGATATCAGTTTATCTTAACTAAATCTATAAATATAATAAGTTATCAGGCATGATTTTCGCTTCAAGGCTTGCCGAAAGTTACGTATATTGGGCCTTTAAAATGGATGAGGGTGCCCAACTTTTCAACAACTACACGTAAATAGATTGTGACAGTGATCATTCACACCAATTGTATTAAGACAAAAAAATATATATTTACCTAGAGCCAGAGCCAGGAACGTAGACGTTTAACAAAATCATAATTTTGACAATGTTTGGGTGTCTCTGGGATCAAGAAGTGAATTGGAGGAGACGGTGTGTATCTAAGTTATAAAACATAAATTATGTTTGCAATTAGACCAAGATGGCGACCATGAAACATACCCATAGTCTTCATCAACCCGCATCTCCCGAATCCTTATGTCGGAAGTTTGTTCGTCAGCAGCTGACATCTAACACGAACATTTCGATGTTCAATGTGAACCCAAGAATATCGAACTGCAACATGTAAACACAATATGCTGGAGAAGCAGGTATGTTACTATGAAGAAAAGGAATGTTCACGATTCAAAAATCAAAATTTTCAAGTTTAGTAGTAAGCTGCCCGTGTTGGTCATAGTTTAAGTAAGGATCTAGGTAAGAAGCTGATGTAGGAGCGTCTGTAATGCCCTTAATATTAAGTTCAGTTGGGTATATACGATCGACTAAGTCAGCAAACTTCTTGTTGTTTATAGACAACACATCGTCGATATACCTGAAAGTGAAATGGAGAGATTTGACATGGGTTATGTTTTCCGTCTTGATAAGGCCCATGACAAATTTAGCCTGGTACGAAAACAAAAACAAGTCAGTAAAAAGTGTTGCACAGTAAGTTCCCGTTGGAATGCCAACAGTCTGTTGGAAAATGTTTCCTTCGTGTTTTTATGCTGCAAGATAGCTCACTACCATATAATTGTATCGCCGTTCGCCTTTTTTGAGGCATAGTACTGAACAGGGTAGAAAAATCTAATGTTTTGATCGGTAGGGGGTGCTCAAGAATGACAAAAATATTTTACGATTTTTTTTTCAAAATTCATATCCCGTTAATTCCACTTCAGGAGTAAACAGTGTCACAAACAGTCTGACATCCTGCTTTAATGGTTTTTAGAATGATAGTTAGAAGTTTCGATAAAGGCTTTGTCGAGCAATTAGCAACATAAAGCGATAAAACGTTGCTTTTAAGGATCCTTGTGTTGTTTAGGTATCGAATAAAGACGAGATAAGTCAGGGTCTAGCTCATTTTCCGATATCTTGACAGATTGTAATATTGAAGCATTAAATAAACAATACTTGAAGTTCTCCTTGCTAAGTTAATAAAAAGACAGCTGTATAGTAGTAATTTAGTGTCAATGACTTATTAACACTTTCAATTTCAATCGAATCACATCATCATATTCTCCTGAAGTACTACGGCCATTACACCGCGTCACATACCTTAAAACAAACCTGTGGGGATATTAACCCTTTTGAATTATGTAGTTACCATCACGCCTGATCAAGACTGGTCAACGCATCTTGATTGTTGTCATGTAGAACTACCGTAAGTAATTAATTAAAATTGCTACACTTAACAACCCAAGTATCATACTCTCCTCAATATTTGGTCTAGATCATATCCTAATTAATACTACTTCATTGTTGTAACTATTAAACAATTAATATTTCTAAAACTTGTGTGCTGGACAAAAGCAAGATTTTTTTTACAACATGGCACAACTCGAGTTCGTTAATTTTCTAATTTAGAAAAGACACGAGCTTTAGCTAGTGCATTTAGAGAGCTCTAGCAATTGTCTTTTCTTAATATGAAAATTCTCTAACGAGAGTTGGGTAATCATGATTAACGAACGTTACGAGTTGGGGAACTTGTTTATTCGATAATGTTTTATTCCACTCTGTGCTGAGAAAAAATTGTGCATCACTACGCGAAAAAATATATTCCTAGAGAGACAATAAAAAGTCGTTTAGAATAACGCTTCTGGTTATTTTAGTAAAAATGTAGGTTTTTGGCATTTTATAATATGAAAAAAAACATAGAAAATAAAAATTTCAAATGTATTTGATTAATACGCCACATGTTTAAATCACTCTGCGTATCCAGATGACACCACGCATCAGGCCGAAACGTGACACAACCAACTGTCTACATAATTATATAATTATTATATTATTATACAAGCTTTACCCGACAATATCTTACAGTGTATGTGAATGAAGAACGTATACGTATCGGCTGTACGTTTTTGTTTTCCGAAAGCACTATCAATTCAACCACACTTCGTCCGCCAAACCATGTTCTTCGTCTTCTTTGATGGTGTCGTATTTCTTTTTGTTGATCAGATGCATCTTTTCCTATCTGTCAATAGTCTCTTTCAGCTTCTTTCCTGTCTAGTCTTGTGACTCTGTTTCCGTCATCCAATATTTGTTTATTGCGGCTACCTGATATTTGTGCTTCCGGTTCTATTTTTATACGAGCAATCACGTGTTTTTTTGTCGAACCATGTGACAGCTATCCTGCTCCCGGTTCCCTGCCGATTCGCAAGAAAACATAAGAAATGTTTTTTAACATAGAAAACGATAATAAAAATATAACTATGGTACTGATGTGCTAAGTAATGTATCTTGATATTAAATAAATGTGTTATTGTTTGATAGTCTAAGCTGTTAAGGTTAAAAAAATATAGAAAGTGTTTCATGTCGTACCATGTTGAGATTCCTATAATTAGTCGAATGGCGGCGGCGAAATTGAGCAGACGAGCACCAAATTTAGCGAAAAAATGCCGTTTTAAGGTACTTTCCGGTTAATTGACACAACTGAGACCTTGATTTTCCTTCTAAGAACAACATTTGCCTTCAGAAAATGAATTTCATTGAGAAATTGGTCAAAACACGAGCTAATTATTATTATTATGTAAGATTATGTTTTAATTATATGGCCATTCACTGTCGGATTCGATGACAGTACATTTCCAGCAATAACATTATTGTTGACTGTAATGTTGAATGTTCCCCAATTTAAAATTCGGATGATATTGTATGAAGATGTCCCGCAATTGGTCAAAACTACAAGATTCACTTAAAATCGCTGATTATGTCATATAAGTAGAGATATAGACAGTGTGAGGGGACATAGAAAAGGAAAGAGGGCATAGACATGGGGGGAGGATATAGATTGGACAGGGGATAGAGACAGGGAGGGGGTATAGACTGGGCAGGGGGATAGAGACAGGGAGGGGGTATAGACTGGGCAGGGGATAGAGACAGGGAGGGGGTATAGACCAGGAAGGGGGATAGAGATAGGGAGGGGTATAGACTGGGCAGGGGGATAGAGACAGGGAGGGGGTATAGACTGGGCAGGGGGAGTATCTTTGACCGCTCATAGAACGAAAACGAGCTCGCTGACATATCATAATCTTTGTATTTTATGTCATGTCTTGAACTCCTTTCCCAAAAATAGATACGAGAACAAAAGTTGATACAGGAAAAGTTTTACTTCTCAAAGGTGTTCATTCTTAAATCACACATTTACGTTGTTTAAGGTGTTCCTGTCTGAACAGGAAAGAGGTTGACATTTTTTTTTATATTAGTTCATCACGTGACTGAACGCTGCCTTCCCATTGACTATACTCATGGGTACCATGAACCGATAGTGCCTACTCACCTTGGATCTATCAAATTTTGCTCGATGTTCAACGTGAATCTATTATGACGTCGCTCTGAAGTTACGTCACTATGACTGACTCTGGAAACGACACTAAGCTGACAATTATCTAGCACAATAATTGTGTTTTTGTATACGTGTGTATTTAAATGGAAGTGTGATGTACTAAACCCATTATGACCCTGCTTGTAAGGAAGTATTACCTCATAGTAATGTCTCGTGATGAGAACATGCCCCTTCCTTCGGCCCAGACACTATTCCATCCCTCGACAATACTATGAGGTAATAGTGCCCTCTCAACAGGGCCGTAATAGATAATTATACCTCATTCATTTAAGTACATATACGATTATAGTAGTTGCTCCGGTCACTAGTTTCGTAAATACCGACGCTATATATTTTGACGTTATAATTCCTAGATGACGTTATAAATAATGTAGTGATGTCATAGTTCTAGACACTTAGCAAAATGGCGGCTGACCTAATTATATGTTTTTATTGCATATTATGTGGTCGTGTTTGGTAAATTCGCTATAATATAACAATTACATTGTAGTTCATGTCACTTCGGGCAATATGTTTAGAGTTAAGAGACTGGTCAGTCACCAAAAAATATGTATATGGACCTCACCTCTACTGACCTGTCCATCAACTCCCATATGGCCCTGAGTGCCATGCAATATTTGTGAAATCCTACTCTATTGAGGATTGTAAAGGATTTATTACGGAACTTTTTATTTTAAATATAAGTAAACCATTTTTCAGTTTATGTTCTTCATCTACACATTGCTCTTGTCTAGCTGTACCAATAGAAACCCGTAATTTGAATATAATCTCCAATATAAAGCTACGGGAGATTTTTATGAAATGTCCTAAGCATCGAGAGACTTCATGTTTCAAATGGAATATGAATTTCACGATATTTGGATTCTATGGAAGATTATGCCATACAATTAATTAAACGTGAACACCAAACTAAACTCAATTCGATATTACTTGTTGCGACCGCAAATAAGGCATATTATAACTTGATCCTTGATTTCAAAACTATTTATTTATTGTTTGCAAAAAGAACTGTGCATGCTTGATCACCAAGTAACCCTTCAAATACATTTGCCGGCTTTTTGAAAGATGAAATACATGTACTATCTAACTATACATCAGTATTACAATCGTTCAAGATACCAGTAAATGAGAAAGACGTTGACCTATTTCGTCCATATTGGATACCTAAACTGCACAAGGATCCTTATAAGCAACGTTTTATCGCTGGCTCTTCGTATTGCTCAACTAAGCCATTATCAAAACTTCTTACTACCATTCTTACTACTGTTAAATCAGTAATAGTGTGACACTATTAACTCCAGGAAAGGCATTAACGGGATATGGATTTAAAAACAATCTCGAGAGATCTTCTGATAAGTTTTGAGCAACCCCTTTTCTAAACTATTTCGTCTATCAATAAAACCAAAAGTTTCTTTTTCAACAAATATTGTGGAAGTTACAATTATATAGTTGTGAGCTATACTTGAACATACTTTGTGAAAAATACATCATATCATACCGGAGATGTCTGTAAATAAATGCTGCTTGTTTGTAACAATTGAATGTGTCTGTGTATACAAGTGAAAAAATGTTATACAAACTTAATATGCTGTTTGAAATAATCTCCTCCGAACTTGAAATCAAGGATACAACATATTGTTCTACAACAGCTTCTTACCTCGATCTTTACTTAAACCAGGGCAGATTGCTTCTAAGCTGTACGATAAACGTGACGATTTCGATTTTCAGATCGTAAACTGCCCGTCTCTTGATAGTTACATCCCTGCTTCTCCATCCTAAGATGTGCTTTTCATGCTGCAGTTGATTCGTTATAAGAAAGTTTCCTCTTCATATCGAGATTTTTCTGATAAGTGTCAGGAGCTGAGGTATAAACTAACGACACAGTAGTTCAAAAGATTTAGGTTGATGAAGACTATGGACAATCTTTATGGTCGCCATATTGGTCTCTTTGAGAAATAGTCTACATCGTTGTATGATATAAAGATGGACGTTTTAGCATAATTATGCTCATAAGTATGCCTGCTTAGTGTGCTTGAAAATATGCCTCATTTCTCAATTTTGGTCCATAACATTTACTTGGCTCTGACCAACGGGCCACGGCGGCCGAGTTGTTAAGGTACCCCGACATTCTACCACTAGCCATCAACCTCTGGGTTGCGAGTTCGCAATTGCCAGGTACAGACTGTAAGTTTCCCTCCACCTACAAATTCTGGCAAGTCCCTAAAAGACCCTAGCTGTATATAGGACGTTAAAAAATAAACCAAACCAAAGTATCTGACCAAGTTTTATATGGCGGGTGTCGTCGATGAAGCAGGGGAAGTTTTTCTATTTCAGAATACCTGGTCTCATTCTCTTATTCTTTCCTCAAGGGTTTTCGTGTAAATGTAAGTTTCTTAGTTCTTATTTTGCTACTGGTTTAATCAATTTTGAGATCTGGTTATGGTTTTGATGATACTCTGGTATTATCTGACATTCAAACTTCCTATAAATATTACCAATTGTCATACATGTTGATTTCAACATCGATAACATTTCGTTGCAAAGCAATCATAGACGCCGATTCGGTGTTAGAATATATGTTCTGTATTATACATTTCGACATCCATTTATAAAAGAAAATGTTTTACCCCTTGAACGATGTTTTTTTTTTTTATTTGGCAATCGAACCAAAGGGGTCGAGTCGGTGTGGAAGCTGGTGTTCTGCATTATTAATTTCGACATCCAATCAATTTATTTATTTTCTATACTTTTTAAAATAATTTTTTTTATTGCAAACGGATCATCGGAGCCGAACCCGTGGCGAAACTAGTGTTTTTTCACCTTCAGTTGATAATCACAAAGAATAATAGATAACTGTGTAAGAATAATGCATAAACCTAGCTATGGATGAACATACCTTTGTCATATTGATCCGAGCATGCTACGCGTGAAAACCAATAAAAATGATTAGCTATATGAAAATCAGGAAAAGTATAGAAACAATGCTTGAAATGTGACGGAAGCTACGAAAGTCTTACATTAACAAAATATTTGAAATTATGTATTTTATATATTTAGGTTTTATTTTTTTTATATATATATTTATTTTGAATACAAAAAAGTACAATTTTACAAAGTTGATCATACATACTCTTTCATTATAATTTCCATAAAATCCATAAAAAAAATTATGATCAAATAATATTTTCTCACAGATTAGTATCTACAATGTATAACAATGTTTATCGTGAAAGTGGAATTGATCGCGGTGTGGACATTTTCGCTTATTTCGCTGCCATTATATCTCCGTGAATATATCCACACGCGAACATATTCAACACCTCTCAAACTCTATACCATGTATAACAGTATTATAGGTACACAGTACAACACAGGATGACCAATACCGCGAAAATGTTCACACCGCGAATAGTTGAATGCTGACTAAGCGAAAATTTCCACGCGCGAAAATAATAGCCTTTTACAGTATCTGTGTTTGATCACTACAAGCATGTGATTGGTTCTTAAAACCGCAATACCCCCATGTACGTCCATCTAGTAAATAAGGGTCGTTTAGCAGTTGTTTTTAATATAGGTTGGAATATCATAAGGATAACATTTGGGTCTATATGTGTTTGGTAAAATATATTTCTTAGACAGTTGGCTATTGACGTCATTTGGAATTAAGCTTTTAAAAGATGTTCGTTCCTATGAGTGACTAACCCCTTTGTGACGATTTGAGACGCAAATACATTTAAAAACCTTTCGTGTTGATGGTTACTCAATTGGAAAATTAATCATACTGTAACAAATGAGATTTGAAGATTGGAAAAAATCAATTTATTTCTTCTTACGGATTTAGACTATATTGCGTAACACTCAGCAAAGTTAAACTTACAAATGAATTAATCCTTAATATTAATCAATTGTTTGGATGGAAATATTCTTTCCGAGAAAATCCTTTTAAAATTACAATTTTTAAATTAAAATAATACAATTACTAAAATGTATAAAAATGATATATTTTACAAGAAAATACACCCACTGTCAAAGTGGGATTTTAGAGTTCAATTTTAATATGTTGACATCAATACAATACATTTTTATGCAGCATAGGTACATTTGTTTGGATGGAAATATTCTTTCCGAGAAAATCCTTTTAGAATTACATTAAAACAATACAATTACTAAAATGTATAAAAATGATATATTTTACAAGAAAATACACCCACTGTCAAAGTGGGATTTTGGAGTTCAATTTTAATATGTTTACATCAATACAATACATTTTTATGCAGCATAGGTACAGAACGTGTGTGTTACGTCATACATCAAAGACTTGTTTCCACTGGGGTCCTAATAATTACATCATCAATACGAATATTCTTCATGTCATTAAAAAAATAGTAATCACAAGGTAATACACAGTGAAGGGGTATCACACATTAATATAACAAAACAGCGATAGCATACGTATGGGTGGTGCTATCACAAGATCGAATAATAATTCTCACTTCAACAGGAATATCCCAAGGGATAAACAGTTCCAGACTTTTCTGACCCGTCCGACTTGTCTGGCACCTTTACGCGATATTTCGTGCAACCTTTTCACACAGCGATGTATTTATCTGAATGTTAATGAAAATGATACTCTTTTACATTTTTAAGTTCTGCTTTGTTGTTATATGTATTGTTCGGATGATTTAAAGCGGCATCCCGGGAAAACCTACAATGAAGTTCTTGAATGTGTATGCTGTCTGCACTACCAGTTACATTTTCCTGTAATTCCAATATTCAAAGTCCACTCAAAATGTCTACTCGCTGTCAAAGTCTTCTTGCAAAATTGCATTCCTCGGGAAATCCCGATAAAAATAGCGATGATCACGCGTCAAGGGATGATGAAACGGAGACAAAATCCGTGTATCAATTTATTGAATCACAATCACATTAATAATCAGACTTTCATTACACACGATATTCATATGAAGAAATATATGTCGGCATCTCTGCATCATTCATCGACACCAGTACCTGACTGCTCAAGACCGGTACAAATGAGTACAGGATATATATACAACCATGCATTGTCAGAAACCCACAAGACACTGCACTCTTACGTCTAAATGTAGTATCATGTGGGTTTCCGACGATGACAACCATTGGGCAAACCTTAACTTCTGTAAGAATTTAAATTAACGAATCTTCATTTGAATGATTTCATAAAAGGCGTGCATGCATTGAAAAGTACAAAAATAATTTTTTTTTACAACTCAACGTCTTAAAGATTTTGTTTTCAGACTATCTATATATTAATCTAAAATTTCTTCAACTTTCAGCGTCAGCATATGTAAACACTTACAATTATATATCACGGAAATCCGTGTACTAATATTACGCACCACAAACTTAACATGTAGAATACATGTATATCAATTTTGGACTTGTCGAGATACTTATATGATCGTCCAATACTTAATCCATTTGAATATAATATTATTATGATAGCTCCGTTTTCATTTTATTCTTGTTTTCCTTTTGTTAATTAATTTTAAAGGGTTCGTTGACATTTTCAACACAACTGCAGGCTTGGGACATACATGTATATGGATTTTTATTAATGACTTCGGTTATGCATATATTTGTACCTTCCGTATTTTATAGATAAGGTTCGAAAAGCAATCCGCCAAGGATGACAAAAATAACGCTATTGTGTTTGACGTCATGGATAACCACTTTTATGACGTGTCAGGGTAAGTCGGGAGTATCGATGTCATTAACAATCGTCACTCGGGCTTCATATTTAAAAGAAGAATTTGTAGACAATATATTGTAGTTTTAATTATTCTGATTTAATTTATCCAATCCTACGTTAATTCTTAAACGAATTAGAATTTGCTTGTTACTGAGTGAAATTATCAGAATCTTTTACCCCTTTTGGATGGGACAGGGAAATCTCAACTCGTTAGGAAGATTCTTACATTGCCAAACTTGCTAACTTCAGGACTTTCCTTCGAGGGAAGATTTCTGCAATGGGAAATTGATTATTTTTCCCGCGAGGCTTTTGCTAAATTTATGATTTACGGGGTTAAAATTACCCTACAGGTATGTCCCATATTCTGCCAACCTTTCTTCAGCAAAGAAAAAAGTCTCATCTCTCTGACATGAACAATAGATATATCGTGAAAGGTTATGCCTCGATAACATTTCATTTGCTGCGACGTATACCATAAGCCCTTGATATAGATAACTCGATCTCGCTTAGTTAGAGTTTTCCTCAAATGGAATAAATTAAATTATTGTTCGCAATGTAGATTTGAAAAGAACTCCAAACCAGACCAAGAACCATCCGTCTGACAACGTCGTATGTAGCATTCGTAGCCATATCCGAGATCACGAATATAGAAAGTTATATCTCCATATGTGCGTCCAGTCGTTTTCCACCAAGTGTAGATCATGTAAATGGTCTTTTTTTCCAGAATTGGGCATGCTACAAATACAAAAAGGAATGGTATTAAAGTGTCTGAACATTAACAAAAAAAGTAACGATTGAATATACAGTGTTATGTTTTTATTTCATATTGTGATAATATAAAACATGCAGAAATATATGTTCACGCTTGTAAACATTTATCACAAACATCGAATTTTGATAATTATCTGAATAATTGAATATTTTTTGTTTCAAAATGTCGAAAAAGATAAAGTTTTCATCCATCGCGGAGGAATAGTCAAAATATTTTAAACACGCACTTTTTTTTTCTTTCGCCCGCCGTTATATATAATACATGAGCGAGTTAGTTTGATTTTCCTATTTCTCATTATGCAATTGGGCAGTGTTTATTGTTCAGAGTGTGTCTGTCACAAAATACATTTCTTCTTAACACATAGCAACTCATTAACACATGACGTTTCATGACGGAATATTATAATCTTTCAATTGTAGAGTCAAAATGTATCTGCAGGAAGTTTTTTCCATGTAGTATATAACTGAGTAAGGTATTGTGTACTTACAGTTAAGTTCACAAATAGGGAAAACATTCCACTCTTCGTTGTCCTTACATTGAATTGTAGATTCTCCAATCAGTCTATAACCGGTTTTACATGTGAACGAAACGTGACAAGCTGACTTTGCAACGATTACCCCATTTTTAACGCTTGGGGTGGTCATAGCACACTCTGAAAATGGTTAAGGAAAACAACTCTTGTTAGCTTATTTTGATTTATTTGCGTGTGTGTGTTATGTATGCCGGAGATGTTTGTAGTTAACAGTTTATAAGTTCAATGTGTAAACAATAGTTTTCATCAATGTTTTATTAATATCAATAGTAAAAATGAAAATATATGGATTGAACGGCGTTGTTTTAATTTTCATGCTGGTATGAATGCAAATCGGTTACATCCATATTGACCATGAAGCCTTAAGGGCTTCATGCAATATGGATGTAACGGTTTTTCATTCATACCTGCATGAAAATTAAAAAAAGACGTCGTTCAATCCCTATGTGTTTGTCTATATGCCACCAGATAACTTCGTAGTTACAAAAGAACAATAGAAATATATCATATTTAAGTACTAGAATGACTGGGAAAATAAATTTGTAACGAATATGATTTTTTCATTTGAACATACATATGTATAAATGCACATGGTACTTGATTGAATTTGAAAAAAACAGTCATGCTATATATATTACCTGTCATTTTTGTGTATCCGATCATTTCTCCATGGTTTCCTTCAAATTTTTCGGAATACATGTTGCAAGTCTTTGATGAGGTGACATATCCGAAAGAAATACATTGACATTTGTACTGTAGGCAGTGAGTTCCACACAAAAATGGGTTTCTTACATTTGGTTTCGTCTCCAGTAAAGTCACGATGGGCGGAGTGGGTGATGATACAGTGACTTTGGTAAAGTATCTCCATATCATCGTGCCTTGTGTGTCTAGTATCAAGTATGTCAATATCCAACAGAATAAATACATTTCGCTACATGGAGTCCGCATCGTCTCGAGAAAATTGCATAACTTGGGAATCAAGCCTGCGGTCGCCTTCTACCGGAACGAGTGGTGCACCTAGAAGTAGTCCCTGTGCATTTGTCGCTTCTAGTTATAGATGCAAATAAATTAATGAAAAGGCGTCGACCTCTTTGATACTAAACTGCAAATGGTTGGTTTGTAGGGACAATACACTGTGTTTTCCATCTTTTTAAAAAATTCCAGATGTATAGGCTAAACGAAAGAGACAGGTAATTGGCGCTTTGCTTTATATTGTTTATAGGTAAATAATTTAATTTAGTGTAAAACACATTTGTTTATTGGTTTGTTGATTAAGTCAACAAACCGTTAAAATAAAGGACCTGTTTAAAATTACGTCATACATTAAGCATTACTTTTTACATGAAATAATGTTTGCTAGTGCGACATGATGCTACATTGTACATCGCTGCACTGTTCATTGACATGTCGTTTGACATAAGATACCCTAATAAGATTCTTGGTATCTTGGATGTACGCCTAAACCCGGCCACTGCTCGATCGTTACGAAGCCCAACGAGTTGTATCCCGCATACGTTCTGCTGAAATCTCATCAATGAATGATGTACATACGATCAAAAATCGACCTTCGTTCGCATGCCTTGTCATTTTTATCATCCACAAATACATGTAGCATGTCGTCGCGTTTTATTTCAAACTCCCTTTTAACAAATGTGTGTCTCAGTTCCATCAATCATATTTAGTAACAGATAACTAGTGATTAAGTTGTTCAAGAGTTCCTCCATGTGTACTGGGACTGACATGGTGGCCTTTCTCGCGCCACCGTCATCGTTACGTCACAGCGCGCGTAGTCTCGTTACGTGCTTTTGATACGCGGATTGTGATTGCTTGTTCAGATATCAATGCGCTATTCATAAAAAACAGCAAGGCTATTATTATGAAATATATTTATGTTCATGTTGTGCAGGATTGTTTAATTTCGTGATGTAATCAAATTTTGCGGCACTTGTTTTTACAAGGTTTTATTTTGAATAATATGTTGATAGTAGTTGCCAATGTTGTATGGTTACAACTACTTTGCCTTGATATCCATTAATTTAATGTTTGAGTTTTGTAAAATTAAATTGTACAAATTGTATGTTCACCTTGATGGGTGGCCATTTTCAATTCACATGGTTATTTTTGTCAATCATGATAATATGGAGAGGCAAAAAAAATTGTTTTATTCAAAAGAAAGATGAGTTTTCAAAACTAAATACTTATCGAGAATTCTTTAGCTGAGTCGGGATACCTTTTACATCTAAAAGCAGTTTTATCCCAAAGCGAGAATCCCAAAACGTCAGAAAAACCATAATCCGAACTCAAAATCGCTTAAACTAGGGCAAAATATGGCAAAAAGTGAAAAAATAACATCAAATTGATTACAATCATATCATGACCTCCGCGCCGTTCCGTAAATTTCTCTCTGCTGCGTTAAGATATGAGAAAAACCCATGGGGGTCATGTCCCGATGACCTTTTGCATTAGCCAATCAAATTACTACTGTCAGAATCCTGACAGTGAAATTTTGAGGCGACAAAGCTTGCATAATCACATTTGTCCTTTTAGTCATTTAGTCACCAAAAGTTGCAATAATGTGACGAAATGACTTGCTGCAAGATGAAAGGTCATTGGAAAATTATTTCAGTGTTAAGTAAAGAGGCGACAAAGGTCATCTGAATGTGACCTCTTATGGGATGTTGTCAGATCCTTTTAAAACGGAGTATTTTAATCAGATTGGTTTAACATGGATAGCCTTGCAAAAGAACAAGAGAATGAGACCAAGTGTTCCGGAAGAGTAAGCGTCTTCTGCTAAATATACGACACTCTCCATGTACATCCTGTAATGAGAATACTCAAAAACACCCGTCTTCATATCACATAAATATTCGAAATACTTCTCAAAGAGAAAAGATAGCGACATGTAAAAAAACATGTTCGCTATCAAAAAAAGAAAGTTAGCGTCTTGCCCATTAACCAAGGACTTTTATAATCTTATGCTTGCTTGCAGGCACTTTTACATTACAGTTTTGAGCAAAAAAACTTTTTGAAAAAAAATCTTCTAATTAGTCTTTAATCTCCTCAAAACTATTTCATTTATCAAACATTTGATTTTCCACCCTGTACGCTACCATACCACTTAAAAAACATTAAAGAATAATCTTCGGTTTCTCATTATGAGAGGGTTTTTTTATGAAAGGTGGACGACGATAAAAATATATAAAGGCTGTGAGCTATCTTGAAGCATACTTTGTGGAAAAGACAACAAAAGCTATGATGAAATATACGGAGGGAGATATGGTACGAACGATTGAATTCCTTGTTGACAATGTCCTTGAGTTTGGAGGAAAGATTTCGAACAGATTGTTGGCATGCCAATGGGAACAAAAGGTACCCCTCACTCGGCAGATTTTCTTTTGTTTGTTTTCATAGGAAGCTTAATTTGCCGAAAACCATAGTAGGACACCAAATCTTTTATTTATGCTTTCAGATGTATCGACGATGGGTTGTCTATGAGCAATAAGGAGTTTGTTGACCTAGTCGAACGTGTATACCCTTCTGAACACAACAGACTCTTGTACATCAGCTTCTTACCTCGATCTTTTCTTTAACTATGACCAGCATGGGCAGCTAACTACTAAGCCGTTCAATAAAAGCGACGATTTCGATTTTCCGATTGTGAATATTCCCTTGTTTGACGGTACGTTTTTGAAAATGTTCACTAATATGCTTGCTCATATGCCTCAGATCTGACTTTGAGGCTGTGATATTCAATGCATCTGACCTAGATATGCATGGAGTGTGTCGTCGATGAAGCGGAAGACGCTTACTCTCATCTCGTCGTATTCTCATTGTCAAAAAGTGCATACTCAACACTTTGTATATAGTTATTATATAGTTACTACAGTCCTAGGCAGTGGTCACGCTGTATCTCAGGGAGTGAGTCACACAGGTAAGTTGTTACCTGTGCCAATAATCTCCAACCCAGTGTAAGGTTACTAACTCGCTGAACCGTAACTGCATGCTTGTCATGTAGGCTCACCTGTGTGTGCGGCCATTTCAACCGGGGAGAGCGACCAGACAAGTCCCCTTTACGGTCAAGAGGCATTATGCCCATGAAATGCAGAGGAGATGGGCGCTCCATATTGAAGTAGGGCTGTGTGCCTCAAGTTACCACTTGTACTTCATGTATTACATGTACTTGAAATGATGTAAAATACAGACTTTATTGAGCTATGTGCTTATATGGGTCCAGTAAGGTGGCAGAAGCTGTGTGTTATACATGTGGAGCTGTGTGCTCAAAGCTGTGTGCTTGGAGAGCTGTGTGCTCAGAAGCTGTGTGCTAAGGAACGCTGTGTGCTCAAGAGAAGCAGAGAAAGTAAGTACCTGTAGTTTTATTTCTAGAGGTATTGCATTTGTATATTTAATATACGGCCTTAGAAATTATGAATGGAATATGTGTTACATAATGTGAGAATTACATTAATTCTATATGTGTAATAAGTAGGCTATACATGTGTATAGTCACATCGAATGCGTTAAGCAATTTTAATTATTCTATAGTTTTATATTATGTACTATATTGAGCCCTATATAGGTAGTGTACTATTTAAGGATTCAGTTATTCTTATAACCTTGTAGGTGACCTTGGGGAGGCTTGGGTGATGAGCTGGCACTTTCCATAGTAAAGAGTTTATACCTTCATAATGAGGAGTGAAGATAGTATAGATAAAATCTACTGAACAGGGGAGATAATTCTACCTGGGAACATTCATGTTATCATCGGAGCTGAATTGTGTTGGTAAAGATCTGGAGAGCTGGAGAAGTGGATCTACATGGAATCCCACACACGTTTGTATGATTGGAGAACAATGGTTGGATACTTAATGGACTTCTGTACATGTAGTACAGATATGATGCAGTTACCTAATGTGGGACATTGATACTTTGGTTGTTAGGTCCTTTATATATAAGGGGTATATATTATGTTAGGATTGTAGGTTTATCAGTTAAATAAAGTGTTTATAAGTCGAGTTAGTGAGAGTGACAGTACTGTAGACGTCCTATTTTGTATCACGTAATGATTTTGCATATATGTAATAAATTGTTATTTATATATGTATTTCGGTGTTGTTGGATCTATTAGCTGTGCATTATAAACCGGCCAATCCCCACAATTCTTGACACTCATGCATGTTTTAAAGATATCCATATTTTTTTGTGTCCATATTTTTGCCGCTGGTTTAATCGATTTTGAGTTCTTCTGATTACGGTTTTGTTGACACGTTTGCATTCTCTGATTCGCATGTCGTGTTTATAATTATCTTTCTTTTTCGTATAATTGTATTTCGACTAAAACTGCCAAAAGTTTGAGGGTACCGTATCATTTATCTGTGGAAATATAATTCAGCAACATTACATGGATTTTTAGTACACGTTAATCAACTTAAAAGTACAAGTACGTATTGCCAGAGAACCTGTCTCAATATGAAAACAACACAAACCTGACGTAGCATTCATGTGATACGATATGTTAAAAAATCGTACAAAACAAACCAATTCATTTATTGAAGCTTGTTGGAACAGTGTTTCCCAATTGAAATCGTTACACACACATTGGCAAGCTGTTCAGGGATGGAAAACATTACAATAGAGCTTCTGGTGTATGCATTTTAAAATGTTTATTTTGACTTTAATTTCATAATGTAATTTTTCTTTTTATAGTCAATTGGCTCCTTTATGACAACCTTAATAGAGGAAAATGTACGTTTTAATATGCATTCTAGCCACCTGTGTGTCGTTTATATGTCGAAAATTTGCATCTATTTAAAAAAATGTATAGCAAATCTTCATTTATTTATTTATTTATGTTTTGTCATTACAATACGACTAATGCACTTTTATTATTTTACGCATCGTTGACCTTTTGAATTATTTGCTTGTTTGTTTGATTGGAGTTGCGTCTGTTGCACTACGGAGTAGTTCAATTATTAAGCAGATGGTACTACTTCTTAACGATTAGCACGTCACTGTCTCATCATAATGATTAAATTCAACAAAACAGCAACGCATTATCTATACTTATAATGAATTAAGAATAGAGATTAATCTTCCAAAGGTTATCTGTTGTATCCAAAGAGGAAAGTAATGGTTTTTACCATGTTTTAATATATGGTAAGTACATTTTATACCATGCGTAAACTAGTACACCACTTATTCCCGAACGACAAAGGACATTGATATATTATTCAACCATGTCCAATGTATTGGAAAATGTTTTGTGCATATCATAGTGCATGTGAACCTGCTCTCGTTGTTTTCTTTATATAATAGCATTTCTACCGAAATACATGAATGCTAACCACCAGCGACGTCACGGAGAAGTTTAACAGTACCGTATCATCATTGTGTAAAAATATAATTCTACAACATTACATGAATCTAATGTGCAATGTTATCATCCAAAAAGTAGAAGCACCTATCGACGGGTAACCCGTCGGCAATATAAAAGCAACACAAAACTGACTTAGGCATATATGTGTAACACAGGGATAAAACATCGTGTAACATAAACCAATTCATATATTATACGTCGCTCCCTCTTGTGCATGGCGATAGCCAGAACAGTATTTCCCAAGTGCAGATATTACACACACAATGACAAGCTGTTTCAATGATAACATTGTGAAGCGAACTGAAATAGTACAATAATCCGTACTATAGGAGGCGGTGAACCCCTCGAATATATTCGGTAAAAAAATGAAATATTTATTTAAGCCTCATTAAATTCGACATTATATATTAGATTGTTCTATCTGTTGCACCTTAAGCTATTGATATGTTCCTTTTTTATTTAACTAGTATGCCGTAGACAAATGCTGAAATGTATTTTTGTGGAAATATCCTACCTTCACACTGAAGATGCTGTATTGAGCGACTATATTTGAACGTACATAGCGACTATTAAAGGAACATTGTTCATGACGATTTATCACTTGCTCTGCAAATTTCATTATCAAACCTTCATCAACAGTGCTTACTAACATTCGTTATTCTATTCCATATGCATTTCTTCAGTTAAACTGTAACACTGTATACTCCTGAATAGTAATCAACCGGATGTAGATTTTGTAAAAAAAAAAAAAAAATTGAAATCCTGACTACTCCCTCCTCAAAGATGTTTCGTCCAAACAAAACAAAGTACGTTTTCGATATATCCTTATGTGAGTTTTCTTTTAAAAAAAAAAGTTGGATAACGATTGTAATATATTCAATGAGCTATTTTGGGGAACATACTTTGCGAAAAACACAAGAAAAACAAAGATAATACCAAACTGAGGAAGATATTGTACAATTGATTGAATTCCTTTTTGACATTTGTTTGTTTATAGTTCTGGCTTTGGCATTCCAATGGGAAAAAACTGTCCCGCTCTAAGCTGACTGCGTTTAGGAAGCGTTTATCAGGGCAGGTAAGACTAATCTTGCCAAACCTTTGAATTTCAAGCTTAGATATATCGACGGTGAATTGACTAAAAATAACAAGAATTTTGCTGAAAACGTTGGTCGTATATGTACTTCTGAATATAAAATCAGGGACACTATAGACTCTTCTGCATAAACCTTATCCGAGCTCAACATAGATTAAACTAGAGAAAGAACACAAACAAACCGAAGATTGAAATGGACACATTCGAAAAAACACAAAATAATAAGATCATGTGTTCGAAAGGGAAAGCGATTTCTGCTTCATCGACGATACCCGCTATGTAAATCGAGGGCACATCAAGGTAAACGTGACGACTTCAAACTAAATTTTCTCAAAGTAAAAGTAACTTGCTACACTCTAAACATTGGTCAATAATAAAACATGTAGCAATCACTTCTCACAGAAATGGTCAGTCGTGAGATATACTTAATATATACAGTTATTCAAGAATATTAATGACCTTTCTGTTCTACATTAGTTTACAAATTTCGATTCCAACCTTTTTGTCGCTATCATCACTGAAGAGTCCTAGAAGGACGAAACAGCTGTACATGTATGATGCAGTTAAATTCATTTTTTCGACACACTGTATTTATTACTAAATTTGATAAAGGCAGTGTAACGTCATCTTTAAAAACATATTATTAAAACATTTCATTCAGAAAGATTTCTTTTTTGCTCTTAACATGCTCCTGCTTTTACTCAGCAACATTTTTCGATATATAATTAAAAAAATCAGATTTATACGAATCAAAATTTAACACTTACTGTTACATTTCAAGATACCTGTTGGATGATAATCTGTCGATATGGTAACAAGTGTATGCTTTTTTGTACACGTCTGCATTTAACATCTCACATTATCTGTTCTGAACTGCGACCATCAGTTATTTATATCAATAACTCGCCCGGTTGGAGGTACTCACTAACTCAATTTTATTTATTCAAGGGGTTAAAAAGAACGCGGCAATAATAGTTTATTACCCTAGGGACAGGAACGTGTATAATTTATTGAAGTCATTGAAGGGGAAGTGTTTGCGATAAGTCAGTTCGGTAGGGGTAATAAACCGTCCCAGGCTCATTGTTTAGCGTGAACGCGTTGAAATAGAAAATAACCTAAGTGTGAGTCAATACACATATTCGTTTGGTTCGGGCTTAGTTAGCATTCTTTAAACATCTTTGGTCATTTACGGATGTTCCAGGTTTTAGTTGTGGAGGAAAGCCAGAGGTTCTGGAGAAAACAACTACGACCAATTAGCGAGTACTTTCCGAGGACTCAACATAGGCCTCAAACCCGTCGCCCAGTGGTGGAGGGCTAGTGGTAGCGAATTGCATGTTAGACAACTTAACCACTTGGCCCCCATAGGGTTGTTCTTCATGACGTTGAGGAAATATTACCATGGATGTTATAAAACATTAAAGAGTAACTGTAGTGCAAAAAGAAACTGAAATGATCAGACTCGTTGTGTCGGCATTAATACATTGTCGAAAACAGCATCGAAATCAGCCGACCGGTTACAAGGTTACGACAGGTTGAAGTTTGGTTTTTTACCTGTTTTGCCACAAGTTTATCAAGCGCACCGCGAACCGCTAAAAGTTGTGCACACGTATTGGTGACGTCAGAACGGGAACACACGAAATGGGTTCCTATGTCTCTCTATATAATAATAATATATACGTCTGGTTGATTATGATTCAAAATGTATTATACAATGAAATTAAGGGACGTACAAATGTACCATAATATGGGGGCTCGGAGAATAATCTGAAATCGTCATTGAAATAACTTTATTTTGAACCTTTCATAAATTTAGTGTTTATTGATTGTTCAAATTCATTTTAATGGACCCATATATATGTGCGCTATCGTATTGTAATACTTTGTGTCATTTATAATGTCAGTTATACATATTATTTATGCAATGATTAAAGAGAGACTCTTATAATAATACCTTTGAATATTGTACATCTCATGTTAGTGTCTATTATATTACGTAATAGCGGGATAATCTACCTGGTCAGTTCGATAACTTCACACGTAACTTGTTACTCAAACAGCAAGTAATTAACATTGGAGAGGGGGGGGGGGAGCTTTCAAAGTTAACTATCTTGTAATAGTTGAGTATGTTGCGGTTATTATCCCCTCTTCAAAATGTGTACTCTAAATCTGTAGTTAGTTCTCGACTGGAACATAGACTATCGACTAAATAGATAATATAGCGAAATATGATAATCAAAATAAAATATAAAAACTGAATTTTTCAATTTTCTTTTTATGTTATTAATCATCTAAAACCATATTGAAAATAATTGCCATATTTCAGCTTGAGACGTCAAGCAGTTTAATTTAACAAAAAATCAGACACTCTTTTTTGAGAAATTTAACCGCTCTACCAGGGACTTATATGTATCACATATACGTCCCTGGCTTGACGTATCAAGCTGAAATTTGGCAATTATATATTCTATATATTTAGATGCCTATTCTCCTGGCCACAAGTGCCTGTGATTAAAACCAAGGAATCTTCTCATCTGATTTTCAAAAGATGTTCCATGTTCATTTCTTGTCAGTAAAACACAGGGGTTTTCAAAGATCTAATCTTATTTTTTCTCAAACAGTATTCGGAATACATTGTTCTTAATTTCTATTTCGATGTATGTGCCTGAAGACAGGTAACATCAGGATTTCGTTCATATTCCATTTATTTTACAATATTCACGATTTGAAATGTTTTTTCTTTATACTGCACAATTATCAATGGATAGAAAGCTGTTAACTTTTATGCACACCTATAATCTCTCGAACATATATAAGGTTAAAAGAAGTCGAAATGTGATACCCGTCAAAACAGGTTCTACAGGTCGAAAGCATTGTTCTAAAAAACAACACCTACATGTACCTATTGTTAAAAACAAACGTTGGCGTTCGGAGAACACACCTAAAAAGGCTGGTCTTGTGATTCTATATGACGTTACTAACTGTTCTTCTTTGAAATCCAATAAAATATATGGTTTTCGAAGTTCTGAGTCTATACACGGAATTAGATTATATCTAAGTCCGTGGTATAAAGCAACACACATATCCTTTTCCTTATCTGTTTGTTTGAGGTTGTTTCTATGTAGTTTTTTTATTTATACAGCCGACCGACATGCATTAACAATTTTCAGCGTGCATTTTAAAAGGTGTTACGATCACAGGGACCTGAGAATTTGTTAGAGCTAGTTTTGGACCTAAAATGGGGTGTTTAGAGTAATTTTACACATTTGGGGGGTTAAGATCAATTTTCGATAAAAATGCCCGCTCAATGGTCATAAAAGCTAAAGGGTCGAAAGCTTTCCAGATCAAAAAATCGACCCCACCTACCTTTCTTGCATCAAAAATCACATTTCTAGTTGAGGTACGAAAACACGCTTGGTACCGTTGGAAAGATGGATAATTTTTATTTTATAAACCTCCTAAATGCAAGTCAAATGTATCCGCAGAAATAATCTCCATTTCCTCCAAAAACACGCAAAATTTCCTTGTCTCAAAGTTTTCGGCGGCTTGCCGGCCACCTCGTTATTCATATTCATTGAGGTTGACGTCACTGCACGCGGAGGCCTTACGCTGTCATTGGATGGCGGTCTTCCTTTAGATGTAGGCATCCAATGACAGCAAAACCAGCACGCGGGTGACGTCAACCTCACTATTATTCTGTCGTGAATAATACAGACATTAAGGCGTACCCAATGGTTATCACCGACGGTGCATGGTTGTGTCCCATTTCCAGTTGTATTGTTGTGTCCCATTTCCAGTTGTATGGTTGTGTCCCATTCCCAGTTGGATGGTTGTATCCCATTCCCAGTTGAATGGTTGTATCCCATTCCAAGTTGTATGGTTGTGTCACATTCCCAGTTGTACCGGTCTCATGTAGTCAGTCAGTCCATCTCTTTTGGTATAGTAAATGATTGCGTGATTCCGACAAAAAAATTTTCATTTGAATATCGGTATTTTGGGAAATTAACGTCTGAATAATGTTTATGGAATTTAATTAGTTGAAACACGGTCTTTGCCTCGGTTTTATAAGACGTATAGCAGTGTTAACAGTGTTTGTTTTGATATGTGATAGTTTGAAATGTCACACCATCCACATTGATATGGACAATGTTTACGTACAGACAGGAAGTATCAACGGTCTAACAATAATAACTAACATTCGACATGTAAATGTTTATAACATTAACCATCATGATTCAGCAAGGCAGTCCTCTGTTAGTCTTGACATTACCATCGACAAATCAAACAATCTTGGTCTCGTACCGGCTCACACATCATACTGTACTGACTGCAGTCCCACTTTTAACACTTTGCTACCACTGCCTATAAGGTTACAATTGTTAACTGCTAAACTATTGCTGCTTGGTATTTTCATCGCGATTGTCGATTGATATTCAGGAAATCCTTGAGCGTTCAACCAACACTGTCTAAATATTATGTAAAGCACGTCTTTTTGTGTTTGTAGACCTACCTGAGCATGCGTGGACCTACGCCTTTAATGGAATTAAAATGGCTAACAAGCTAAAGAGGGTGATAGGTGTCTGACAACAGGTGTCTGACAACAGGTGTGTATTTGTGGAAACTAAAAATATAACAATTAGCCATGGGCTCTATAGATTACGAACCATTCCATGCGTGTTTGCAACGTTATTTGTTCATTTGCTATCATGAGAACAGTTATTAAAAATATGTATACTTATACAATTATTGCATGTTGATGAGGTCGATACATGTATATATGTATGGTTTTATCAACTCCAAGTTAGCGATATTAAACTCGGCGAAGAAGAGATCAATATCGCTGGCCTGTGGTCGGTAAATAAGTTATCGACCGAATTCAACATGCAATTACAGTTTTATTATTTCTCTTTCTCTTCGTTTAAATTTCACTCTTGCATTTTATATAATCTTTATCAATGAATTAGATTTTATTGCTACACCTTCAGAATATGATTTGTATTATTTTCATTATGTCTATTGATAAAACTTAATAATTGGATAAACAAAGCGTAACAGGTTTATTAATCATTTTTATGTCAATTTTAAATTTATGGTAAAATCAAATCAAGAACATTTAAGGAATATCATAGAACATCACAATTGATTTTCCCTTTCTATATTATCTATCAACGCCCCCTTTTCTTCTGATGACAAACCTGCGAAGCGCAGGCGACATTCCAGGCTTATTCTTAATATTGCAAACGCTTGATGTGATATATTGTTTATTCGTGGTCTAAGCGTCCAATTGAGTACCATACCATTATGACGTCATCAGGTCAATATGAATTTTTGTTCTGCATTTTTGTGCAGGTGTCAGTTAATATGACGTTTTACATGTGATCACATGTGACTAAATTGTCCGATGAAAATTCGCATATGATATGAAAGAATAATAAAACAAATTCTCGTTCTCGTCATAGGACGCAGAATATCTTGCAATGAATGTATTGTTGTTATATTTGACGCAGTATTCCCTCACATATAACCTGACCACACCGGATATGGACTACGTTGAATATATAAGATATTTCGATTATAGTTGCAATAAAAATGGATGGAATACAAAATTGTCAAAACAATGTCAAATTCACTATAACATCAAAACAATTAACAATTCATAAGTTCAACTTTTATTTTATTTCATTCATATCTCATCCCTAGCTGTAAAACTGTTCTAAATGTACAAGCTAGAATTAATTGATACAGCTGTATGTTGTCCTATATCAAACAAATCTCTCAGTATATGTTTCCAGCGTGTCCTGTGTCACAATTTCCAAAAAGGTTTCCGAAACGTAGTAATTAATGGCTTATTGATTCTTACAAGTATCGCGACAGGCTTGCTTTGTTATAAAATTGTTACCATTACCCCCTGTTCCCATATACTTAAACAGTCTACATTTGTTTCTTCTTTTGTTGTAGAAATATCTCGTCAGTGATGCCACGCCCTCGCCTATTACTTTTGGCAGGTTACAAACTGCAAATAGAAATGAGACGGATTACTTCACCTTGTTGCTACATGTATAACGGATTTTTTTCGAACCCCCAAGCGATGCGACACAATTTTCATGCTATCCCGTCCTATGATACTATAGAATATGTTTCTCACGTGTCAAACAAAAAAAATCCCAACGGCGTTTAGACACAATAGCCCAGGATAATAAATGCTATTCAAATGGGGTCTACGATTGACACTTTAAGCCAGAAAACGGTTGATATTTTATCAAAAGAAATATTCATATTTTGAAAAGATAAAACTATATATTTGTGTGTAGATGATACTTCAGTGACAATAATCTATCTTTTTAGTGAACTGGATAATTCTGAACGGCAGAAATATTAAATAACTTTTTAAAAATATTTATAATTATATCCAAGTGCCCGGTACGTTCTCTCGCGTTTTTAAATGTCAATAACTCATTTTCATAACCAAGAGTGTGTGTTCAGTAAGAAGCTATATTTTTTTGTTTTCTATGGTTTTAGAAACTTCATTTATACATAATGATTATAATTACGTTTATTACAGTTCATCAACATTCCAATAATATCAATGTCAATTAATGGTCGACACAAAGTAAACCGAACCAGATGCTTGCGGTTATAAAATGCTTTAATACAACGATTCTGCCACTGTATCGTAATTTAATATACTTAATATATATATACGTAATAAAAAATGTCTTTACTAAGAATAAACATTTATGTTTAACACACATGAAGCAATGATATATATATGTAAGACGCTATAATTTAGTACTGAATAAAACAAACTTTGTTAACGCCGTTTCCTGAGTGTCCTTTAACCCTCAAATAGAGTTAGTTAATCATGAAATGGAGCTAAAAAACAATTGTTCCTACACCAATGTCGCTGAAAGATTGGTATAAAACGATGAGTTAAATGAAGACTATTTTCGTGAAGGATAACAAATCTTAAATACTTGTTGAATCACTCACCATCGACTTCTGTTGGCTCTGTAGTGGATTCAGCTTCTTCAGTTTTCGTTTGCAGAACAAAGGCGGATAACAACAGGACTGCCAACAACATACACTGAACTCTCATTTTGACGGATTCTAAAAACAGCACAGGCGTGTGTCCTGAAATGACGAAAGTGACCAAATATAAAATTAATAGAGTAGCACAATTGACAACAAGTGACAACGGGTACTATGATATGTAATGATATTGAACCACTGTGTAATAAATGCCAACGGGGAGAGGGTAAGTACGTGTACATATACATTTTTTTAGATTTACAATTGACGATTTCAACAATGGTTTAATGTTAGCAAGTGAATATTTAAACACATGATTACGTTAACAAACAATATAAATTTATGACTTGGAATAAGAACAAATTAATTCATAACGAAAGGATCAAAACAAAAGTAACAGAGCTTAATCATATATCAGCAATAAACAACATGAATAACTGGCAATATATTCAAAAACCGAGTTATAAACCTACAAGCAGATGATCATTTACTTGAAAAACAAATATTAGTAATTGACAACATCGACATTCGGCCCCTTCATTCAAAACGATACACTTCATTATTGATATTGTGTTGCTTTTTCAATGCCGGAATACTTGCGCTTAAGGACTCACACAACTAAATCAGCCAATCACGAAGTGTTTCATACGTTGTAGTCTCTACCGAACATTTGTTCCGGCTAAGTACAGTGATTCTGAATAATCTAAATAGCTAATTGTTGACATATTCTGCATTGAATGAAATCTATAGATATTTAACTTTACAAAAATGTATACGTTTGGTAGATTTTGATAGGTGATGGCGGATTGATATGGGGTCAAAAGTCAGAGGGTGTTCCCGTCCCGTTTCACTGGTTTGACATGTACATTTCCGGTTGTCCAAAGCAGACGGCCGTAGCGAACTAAGATGCCACGAAACTTCTGATAAAATGTCATTTGAAGTCTTTGCCATGTAAGCATCTGTGAATCCAGGCAGTTGTCACTAGTGTTGAACTTCAAATATTAAAGTTACAAGCTCTAAAGCTTAGTAATAACAAATAGTAAATTATTTAGTTGTGTGAGTCCTTAAACAATACTTGATTGGTGTTTCACTTTCTCATACATACATGTATGATGTTTGTGCCAATTCACCAAGACGAATACTTGTTGAAATCTGATAATGCGCAACAATATCTTGTGCGTTTAAATAATCATATTGACGGTCTATTACAGCAGAGATGCATTATGCATCCCAGGAAGACAATGTTTGATTTATAAAAGATCTGACATCAAGTCATAATTCATCATATCACATACCATAGGATAACCTAAAATCTTGATAATAAGCCTGAATCGAAAATAGGCCGGTCTTGAAAGTAAGTCTTGGATTTTCTGCAGGCAAATATATCTTGAAAATGTGCCGGCTTTTAAAATAGGCCATACTTTAAAGTAAATTTTAGATTTCTCGGAGTGAAATGTATCTCAAAGCTAAGCCAGCTATTTATTTGTTAATTAAGTTACATGGCTGTTAAATTACAGTATCGTTAGCTAGGAAATAGCATATCTATAGTTCTTAGGCATTTTTTGGAATATATTTGAAAATGAAAGTATAATTCACATAGAGAGTTGATCATAACGATGGCAAAATAAAACCTTTTTTAAAAAGAGGAGTATAAATCACCGAAAATAAGACGACTCATAAAATAAGACTTACTCGCCATACAAATAAATTACTTCGAAAATAAAACGGCCTTGAAAATACAGTAGGCCTGATTTCGAAATTAAGCCTGAAATTCCTTACAAAGAAAGAAAATAAGCCGCGGCTTATTATCGAGATTTTAGGATAGTTGTTTTCGCTGTGTGAACAGCTTCATGATTTCTGATATTTATATCATGTGATATTAACCACACATCGTACCAAAACCCCGGTTTTATATGATATATTATCCATCGCAATATGATAATCAAATTTGTGCATCTATTTTACAGCATATAATGAAATAACAAGTTTTATTAACAACGTCTTATCGAACTCCCCTAGTCTTTGTTCTTAAATACAGGAGTTTTATATAGGTTGTACTTGAAATAATTCCTGTATATTCAAAAATAGAAGATCAAAACTAAAAATACTTACGTTGGAGGAGTACTTGTGTACCAATAACCAGTCAGTCTGCTACACGAGGATGTCTCTGTGGTCAAAGTTTATATAGGTGTCTGTAACATGTAACATTTGGAGCCTGCAGACTTTAAGTCTCGCAATCAAACTCGCATGACCAAACATCTGACAATAAACAGTGTGCATACAATTTCATAGGCAATGTGTTCCTGTTTTATATGACTCATTTGTAAATTAAAAGGTAACTAATTGCACATGTGACACCCAGAGAACGTATCAAGGAATTATGCAGATGGTCAGAGAAACTCTTACAGAGAGTTATAGAAAACCACACAGAGGGTGATAGATAACCATACAGAGTGTCATAGAAAACCATAAAGAGGGTCATAGAAAACCATACAGAGGGTCATAGAAAACCATACAGAGGGTCATAGAAAACCATGCAGAGGGTCATAGAAAACCATACTGAGGGTCATAGAAAACCATGCAGAGGGTCATAGAAAACCATACAGTGTCATAGAAAACCATACAGAGGTTTATAGAAAACCAGACAGAGGGTTATAGGAAACCATACAGAGGGTTATAGAAAACCATACTGAGGGTTATAGGAAACCATACAGAGGGTTATAGAAAACCACATAGAGGGTCATAGAAAACAATACAAGGGGGTTATAGAAAACATACACAGGTCAAATAAAATCATACAGAGTCATAGAAAAACCATACAGAAGGTCATAGGAAACCATACAGAGGGTCACAGAAAACCATACAGAAGGTCATTGAAAACCATACAGAGGGTCATGGAAAACCATACAAAGGGTCATAGAAAACAATACAGGGGGTTATAGAAAACCATACAAAGAGTCATAGAAAATCATACAGAGGTTCATAGAAAAACCATACAGAAGGTCATAGAAAACCATACAGAGGGTCACAGAAAAACATACAGAGGGTCATAGAAAACCATACAGAGTGTCATAGAAAACCATACAAAGGGTCATGGAAAACCATAAAGAGGGTCTTAGAAAACCATACATGGGGTCCTAGAAAACCTCCAAGAGGGTCATAGAAAACCATACAAAGGGACATAGAAAACCATACACAATTTCAAAGAAAACCATACAGAGAGTTATAGAAAACCATACAGTGGTCCTAGAAAACCATACAGTGGGTCATAGAAAACCTAAAAGAAGTCAAATAAAACCATACAAAGAGTCATAGAAAATCATACAGAGGGTCAAAGAAAAACCATACAGAAGGGCATAGAAAACCATACAGAGGGTCACAGAAAACCATACAGAGGGTCATAGAAAACCATACAGAGTGTCATAGAAAACCATACAAAGGTCATGGAAAACCATAAAGAGGGTCTTAGAAAACCATAAATGGGGTCCTAGAAAACCTCCCAGAGGGTCATAGAAAACCATACAAAGGGTCATAGAAAACCATACACAATTTCAAAGCAAACCATACAGAGGGTTATAGAAAACCATACAGTGGTCCTAGAAAACCATACAGAGGGTCATAGAAAACCATACAGAGGGTCATACAAAACCTAAAAGAGGTCAAATAAAACTATACAAAGGGTTATAGAATACATACAGAGGGTCATAAAAACCATACAGAGGGTCATTGAATACCATACAGATGTAAAAAAAAACATATAGAGGGTCATAGAAAACCATAGGGAGGTCAAAGAAAACGAACACAGGTCAAAGCAAACCATAAAGTGGGTCATAGAAAAATCATACAGGGATCCTGTAAAACCATACATAGGGTCATAAACAACCATACAGAGGGTCATTGAAACCATACAAGGGGTCCTTGAAAACCACACAAAAGGTCATAGAAAGCCATACAGAGGGTCATAGAAAACCATGCAAAGGGGTCATAGAAAACTATACAGTGGTCCTAGAAAACCATACAGTGGTCCTAGAAAACCATACAGGGGGTCATAGAAAACCAAACAAAGGGTCAAAGAAAAACATACAGAGGGTCATAGAAACCATACAGAGGGTCATTGAAAACCATACGGAGGTCAAAGAAAACCATATAGAGGGTCATTGGAAACCACACAGACTGTCATAGAAAATTATACAAGGGCCATAGAAAACCATACAAAGGGTCAAAGAAAACCATACAGAGGGTTATAGAAAATCATACAGAGCATCATAGAAAACCATACAGAGGGTCAAAGAAAACCATACAGAGGATCCTAGAAAACCATACAGGGGTCATAGAAAACCAAACAAAGGGTCAAAGAAAACCATACAGAGGGTCATAGAAAACCATACACAAGTTCATAGAAAACCATACAGAGAGTTATAGAAAACCATACAGTGGTCCTAGAAAACCCTACAGAGGGTCATAGAAAACCAAACAAAGGGTCAAAGAAAAACATACAGAGGGTCACAGAAAACCATACAGAGGGTCATTGAAAACCATACGGAGGTCAAATAAAACCATATAGAGGGTCATAGGAAACCACACAGACTTGTATAGAAAACCATACAAGGGTCATAGAAAACCATACAAAGGGTCAAAGAAAACCATACAGAGGGTCATATAAAACTATACACAGTGTCATAGTAAACCAAACCGAGGGTTATAGAAAACAAAACAGAGGGTCATAGAAAACAAAATAGAGGGTCATAGAAAACAAAACAGAGGGTCATAGAAAACCATACAGGGGTCATAGAAAACCATACAGAGGGTCATATAAAACTATACACTGGTCCTAGAAAACCATACAGAGGGTCATAGAAAACCAAACAAAGGGTCAAAGAAAAATATACAGAGGGTCATAGAAAACCATACAGAGGGTCATTGAAACCATACGGAGGTAAAAGAAAACCATATAGAGGGTCATGGGAAACCACACAGACTTGTATAGAAAACCATACAAGGGTCATAGAAAACCATACAAAGGGTCAAAGAAAACCATACAGAGGGTTATAGAAAATCATACAGAGCATCATAGAAAACCATACAGAGGGTCATAGAAAACCATACAGAGGGTCACAGAAAATGATACAGAGGGTCATAGAAAATGATACAGAGGGTCATAGAAAATGATACAGAGGGTCATAGAAAGCCATACAAGAGGGTCAAAGAAAGCATACAGAAATTACTCGCGTTTCCTTTTGTATTTCCTCTGCAACCAATGAGATGATTTCTGAAATCTTCATCTCTTTTCTGTTCGAGCTCGGCTGATTGAGAGCAGTATTGGCCGTACACGTGAAAAATGATTCGGTATAACTCTAAGTTTATGACAGACTTATTTTTACCAAAAGCAAAATCTCGAAAATCTCCCGCCATCCAAAAATCATTGTACTTGTGAAATGAAGTTTCATCAGTATGAGGAAGTGGACGTTTATGAATATTCTTATTAATATGTCATGCTGTTTTTGTTTTGTTTTTAGTTTGTAAATAATGCAGTCTTATTTTGAGAACACTTTTCGGGTGTCGGTATAAAGTAGAAGACCCTTATCCCCCCCCATGTCCCCACTTACACCCTGCCCCCTTAGACTCCTTATCTTATTCACTTTAACTTTAAAATGTTTCGGTGTGGGACTTTTATTTGTCTATAGTTTAACCAGTTGAGTTTGGGTTATGATTTTATTGAAGCTTCTGTATTCTCTGAAGTATTTTCTCTTTTGATTTTAATCATTCCGGCGATTTGTTATATTTTTCGCGATTTATTGTTTTTATCTTCCACATATCTTGCATTATAAAAATTGTGCATAACATTTCAAAAGCAAGATGTTTCACATGTCTCGCTTGCAATTTACTTACCCTCATCCTCATCCCCACCGACCCATACCATCCCCCACCAACCGCCTCCCGTTAGTATTTGTCAAAATACAAAAGAGGCACTCTCAAGATTATACTTCTCCAAAAGGTAGCGTCAATGATATTGTTTTGTGTGCGATCTATAGAACCACATGCTGGAAATATCAACTTGAAAAAGTGGATGTTTTCTCTTAATAATATTTCATTGAAATGAAATTGCCAATACTTATTTTAAAATAAAAATAGTTTACTCCTTTAAACGCAGATTTTACTTATGTTTTATCCGAGAAGAACCATTTTACATTTATGAATATGAAGATAAGCTTCTAAAATCTCAATACTGGTACCACAACAATAAAATATTTTGGTGTACTTGTGCGACTTATTTGATATTATCCCTGAAACCGGTCATATCGTCTGTTTTCGACAACTGTGCACATGACACACACTATGAAATGTTGATATCGACAGGTGTATCTATAATAACATACTTAGCAATATACATGTGTTGACCATGCGATCCAAATATAATGGATAAGGCGACTCGATGTCTGTCGACAACGGATAAAAATCGATTAGTCCTTCCTCCCACGAATAAGATGAATTAATCGATACTATGCGCATATCATATGCAATTTGTATGTTGGATACGTTTTCTAATATCAATTAGTCAGCACCCGTTTTCGGTCAACTAAGGATGTTTCGAGAAGTCATCGGGCGCTCCAATCAGAGAACAATGGAGTTGTTGACACCGTTATTTACAAATTTCAGCCTACTTTTGTTACTTTTCAGTACATGGTGTTATAATTCATCTTCCCCGAACCCTTTGATAGTTTCTCTCCTTTTTAGTACCTTCCTGATATCCTATTGTTCAGCTGAGTGCATTTTGGAGCTGTTGAACATCTCGTCAAATGCATCAATCGTGTTGATACTTCATTCAACCCACAAGTAAAGAAAAAAGATATACAGGAAATATTACAATATCTTCAGTAATATGCATTTATTTTTATCAATGTATAACTTACAATCCTAGAAGGACGAAACAGCTGTATGGTGCAGTTTAATTCATTTTTTCGGCATACTGTATCTATTACTTAATTTAAAAGGAGCAGCACATGTGTGGGTAACGTCATCTTTACTCGTATGGCTATCATAGTTATGTTTTGACATTTTTTCACTGTTGCTGCGAACACGTGAAAAAAAATATTAGCCACACTCAGGAATTACATTTGGTATTACTAGAAAAGAAAATATCAAGCGTCAACAAAACGAAACGATTGGATGAAAACCATTGAGGGCAGCTTTAAATTTCCCCATTTTCGTTATGAAAATGTCATATTTCTCACTAGTGAAACAATGATTTGTTCAGTGTACCCTTTCCTGCATCATGTACACTGTACTCGGCACACAAATATTTTATGAAAGAGGTGATTGATGAATGCATTCTGTTATCTTTCCCTAAATCCATGCAACGAAAAAGATATCGCTGTTTGAAAACTTAATTTAACTGGAAATATTTTTGAAACGATTTTAAAAAAACAAGTAAGACAACCTGTAAGAATTTGTTTTAAAGAATGCTGTGGAGGTAAAGCCTTTTAGCAAATTGTGAAACTTGTTTTATTCTACAAATTTAAATTTGACATGGAAGGTGTCACTGATTTGAACACTCACCTTAGCATTTAAAATATATAAAATGCACATGTAAACGTAAACGTTTTATTTTTGAAATCGCGTGAAACCATATTCGAGTATTTTCATTTCTATATTTACGTCAATGAAACATTTAATTTAACATTTCAGATGTTAATTATTTGTTTTTTCTCCACTGACTGCCTTCAGAATCAGCATCGGGAGTTAATATGTTCGTCTTCCTAATGGATAGATAAATGCGTTTTATAGCCGACACTATGTCGTCACCTTTTAATGGACCTACCCAAGGCATTCGGCTGCATTCTTCATATTCTGTCATTTGGCAAGATGCTAATCGATTGGCTTTATGATGTTGCTTTAGTACATCACGTGACTGAATACTGCTTTCCCATTGGCTACACACATGGGTACTATGCAGCGATAGTGCCCGCTCACCCGGGCACTATCAAATTTGGCGCGATATTCAACGTGAATCCATTATGACGTCACTATTAAGTTACGTCATTTTGTTTGGAGAGTACAATTATTGGCGCGAAAATAGACATGGATCATGAGTTGCTTGAAAATGGCTCTCTTTGGAATCGGCCGAAAGATGACCATGGTTTATTACTATAAAACAAGTTTTGATGTATAAGTAAGCGGAAGGGTGATGTACTAAACCCATTATGGCCCTGTTGAGAGGGCACTATTGCCTCAAAGTATTGCCTCGTGATGGAATAGTGCCCTCGCCTTCGGCTCAGGCACTGTTTCATCCCTCGACAATACTATGAGGCAACAGTGCCTCGTAGGGACTCAAATGGTCTCGGTATAGTTATGCAGACGGCAAATATTTCATTAAATAGAAGTAACTAAGTTGACAGCCCAACGAAAATTCCTGAGGAGGAGAGTTTGCTGATAATAGGTTTGTTTTCTTTCCAAAGAGGACATCTTTTATTGCATCTAATTTTGATTTCTGTTCTTCGGCTTGGTAACTATGTAACAAGACATAAAAAAGGATGGAGAGGTTTCGGGAGAAGCTTTACGACTTTAGATTTATTTCATGTTGCTTGTTTGACAAAATGGCAATAAGAATGTTGTGGGTCCTGGATTGCACTTCAAGATATTAGAAGAATGCTTTTATTTAACAAAGTTTGTTTTTGCATAATTTAAAAAAAGAGGACATTTTAGTGTTTCCAAAGGTCAATTCTACAATTAATGACAAGGAATCAGGGCCGCGGTAGTCGAGTGGTTAAGGTGTCCCGACATTCTACCACTAGCCCTCCACCACTGGGCCGTAGTGGCCGAGTGGTTAAGATGTCCCGACATTCTACCACTAGCCCCCAACTCTGGGCCAAGTGGTTAAGGTGTCCCGATATTCCACTACTAGCCCTCCATCTCCGGGCCGTGGTGGCCGAGTGGTTAAGGTGTTCCGACATTCTACCACTATCCCCCCACCTTTGGGGCGCGGTGGCCGATTGGTTAAGGTGTCCCGACATTCTACTACTAGACCTCCACATCTAGGCCGCGGTGGCTGAGTTGTTGATGTGTCCCGACATTCTACCACTAGCTCTCCACCTCTGGGCCGAGTGGTTAAGGTGTCCCGACATTCAACCCCTAGCCCTCCATCTCTGGGCCGCGGTGGCCGATTGGTTAATGTGTCCCGACAGTCTACCACCAGACCGCCACCTCTGGGCCGTGGTGGCTGATTTGTTAAGGTGTCCCGACATTCTACCACTAGACCTCCACCTCCGGGCCGCGGTGGCCGAGTGGTTAAGGTGTCCCGACATTCTACCACTAGCCCCCACCTCTGGGCCAAGTGGTTAATGTGTCCCGACATTCCACTACTAGCCCTCCACCTCTGGGCCGCGGTGGCCGAGTGGTTAAGGTGTCCCGACATTCTTCCACTAGCCCCCCACCTCTGGGCCGCGGTGGCCGATTGGTTAAAGTGTCCCGACATTCTACCACTAGACCTCCACCTCTGGGCCGCGGTGGCCGATTGGTTAATGTGTCCCGATATTCTACCACTAGACCTCCACCTTTGGGCTGTGGTGGCCGATTGGTTAAGGTGTCCCGACATTCTACCAATAGCCCTCCACCTCTTGGCTGCGAGTTCGAATCCCATGTGGGGCAGTTGCCAGGTACTGACCTAAGGTCGGTTGTTTTTCTCCGGGTACTCCGGCTTTTCTCAACATCCAATAACTTGCACGCCCTTAATTGACCCTAGCTGTTGATATGACGTTAAACCAAAAAATCTAAACCAAATCTTTTGTCTAAGGTAATCCGGTTTTTGAACAGACTGCGAAATGAGTTCAGAAAGAAAGGGGGTTACCAGACTTTTTGTAGACTGACCCATACCTGGAATGGCCAACTGTGTTGTTGTGTAAAGCTGATTAATATTGACCTCATGAATTTCAATCACTTTTCGAATACGAACACAATATAATCATCTTACCTGCATATCACGTAGGTATGGGCTTCGACTCACTGGGAGCCTGAGATGAGATAAGTTACAAATAATGTATGTGAGATTAAGGTTATCTCTGTGATACTTTTTCTAGTATATCTCATATGCTATGTTATGTTTATACGTTTGATTCAGTTCTTTTTAAGTATAAAATGCATATATGAAATATGTTTTATTTTTTCTGTTGTTAATTTAAAAAAAAAAAAGGTGTTTATCTATGTTTTATCGAAAAAAATATCACCGCAATGCTTATGGTATTATACTTGTGATATTCGGCGATTAAACATATTTATTGAATTATCAATTTTGAATATTATATGCGTGTAAGTGTTGTTATAGGTACAGCTATTCAGTCGAAATAAATTATGTTGATGTATATCGATCGATTGAAACCCAAAACCCTACAGTCTTAGCCATACGGTTCCAATCGAATTTAGCATAATTTATCACTAGGATAACCGGTAAAGATGAGTGTATGTAAGGCATAAAAGTAAAATATACTCCCTCGGTGCAAATAATATGACTCAAAGGAAAATGAAATAAAATATGAAAGAGAACATATACAGTGTTTGGTTCTAAGTTTATCCTTTTTGTGACATGTCGAGTTGGCGCAGTGGTAGCGGCCGTTGTATTTCTTGGTAGGCGATTGGGTACGGGAGATCTTGAGTTCGAGTACCGGACAGGGCAGGAGTCAAAAATTGTCTCCCTTCATCATTCGTGTTTCCATGTTATTCATATTGAACTTTACGAATAAACAAAAGAGAGAAATAGCAATACACACATTAAACCATCTGGAAATTTTGTTATAATCAATAGCTTTAAGATAAAACAATAAAAGTGGTTTACGCTTTTGGATGCTACACATGACACGCGTCATAGAAATTAACACCAACATCTGTTAATGTAATAACACACTTCGCTAGACATAAGTCCTTCCTCCCACGAATAAGATGAATCAATCGATACTATACGTATATCATATGCAATTTGTATGTTGGATACGTTTTCTAATATCAATAAGTCAGCACTCGTTTTCGGTCAACTAGGGATGTTTCGAGAAGTCATCGGACGCTCCAATCAGAGAACAATGGAGTTGTTGACATCGTTATTTACAAATTTCAGCCTACCTTTTTTATTTTTCAGTACATGGTGTTATAATTCCTCTTCCCCGGACTCGTTGATAGTTTCTCTCATTTTCTGTAACATCCTGACATCCTATTGTTCATAAGAGCGTTGCTCCCCCCCCCCCCCCAATCCCCCAGCAAAGTTTTGCTTGTTAATACCTACACGAAGTTCCTTCCCCTATCCTACACATTACCTACACGAACGAAGAAGCCATCCTGTTGGGAAAACGAAAAAGCTTCACAATTAATCACGTCTTACTTGGCTTTGATCAGCTATTTCCGACAGGATAAATAAAGAGTAGAAAACATTGCATTTAATGTATATTGTATCATTTCATAAGGGGTGGGAGCGTGGGTCGGGCAGGTGATTGGAATCGAATTCGGTCATATTTTTGACGAATACTCTATCTACTGACCCTTTATATTTTCGCACGAGAACAAATTCAGATCTACTTCTGCTAGCACTGGACATTATTCTGTGGATACAGTTTTACTTATCTTCCTTTCATACAAAATTCTACCAATGTGAACATGATCAGCTACCCCTTTACGATATTTCCGTTTTTGAGCTCAAATTTACAACTTCAAACATTCACCTTACGATTCCCCAAATAAATGATAAATTCCGTCACCCTTGGCAAAAACAACTTCTAATGTATGCGTTCTTTCACATTCAAACAAGTATCGGTTTTTAATACTTAGACACCAAGACGCCTGCTTGCCAATACCTTTGCAATCAATAGTTAATTCTTTTGTTTTTGTTTTACATTAGCGTTTGAGAAGGCAGACAGACAGGCAGGCAGGCAAGCAGGCAAACCTACGAGAGCTACACCGTGTTATTTTTCATCTTTACTTTTTGGGATAGAATTTGTGAAAATAAACCAGCATTATGGGGCAACATAGAATTTATAAGATAACACATCATAATAGGACGACAACATAATTATGTTATGATAATAAATCTGTATGCCCATTATGGGCACCACTTTGTTTAGTACAAATCACACATATGGGAATAGGTCTATTCATATACATACTATAAATGAAGTAGGGTTAAGAATAATTTTTGTGCAAATATTGCTTCTGAAGAATTCATTGAATTGTTATTATCTTTAAAGCTCAGGTCAGTTCAGGTTATAGCTTATAATTAGATATCGATTGAAATAAACAAATGCCATGTATGACACTTAGATATTTGTGAGTTATTTTGTACTACTGTAATGTAATTTCTTCTTGTGGCGATATGTATGTCTTTATATGATTTAACAGCAGCACTGTACAACAATAATCAATATGTTATGTGTTTAGTATGTCTGTTTTATAAAGGTTATGCCTCAAAACAGCCGATATGGCCAAGGAAAAAAAAAATGAATTCCAGGATTAGGAACACACTGTTTACAATACAGCTATTATGATTCATGATATAAGGTAAGCAACTCGTACTAAAGACAATCTATTTGATATTGATTACCATACCAAAATTATCCAAAAATACAATCGATAGAGTAAGCATTGCGATACTGAATGTCTCAATACCAATATCAATATTTTAATATAAAATGTATTATATCTACCAAAGCGTCAACAAAATCATAATCCGAACTTAAAATCGGTTAAACTAGGGGGAAATTCTAAAAAGGAAAGATCAACAAATAAAACCTTGTAAAAGTACAAGAGAATAATACCAGGTGTTCCGAAAGAGTAACAGTCTTCTGCTTCATCGATGACACCTGTCATGTAAATCTTGGTCACTTCCATGTTAACATCAAGTCCTCGAAATGAGAACCGAGTCAATCAAAACAAGTAAGCACACTAATGAGCATTCCCAAAGAAGCCAACCGTCATACCACACAAATATACAGAATATTTCTAAATTAGACATATATTGCGACCAAAAAACGTGCCCATAGTTCTGATCAACCTACATCTCTCGAATCCATGTGTTGCTAGTTTGTCAGCAGTCGACATCAATCAAGAAAATCAGGATATTTAGAGCAAGTAATAGCATAACGAGTCAACTGCGACATGTACACATTATAGGTTGGAGATGTTTCTGTCAATAAATGGAAAGTTTATGATCGGAAAATTGAACCCTTAACGCGAGATCAGAGGCACTCTTTTATGTTTATGTGAGACATTGTAATGTATAGGGTGGAAAAATCAAATCTTTCGATCGAAAACACATTTTTAGAAGAAGGTGCTCAATATTGATCAGAACATCTTTCGAGTTTTTCAAATTCACACCCCGTCAATTCAACCTCTGGAGTATGCAGTGTCACAGTAAGACTGTAGCCCAGATTTAATGGTACTAAAAATGGTAGTAAGACTTTTCGATAAAGGCGTGATTGAGCACTGAACAGAGACAGGGACATAACATTGCAGATAAGGATTCCTGTGTAGTTTCGGTATCCAATAAAACCGAGGTTAAGTGGTAAGTTTGCATCCTGTTTGTGTTGTGCCTTTTCTCAAATGGCATCGTTATTAAAACCAGAAAATCGATGTCGAATCACCATTGTCCGGTTCCTATCCTATAGGGTAAGAGCGCTTACGTAAGAGAAACGATTCGGCCTATTTAGTAACAGAGATATTCGTAATAAATACGGAAAACTTCCATTTTTCTTGAATAAGGCCCTTACCATGACTCGAATGGATATCTTTACTAAGGCGAGATATCTGAAGAATCAAAATCTTATTTCAGGTACTTGGACCTAGGATGGAAGGATCGTGATTGTACTAATGGCAACCGGAAAACAACCACTGCTATGTTAGACCACATCCAGGCATGCACAGATCCCCTCCCAGATCACATAATAGGCCCCGTGCACCTCTTACAGCAAGAAAACTAACAATTTTTAAGACACCACAACACATGCTTATGACACATCGCCTGTTTCCTCATGAGGTTATGACTACAGCTAAGTACAGCGGCGTTTTATAATGACTATTAGTGTATCATTATGTTTGATAAGCATTATCATTAAAATCCAATATTACACTGTAGTTCTTATTCACACGTGTTTCTCCTTTTCCTACTGTATCATTTTAGAATCGCATTCGAATTGCGTGTTTATAGTGAAAACCGTAAATTGATATCTGATGCATATATTCACTCAATAAGATAAATGTACAAAAAAAGATTAAGATATATTATCGTGGACCAATCAATAATGTAATAATGATCAGTATTTATTAAATAAGTAAACTATGATCCATTTATTAATTCTTTATCATAAATTTAATCATGATTTGCTTTTCGTCCGATTCCATCTTTCTCCATCCTAGTTGCATGTACCTAGTGTCTTTATTACAGCTGTACTCATACATAATCAAACAATAACTAGTTTAATCCCCATGCTGTACTGTCAAGTCACCCTTATCTTTACTGTGTTATTACAATACACGGAGAATATATATCTACCAGTAATCATAACACACTTCACTGAGCATGTAAGGAAGTGAAAATATATACATACATATTGTATGATTTTAACATACTTAAATACAAGGGAGACCACTCGTTCGGTCTTACTACGTTGCTGACTTAAGTCGTATTATCACCAATACCGATTTTACATGTAACAAGTAACTATTTCGTTTTATTATAATACCAAGGGAAATAGACGAAGTAATTATTTGGTCTAAAGGAAACGAAACCATATCACCCACATATCTTAAATATTGAAGGTAAATATTACATAACACTAAGTAAAAAAATGAATTATGCTACAAAAAATATAATCCAATGATTAGTTAGGAACTATATTTTTCTCGGAATATTTAAGACGTACGCATCTACTTTCACTTGGACAGCTATACCATATTTTCATGCGCGTGACGAGGGTGCATTGGAAAAGAAAGAAGTTTAGACAAACAAATCCCTAGCACTGTTGATATCTCTGATTTAAATATGTTTTAGTTTGATTAGTGTTGCTGGAGAAATATAATACATGGTCAGTGTCTTAAAATATAAACTGTGTTTTTGGCTTTGGACCGAAAAACAAGAGTGGCTCGCCATTTTTTTCTTTCTAACCCTTGCCAAAATACAGCTTATATTTTAAGATATTGACCATGTATTCTCTATATATTCTTCTTTCAAGTATTGTCGGACAACCATATTCCCTTGTCGTAGATATAAATGTTCCTACAATGTACCTCTGGATTTCTCGATCGGATTTTCGGTAAAAATTATTTTACAAATTAAATATTATCTATTGTGTATAAAACCTGCATGATAACATTGAGTTTGCCGAAGTTTTAACGTACAAACCGACTACCATCTATATTAGGTTACAGTCGCTACCGAAAGTGGGAATACACCATTTACATGGAACGTCACTTTCGGGAAATTAAAAAAATACATGTGTACGATATATGCGGTTTATGACCATAGGTGGTTGTATTTTTTTCTTCGAAAAATAATATTGACATCTAAACATTATCATGTGGTACAAGGTACACGCGTAATTGTAAAAAAGTACTTGAAATCATTAAGCGTTAAGGTATTGATTAATGCGTCAGTACCACGTTCAACATATCAATCATTCATCCAGCCATTGGATATCTATACAAAACATACATAAACGACACACTAATACCTACATATACAAACATAGTTGTAAACATGGTAATATGACGTCACAAATGCACATTTGTGACGTCATATGCCTTCCTTCATATGCATTGTTTGTCACCATTCAACATTTCACTAATGTTGCAAGTAATGTAGGAATTGCTTAAACGTATTATTTTCGTGCATCATCTCATTTTACGGCTCAGTTGAACACATACATTACACTGTTTAAACTACATTAATTATACTGAATAAACATTCGACATTAAATTGATCACCTTTTTATCTTTGATCAACTTGTTAAGATCGTCGTCTTGATACAGGCGATTGTATAACTATTCAATTTAACATAAAAACAAACAATGTTCTTCTTCGTGTCCAACCATGTAACGTCAGTCTCACTGATTTGTTTGGTGTTTCTGACACGTCATATTTTTATACAATTTCCAAATGTGGAACAAAAAATTGTAAGACTTGCGGTATACTGATTACCGACAAGAGATACCAAAGTTCCCTCACTCAAAAAGAATACTCTACGAACAGTTTTGAAAACTTGACCTGTAAAACGTCAAATGTTGTGTACGGTATTGAGTGTTCTCTGTGTGGTTTACTTTATATCGGTGAAACAAAAGGCCAGTTGCGACAGAGAAAAAAAGGTCACCGTTCGGCAGTAAATCAGGACGAGAATCAATGTTTATATCAGCATTTCAATCTCCCTGACCATTCAATTTTATCTATGACTGTCCGTATTCTGGAGAAAATCTATCACCCTACTAATAATCCAACACCCAGCACTCCGTACCGTAGAAAGCGTAGGGAACACTATATTAGACTTCTTGGCACTGCTATGCCATATGGGTGCAATGATCGTATAGATTCGGTGGGAAATTTGTCCAGTCCTGTATGCAGTCAAACTAATGCAATGTCTTTGTTTACTTCCAAAGGAGACGTTTTCGTAGCCATGGACATCGGCATTACAACAGTCCAACAGAATGCAGTGTAAAATTTGAAGACCTTATGGTCACTTTAAATGGACCATTGGGTGTTCATCGTGTTCGTACCACACTATGTTCACTGCCTCGGACTGTTTTAAAAACTGTTCCGGATGACCTTTGGAAACTGGCATCGAGGCTCCATAAGATAATTGATGATGTGGCAGAAATTCGACTATTTAGGCCCGTACGAACGGACGACCATGAGCCACCAGCGACTCAACATTTTATGAATTTTAATACCTACACAAAGTTCCTTCCCCTATCCTACACATTACCTACACGAACGAAGAAGCCATCCTGTTGGGAAAAACGAAAAAGCTTCACAATTAATCACGTCTTACTTGGCTTTGTTCAGCTATTTCCGACAGTATAAATAAAGAATAGAAAACATTGCATTTAATGTATATTGTATCATTTCATAAGGGGTGGGAGCGTGGGTCGGGCAGGTGATTGGAATCGAATTCGGTCATATTTTTGACGAATACTTTATCTACTGACCCTTCATATTTTCGCACGAGAACAAATTCAGATCTACTTCTGCTAGCACTGGACATTATTCTGTGGATACAATTTTACTTATCTTCCTTTCATACAAAATTCTACCAATGTGAACATGATCAGCTACCCCTTTACGATATTTCCGTTTTTGAGCTCAAATTTACAACTTCAAACATTCACCTTACGATTCCCCAAATAAATGATAAATTCCGTCACCCTTGGCAAAAACAACTTCTAATGTATGCGTTCTTTCACATTCAAACTAGTATCGGTTTTTAATACTTAGACACCAAGACGCCTGCTTGCCAATACTTTTGCAATCAATAGTTAATTCTTTTGTTTTTGTTTTACATTAGCGTTTGAGAAGGCAGACAGACAGGCAGGCAGGCAAGCAGGCAAACCTACGAGAGCTACACCGTGTTATTTTTCATCTTTACTTTTTGGGATAGAATTTGTGAAAATAACACAGCATTATGGGGCAACATAGAATTTATAAGATAACACATCATTATAGGACAACATAATTATGCTATGATAATAAATCTGTATGCTCATTATGGGGACCACTTTGTTTAGTACAAATCACACATATGGGAATAGGTCTATTCATATACATACTATAAATGAAGTAGGGTTAAGAATCATTTTTGTGCAAATATTGTTTCTGAAGAATTCATGGAATTGTTATTATCTTTAAAGCTCAGTTCAGTTCAGGTTATAGCTTATAATTAGATATCGATTGAAATAAACAAATGCCATGTATGACACTTAGATATTTGTGAGTTATTTTGTACTACTGTAATGTAATTTCTTCTTGTGTTGATATGTATGTCTTTATATGATTTAACAGCAGCACTGTACCACAATAACCAATATGTTATGTTTTTAGTATGTCTGTTTTATAAAGGTTATGCCTCAAAACAGCCGATATGGCCAAGGAAGAAAAAAACTGAATTTCAGGATTAGGAACACACTGTTTACAATACAGCTATTATGATTCATGATATAAGGTAAGCAACTCGTACTAAAGACAATCTATTTGATATTGATAACCATACCAAAATTATCCAAAATACAATCGATAGAGTAAGCATTGCGATACTGAATGTCTCAATACCAATATCAATATTTTGATATAAAATGTATTTGTATCTACCAAAGCGTCAACAAAATCATAATCCGAACTTAAAATCGGTTAAACTAGGGGGAAATTCTAAAAAGGAAAGATCAACAAATACAATCTTGTAAAAGTACAAGAGAATAATACCAGGTGTTCCGAAAGAGTAACAGTCTTCTGCTTCATCGATGACACCCGTCATGTAAATCTTGGTCACTTCCATGTTAACATCAAGTCCTCGAAATGAGAACCGAGTCAATCACAACAAGTAAGCGTACTAATGAGCATTCCCAAAAAAGCCAACCGTCATACCACACAAATATACAGAATATTTCTCAATGAGACATATATTGCGACCAAAAATCGTGCCCATAGTTCTGATCAACCTACATCTCTCGAATCCATGTGTTGCTAGTTTGTCAGCAGTCGACATCAATCAAGAAAATCAGGATATTTAGAACAAGCAATAGCATAACGAGTCAACTGCGACATGTACACATTATAGGTTGGAGATGTTTCTGTCAATAAATGGAAAGTTTATGATCGGAAAATTGAACTCTTAACGTGAGATCAGAGGCACTCTTTTATGTTTGTGAGAGACATTGTAATGTATAGGGTGGAAAAATCAAATCTTTCGATCGAAAACACATTTTTAGAAGAAGGTGCTCAATATTGATCAGAACATTTTCGAGTTTTTCAAATTCACACCCCGTCAATTCCACCTCTGGAGTATGCAGTGTCACAGTAAGACTGTAGCCCAGATTTAATGGTACTAAAAATGGTAGTAAGACTTTTCGATAAAGGCGTGATTGAGCACTGAACAGAGACAGGGACATAACATTGAAGATAAGGATTCCTCTGTAGTTTCGGTATCCAATAAAACCGTGGTTAAGTGGTAGGTTAACATCCAGTTTGTGTTGTGCCTTTTCTCAAATGGCATCGTTATTAAAACCAGAAAATCGATGTCTAATCATTGTCCGGTTCATATCCTATAGGGTAAGAGCGCTTACGTAAGAAAAACGATTCGGCCTATTTAGTAACAAAAATATTCGTAATGAATACGGAAAACTTCCATTTTTCTTGAATAAGGTCCTTACCATGACTCGAATGGATATCTCTACTAAGGCGAGATATCTGAAGAAACATAATCTTACATCAGGTACTTGGACCCAGGATGGAGGGATCGTGTTCGTACTAATGGCAACCGGAAAACAACCACTGCTATGCTAGACCACCTCCAGGCATACACAGATCCCCTCTCAGATCACATAACAGGCCCCGTGCACCTCTTACAGCAAGAAAGCTAAGAATTTCTACGACATCATAACACATGCTTGTGACACAGCGTCTCATTCTTCATGCAGTTATGACTACAGCTAAGTACTGCGGTGTTTTATAGTGACCGTAAAGTTATCATTATGTTTGATAAGCATTATCATTAAAATCTAATATTACACTGTAGTTCTTATTCACCCGTGTTTCTCCTTTTCCTACTCTTTCATTTTAGAATCGTATTCAAATTGCGTGTTTAAAGTGAAGACCGTACCTGACAACTGATGCATATACATGTATGCACCCATTATTATGATGTCCAAAACAAATAAGATATATTAAAAGGTGGACCAATCAATAATGTAATAATGATCAGTATTTATTATATAAGTAAACTATGATCCATTTATTAATTCTATATCATAAATTTAATCACGATTTGCTTTTTGTCCGATTCCATGTTTCTCTATCCTAGTTGCATGTATCTTTATTACAGTTCTGTCCATACATAATCAAACAATAACTAGTTTAATCCCCATGCTGTACTGTAAAGTCATCCTTATCTTTACTGTGTTATTAAAATAAACGGAGAATATATATCTGCCAGTATTCATAACACCCTTCACTGAGCATGTAAGGTAGTGAAAATATATACATACATTTTGTATGATTTTAACATACTTTAATACAAGGGAGACCACTCGTTCGGTCTTACTACGTTACTGACTTGAGTCGTATTATCACCAATACCGATTGTACATGTAACAAGTAACTAATACGTTTTATCTTAATACCGACGGAAATTGACGAATTAATTATTTAAAAGATGTTATAATGAATTAACTTATACATGTACACTATGTATCCACATACACGGATAAGTGTTATTTTGTGTATAAGATTTTATCATGTCAATCGACTAGACCAACTAAATGTTTTCCTTGAATTGTTCTGGTTTTTTTCCACTTCAAGCTCTTTACATACATTAAACAAATCACCCAGCCCCTCTCTCCGAACAGCGGTTGCTTCTTTTTTCATTCACATTTTATGCCATGATCTAGCCCTAAATCAATCACGTCTACAATACAATTGTAACATTGATGCATACATTTATTTATTTTTATATGTACTGTGTCTATCTATGAAAATCACATATTTATAGGATTTACTCCTGTTTTTTTCTTTACATGATCATGAAGGTATTTCGTTATATCTTAATCACACACAAGCATAACAGGAAAACCTTTAAAATTAGTTTTTATGTTGCGACAATGAAGCCAAAATATAAAAGTAATTTAATGAAAAAGTCAACAGTTTTGTTCAAAACAACTACGTTTCGTTCGGGTAATTTGAGAAACTTTTAATATTCTGTTTCAAGAAACATCGAATTTAACTTGTCACTGAAGTTGAAATGTCGTTTTACATGTTTATTCATTTTTAATTTGCTTATCAATTATATATATATTTGGTTTACTTTGTGGCTTTGCCGTGTTATTTCACTTTGAAAAAAGCCCTGGTTACTTTAAAGCATTTCAATTATTATGTAAACTTTTTATCAATAGAAAAAATAAGGTTGATATGACGTAAAAGAACATATCGATTCCCACATGGGTAGAACTGATACCCATGCGTTGGTATTACGCCGCGCGACTTATTGCTAACTGTCTGTGTGATACACGGATAACGTTACGAGTAAGTTGTATTGCCTGTTCTTGACAAAAGAACGTTTGCAAAACATTTTGTATTGTTATCGGATTTGATCAATATACAGCAGAGCTTGACAGACTATTACCATTATCTTATGATAATGGTAACATGATGCGTATTATAATTAACATATCACGACCACGCAGGTTGATTTTTTTCACTTAAAACATTTGGAGTGTTTGTCAAATAATACTACATAATTAGACTATAGCATGGAGACTGGCTAACTCTTAACAATTGGCAACGATTAAATCCAATCCACATTGCTTTAGAAATTACTTGTTCACATTGCACGAAGGGTAAATGACTCATCATAACTTTAAAAAGTCCTTTGGTATCAAATCTCTACATGCCACAGGCATGATAGGAAAAATATCTTAGCATCATAAAGTAACCCTTTGATACATGATTTGAAGTAAGTGCTTAATTAAATAGACATCATAGGATAAAACGAACATATGGATAAAAAAATATATAAAAAAAGTAATAACAATTTGAAAATTTAAATAACTTTTAAACAAGGAATAAACATATTCCAGGGTATTAACGCCGTCTCTTCAATTTACCGTTTCAAGTGTCACGAAGAAAGGATTAAGGTTGTAATCTCTATCTTCAGAATTTGTTTTCAGCGGATGTGATGTTCAATCTTGAGCGTGAGCGTCCTGCCTGTTTCCCATTTTTATGACCAGTTTAATTGTATTGTAGGATAAGGTTAACTGATTTATCCTAATTCAAATGAATTTGTAACAAGTAATGTTATTTTGATTCGTTAACGCAATTGATTTGTTATACCAATTATATTTAAGTCTGTAATAGACCTCAAAGAAAAAATGAAAATGGAATTAGTCACCGTTTGATTCTTCCGTTCAGGATATCTTATTTATAGATACTTAAATAAGGTGAAATATTTGTTCACAGGTAAAATACCTGCCAGATCCCTTGTACTAAAAAACTGTATCAAGCGTTCGCCGAGGATGTGCTCTGTAAAGGGCATATGAGTCTAATGTTAAACTACACAGACACTGAGACTATGGTCCGTTATCGTGCTAAAGCCGAATTTCTCATTCTTGTCATAAACTGTTAGTATCCGAAAAACAACCAAAATGACGAAGAGCCAGATACAATTTTAAATGTTTATACATAACCTTTTTACCTTTTGTTTTCTACAAAATGTCCTAGCTTTAGCAGGAGCAAGAACGGTTTCATGTTATGGGCTCTACTTTAAGTGGTAACGTAGGCTGAAAGCGATGTCTTGATTCAACAAAAGAAGGACAGAGGAACCTGATGAGTGTGTAGGCGAAAGCTGGAAATCAAAATGTGCGAAAAGAAATGTATTACATACACATTCAACTGACAATTCATGGGAAATAATTTGACAGAAATGGTATTGGGTGAAAACATGCTTCTCAAACGTTTTCTGAAGACTATTATTTATATATTTCAGTTAGAAAGCTTGGCTATGTAAGTGCAGATACATGAAATGGAATCAACCAAAATCTGAAAGAGGAATACAACATTTTTGATAATGAAATAAGTTTTTTCTCTGTTGGCCTTTTTATTTGTGTCTTTTGAATCAAAAATTAAAATACGTGTACATGTAGTATTTTAATGGCATCATATGCTAAGAACTACATCGACAACGCCTTCTTACAATGAAACATTTTTTTTTCAAATTTCAATGCGTTTTAGGGATCTATTCATCTATTTTAGGACAATATGAGTTTTCACTATATCAACTTGGGCGATAATAGACTTAAGCAGACGTTGAAAGACGAAATAAGAACAAAAAACATATAGACACGGAACAATGCTATTAAACACACACGACTACATGTGCTGATAAGAAATATTATTTTTAAAATGTAATGGATAAAGACACATGGCTAAATAAACACAAATTCAGTAAGTCTTGGAATGCTATCGTCCGAAAAGGACATTAGATATTGAAAATAAAGAAAAAAATATTGTATTCGTCTCATTCTCAATAGGCGGCCAAGAAAGCAAATAACATCGTAGCTTGTCAATACATTTGTATGTGCACTAATACATGGATACATGATACAACGAACGTATTAAGATTGTGATTGCACGTGTAGAATTTAGTACAGTGTCATATGTACAACATGTCTAATATTAATTTCAACTTATTGACTAATTTATTTTACAACATTTATGAAACAATATATATATATATATATGATATTTATTACGCTTGTTGACCCAAATGCTTGCGCGCGATAGGTGGTTCCCATATGGTCGGGCAAGTGATCCCATACCTTTTTCATCTCCAATCTGAAAGTCGAACTCCGGCAGCTTTGCTGAAAGGCAAATGAGCTATTCACTGCATCAACCTACCACCCAAATATTAATAAAAAAAATGCTCCCTAATACAAAATAAAAACATCTACTGAAAATAAAAATAAAGTAAAACCAAAACGGAAACAGTAATTTCAAATGTTTATTACTTTTATTTTTCGATCGTTAATCATTTGCTACATAATAATGAATTCTGCTTTGCTTGATCACTGACTTCTTTGTCAATCAAAACCAAGTTGTTATGTAATCTTTGAATCTTGAAAACGCACTTTTCCCCTCTCTATACACTTGAATTTCCCCTTTATTATCATGTTGAACAGTAAATTTGTACTCTCCTTTTCCAGCTGTAATTGCTATTGTCTGTCCGTACATGTCCCGGATTATAATCTTCGCGTTCTTCCAAACCTCAGGTTTTTCCTTTTGTATTTGATCAATCGCTGCATGAAATAATTTTCGTAGATCCTCATGTTTTTCGTCTCCAACTGTTCCTTCATTACCACACAATTTGACTTCCAGTCTGGCCATGTGTCTTTTGTTGATCTCTGGTACTGTGTACTGGTCATTCAAACTCTATAACATACATAGTGGATATACATATAGCTGAACTTTATGAAAACTTCAGTCTTTCATTTTAATATATTTATCATTGAATGACATTGCCACTATATATCCCTACCAAATTCAGTTGACAAAAAAATGTATTTGTCGCATATGCTTGTTCAATGAAAAGCCAGCTTGTTCATTGAACAAGCATATGCGACAAATACATTTTTTTCATCATGATTTTTCCTCTGTGACCAACAAAAGCTTGACAGTGTTTAAATGTTCATCATAAAAGAGACCCACTAAAGAGAAAAAAATATCGAAACGACACTAGAAGAAATGAAATTGTTTAACTGTCAATTTTATTAGATATATAACGACTACTATGTAAACGACCAATGGAACTTGTTTGTACGTCAGATAATGGTCGATATACTATATTTTCCTTGCCAATTATCGACCAAACCAAATACATCTATACAAATGCCCTTATTGAACCCCCAATAAAGATAAGCTGGTTACCTCATTCTTATAATCGTCCGGGTATTCAAAAACAGCCATTACAAATTCTGGAAAATAAAACAAAAATTGTTCTATAAAAAGGTCATTGTCTAATTTCAATACGAATATTTTACACTTTGTATACAGTAGAAGCTTACACAGATAAGTGATTTAAAGTTTTAATGCATGACAAAATTAAAAGCGATGCACCTGTTGACGCTTCGGTATTCTCTGACTGCTTTTGTACAGACCTCGACTTTAAATTTAAAAAGTGTTTAAGACCACAACCTAAAAATAAAAAAATGTAAGATGACGTTACACACATACGCTGCACCTTTTAAATTTAGTAATGGATACAGTAAGCATGATCAGCCATAACGTGGTTGATTGTTTCGTCCTATTACGTCCTCCCATTGACAAAAAAAAGAGAGATTGTTCAAGACCTCGATCTAAAATAACAAAAGTGTTATAGGCTAAGACATAAAAGTAGAACTTGGTATGTGATACAGGCTTAGAGCTTAAACTAAACAATATTACAGTCCTCCACCTAAAAGTTAAACAATGTCACTGTCATCGACCTAAAAATAGAAACAAAAGTGTTACAGAAATCGACATAAAAATAAGAGAATGTAACAGACCTACATTTGAAAAAAGTGTCACAGGCCTAAACCTTCACACAGAAACGTGTTACATGCTTAAACCTTGATCTAAAATAGAAAAAGTATATGGTCCTCGACCTAAAAATGATTAATTGTTACGGACCTTCACTAGATATAAGAAAATTGTTACACTAACTCCTCCAGAACACCTGATCTTCCTCTCTTGTACTTTTGAAATGGTTTCCGTTTAGATTATTCATTTCTCATATCTTGCCCCAAGTTAGAATGTTACCCCTAGTTTTATCGATTTTGAGGTCATTACATACGTCGACCTAAAGTTAAAGAGTGTTACAGACCAAGACCTAAAATAGCAAAGAGTTACAGGCTTTGATAAATAAAAAATAAATCGGAAAATACCAACAAAACAAACCATACTCCGAACTCAAAATCGATTAAACTAGAGGCAAAATAGGAACAAAAGAAAGATTTACATGTAGGTTCTCGTAAAAGCACAAGAGAATAGACCAGGTGTTCCGGAATATGAGCGTCTTCTGCTTCATCGACGACACACGCCATGTAAACCTTTGTCACATCACGTTCTCAAAGTGAGAACGAAGTAACATTGTCAATCACTATAAGGAAAAAACACTTATAAGCATACTCAAAACGTCCATCTTTATTTCAATCAGAAAAAATATACAGCCAATTTTCAATGATACAAAGATAGCGACCATAGGTTAGAAAACCTCGACCTTAGGCTAGAAAAGTGCAACAGATTTCAAACTTAAAAAAGAATGTGTAACAGGCTTAAACCTGAAAATAAAAGACCCAGTTATAGCAAAAATCGATACATTCCTAGACTTAAAAATAGAAAAAAATGCAGGCCTACACCCAGACCTACATACAGTATAAGCAGAAAAATGTTTGAAAAGTGTCTGGCTGACAATATCTTTGAAGAGCTCGGAAGAAAAGTTTTCCATCGAACTGTTGGCATTCCAATGGGAACAAACTGTGTCCCACTTTTGACTGACCAATTTTTATTTTCATAAGAGGCTAAAATTGGCGAAGGGCAAATCAGGACGGGTAACAAAAGTCTTGTCCAATCTTTCAATGTCACTTTCATGGTAAATCGACGATGTGTTGTCTTAAAAAAACCCAAATAATTTGCTGAACTAGTCGTATTTACACTACTTAACTTGAAATTAAGGACGAAACATACTCCTTTAATTCATCTTCTCACCTCGAACGATAAATGTGACGATTTCGATTTTCCGTTGAAAACTTTCCCTTTCTTGATAGTAACATCCCTACTTCTCCATTCTATTGTGTGTACATGTCACAATTATTTCGTTTGTCCAGTGCCTATTCTGAATATTGAGATATTCGTGGTACATGTAGATGCCAACTGCTGACGAACAAAATTACGGCACAGGGATTCGAGAAATACAGATTGATGAAGACCATGGGCATGATTTATGGTCGCCATATTGGTTTCATTGAAAAAAATAATCTACACTCTTGTATGCTATGAAGAAAGACGTTTTTGAGTATTCTCATTAGTATGCCTGCTTGTTGTGCTTGATGATTTGGCCTCGGTTCTCACTTTAAAGCCGTGATTTTACCTTGATTTGACCTAGATTTACAATGCGGGTGTCGTCGATGAAGCAGAAGACTTCTCCGGATAGATTATATATCTTTTTCAAGAGTCTCCATGTAAACTTTTTTTGTTTATATTTTGCCCTTAGTTTAATCGCTTTTGTGTTCGGATTATAATTTAGTTTCAGATAACTGTAAACAAACGCTTAGGGGATCTCCCAGTCATCGACTAACAAGTTATTTATTTATCTGCTATGATCTTGTTCTATAAAAAGAAAATGAATATTTACGTCTTCTTTTTTCGCTTAAACAAAACAATCTTTTTTATATATGTAGTTGGACGGATTTTTTCGGAATTCATGTTATTCTAAACCGAGATTTAATACCTGAAAATGAAACAAATCATCTCGTATGGTACTCTGAAATAAATCCTTGAACACCTGTTTTAAATCAATGATATATCTTTTCAATGCAAGTACACACCCAAAAAGCGATCAAAGTATATGTTTTAACATACCTGTGAAAATCCCTCTGATTGTTGTCGTATTCAATCCGTTTATTCGCTGTACAAATCGAGACGGTTGATTTGGGTGTTTGACTAACTATCCAAAGACATTATGGAAGCCGTTCAGAATCATAGAACGTTTTCATCCATGCTGATTATAAAGATGTTTTTTTCTTTTGTAATAATGCCGGTATATACCGTTTTATTTGTATTAATAAGAAACCAATATTCATATTCTTTTTTTAACAAGGATTTACAAGATATAACGAAGTAGCACCTTTACAATTAGTTTCGCACTATGCTATGGTCCTCAATAGGCCTCCATACATAACCGTTGAACTTAGAAAATGTCATAGGTGCATCAAACTGCATGGATATTCTGAAATTAGTTGGATAGTTTCATACCTATAGCCACGTAGGTGTTCATCCACTAATGATCGATCGGATATAATTTAATTTGATTTTGTTCTCTTTTGTGTTGATTTGACAGTACTGTCCTGGAAACGATTGTATCCGATACCCCATGTCTGTGAGTACATTTTAACTGGTGTATCGTATTTTTGTGCTTTAGAAGTTTCTTTTCATTCCGTGGTTTACATTTTATTATCGTATCCTGCTTGGCATCAGTTCATATTTTGTCGATATTTGTATTTTGTATAACAAACGTTGAAGTTCAAATCTTAAATCTGGGATCCAAACTGTTCAGAAGAATTAAACAGTAATTGATCTAAAATAAACTTATCTCTTATATAAAAAAAAAATTTCTCACATAACAGGTTCAGAACAGAATTTTCTTTATCAATTAAACTTTCAAATGACGTTATTTAATCAATGTCATTGAAGTACAGTATTTCCCTTTTTTGCCAAATTAATCGTTACACTATTATTTGCAAAAATAAATCTAAAGTTGGTAAATATAAATAATCATGTAATCATGAGATGTTAAGGCTTGCTATAATTTCAGATTGAGATAAATCTAATGAAATATTTAAAATGGATTTTGTTTCATAGTTTAAATACACAAAATTTATTGTATAAATGTCCTTTTTGCAGAAACATTATCGCTAATAGACGAGCGGCTCAACACGAAACCAACGTGATCTGGTAACCTCAGCATTGAAGCCGTGGAAATGGACAAGTGTGTGTCTTCTTTAAAGGAATCTAAGGTAATTAAGTAGTTTCGTTTGTTCGTGTTTGATATTCCATCATAATTTTGAGAATACCTGATATAAGTTTTTATTGTTAAAGAATTTAGTTCCAAATTTCGCATCTCTTAATTCCCAGGGGATTGTAGGAAATTTACAGAAGACACACGATAAAAAAATTATGATTTATAAAAAAAAACCATACAGTAGAGCTAAATAATAAATAAAATGCATCATAGTAGAGCTAAATAATGAATAAAATGCATCATACAGCTGATTTGTCCTTCTAAGACTCGTCAGTGATGCTAAGACAAAACATTTAGTCTAAGTGAATTAAGATATCCTGATTCTTTTAATTGATTTTCTTCTTTCATCTTACAAACCTCTGTGCTGCTTAAACTTTTATGAAATGTCATTTTCTGTTTATGAATAATAAAATGTTTGATTTTATTGTATGTCCTCATTAATCAATATTTGTATTTGAACATAGTACATGTATATGCAAGTGTGCCTCAATTGAAATAAATACGTTTTCATCTCTTTTGCCTACCTTGGCACAGCTTGGTACCTGTGAACAAACCTAGATTATCATTAATATTATCTTTTATGGGCCATGTGTTAGAATCTATGGTGGATGGATATGTACATGTATTATCTGTTAAGAAAAGCTTTGAGTGTAAACAGGTTTATGTCTAATACGTCATCTGCCTGAAGAAAGGTGTAGCCTTAATGAGTTACTTAGCGGATGACACGAGATATAGCTTTTTATCAGAAAATTTAAACACGAATTCTAAAAAGATTTGGTGGCCATTTTGAAAACTTGTTTTTCTGTGTTGTACTTTTTGAAAGTCGAGACTTTTTGTTTTACCATGGGACAAAAAAAAGCACATCAACCCCAACTGATATTGCTGTTTTAGAAAGAGAAACCCGTATTCTTTTGACCTGCTAGATATGTATTTACTTTTCTTCGTTTAATAGTATTACTTTTATATCAAGATTTAATCTAAATAGGGAGTGGGGGTAACTTAAATTGCTTTCTTGAGTAAAAATTAAATGAAATCAAAAGAAATTTTATTTCCATGATTGAAAAAAATACTAAACTACTAAACAACGTTTCAATCATTCATTCATATCAGAAGAAGATAATGTAAGAAGCTTTCCTCCATTTGTTCAAAACAGAAAAGTTCACTTATGTTTTAAGCCAAACGAGTGTATAATTCTTTATATACTTCCTTTTGCATATTCTGGTATGCCATCAACTCCATGTTTTAAATAACAGAGATAACACCAAAGACGGTGTATATCCTTAAGTACCAAGTTTCAATCTAGCACTGAAAAGGACAAGGTGAGCTTATGACGTGGTGTGATTCCGTACTTTGTCTGTCCACCAGGTGCCAGCATTGGAATTAAATGAACATCAGTTAGGACAAAAGGCTAAGGAATGTTGAGTAATATAACACGGACTTATCTATTTCAGATAACATTTTAGCTATAGACAGATGATATCGAAGTAGTATGTCTGATAAATAGCCTAAATATTTTGGTTAAATCAGATTAAAAGTTCAGAATTGTAAAATCTTGAAAACATTAAAACTATTTCTTCTGAATTACCTACTGAAGCAGTGAACAATAGAAAATGGTTAATATGGTTGTTTATTGTACTAGAAGTACCATTGTCGGGTCCGACATAGCCGAGATAACCCCGATAATATTCCGATAAAACGAAAACAAAACAACAAAACAACAAAAACACCAACAACAAAAACTTGTTGAAAAATACCTATTTTTCTGGAAAAATATATTAAGAAAAAAGTTATCAGTATTTCGCCAATCACATACAACGTCACTTTTGATAACATTATATATGTTTTGTCAAGTCTAATCTTGAAATGTTTTTCTTTTTCCTTTTATGCATATTAGATTTTTATCCGCAGGAACATATTTGTATCGTCGTGTTCCATTTAGCAAACAAGCTTATAAATAACACAACATGAACGTTCATATACATGGAATGTTCTATATATATTAGCGATTAAAACCAATATCGAAGCGCTAAAACTCATTTCTGCAGAGTTAGCTTATACTACACTGACTACATTCATCAGTGTTGAAACTGAAACAGCAAAACATATACAAATTAAAAAAAAAAACATCACATTTAAATTTCTGATAAAAGAAAACGGAGAAAAACGTTTAAGCGATGGTTTGTAGTGGTGATACGAGTACTTGACTGGTTGGTTGGCGTATTTGGTGTTCTCAAACTGCAATGCACAGTGACCAAATGCGTGTTCACACGTAGGTTAGTCTGTATCCTTGTTCCACAGGCCTGAACCTGGCAGATACGAACAATAGCCAAAGAAACAGGAAAGAAGTAATGAAATGAATCGATCATCTGTATAACGACAAAATACTATTTATTGATGTATTCATACAGTTATTTTTTCGACATAATATTCTGATACACATTAAAACGTATTAACAAAATTGCATTTATACACTTTCAGGGTGTTTACGAAGATGTTCCGCACATTGATGAAAGTATGTTTTCAACTATTTTCTAACATGATGATCAAATGTGATTATTCCAAGATCGATTCATTAGATGTAATTCTTATAGACGATCATCATTGCTATGTAAGGAAAAGGCAAAACATATATGTAAATAATTGTATGAGAAAGTTTAAGACATTTGATTTAATTTCAAATAATGAGTAATTGTTAAGGTATATATGCTATTATAATTGCAAACTTAAAATGGAAATCGAAATCTAAGAAATTTAAATAGCCGCGTAAACAAATCAAGAGTAGTAGATACAAACATGTACAATATATTACCGCATTTAATATTGTAATTTTCGATCGACTGTAAGATTGCTCTTTGGATGCGTGTAAGTTAAAAGAGGAAACACTGTTTTTTCCTAGACAAACACCCGATAAGAGATTAAGAGCTTTGAATCAGAATTCATTTGAATCAGTCGATTGTATTTTCACGGTTTCAGATCTACTAAAGTAGTGGGTAAAGTTACATATGTATCAGAGTCGATGTTTTTTTTATATACAATGGCTCCATAAATCGGCTCTTCAACTCCAAACTTAACGTTATACAAACGACATGATCATTTCCGAGATGAAACGTGTGTTTATCTCTTTAAAAAGCTTGAAACTTCATCAAAAGCATTACGCTAATTGAAATTAATATCTGCCAATGATAAAACTGTTTTATTTCACTCTAAGTTTCTATTATACAGCTACGTTATCAATCGCATACATTGTATATGGGTTTTTGTGTAGCATGAAAGCGATAAATAGGAATCACTTTATCGATGTAGCGTCTACTCCACAAGCCAGTGAGAGTTCCGGTTCCGGTATTTGAAAGTGACAAAGGGGGATCGCCGGTACTGAGTAAATTGACGAAAAAACGACTGTTAACTTGCACATCTGTATAGGTTTTCAGTTTTTGTGTTATTTTACATTTTTACCACACTGTTGAATTATGAAGGGATCGTTAAATCGACGGAGTGTTTACCGGGCATGATTGTAGTCGCATAAAATAAAGGCATAAGAACAATCAAGACGATTAAAGAAAAATTATAAATCTGATTTCATTATGTTTCCCTTACATATTGAATTGATGCATTCATGATACTTTCATTAAATCACCCCTTTATCTGAAATTGATGACAATGTTTTTATTTCACGCGAAGTTAGCATTATCTTATGGACGAGCACGTTCTCAGTTCATGAAATTCCCCTTCAAAGCGTCCCTTTATTTGCGTGCTCTAAGTAATATCTGTTTTTGGATGATTTGAAATATTACAAAATAGTTTCTTGTGGGTTCTATTTATCCTTACACATTTAATAATTGTTTGCAGCGTATTTCGTAAACTCAACATCTTTATAAAGAGGTATGTGTGAAATCAAACACGCCATGTTCTATTAGACACGTATGCACACTGTACACGTCTTCGCCTAAGAGGACGCGGTGTTGCGCGATGTCGATACATTTGAAACGGGCTTTCCTAATTATTGAACTTTTCACATTGGATATAGGTACATTGTAACGTGTTATCCGATGATCAGTACGGCTTCTTTTGTCCTGATATATGTATTTCTTACTCTAGGCGGATAAACAATGTTGGTTGTCAAAATTACCCCTTTAACTCAGTTTTTTACTGGTGTATCAGGTGTAACATTAACATTGTCTCATTACCCTCATAAATCGTACCCAGACAAAGTAGTTTGCACACCGTAAGCTATCCGACAGTAGACATTGTTTCATTGCATAAGATCAAACGATTGATCTTAAACTTGTGGACCAGAATACTGTGTCCCTCTGCAAAAAAACCTTATTCAAAGCCCTTTTTTGTTTTGCACACATACCTATGTTCCTTTTATAACAAGGGGCCCAGACGGCTTGTATTGCTCACATGCATAAAGTTGTTTCAAAGCAATCATGGAAAAAAGGGACAAAGTCCTGCCATTTATTTAGTAGAAAGGATGATAAGGTATTTATGCATTTACCCCTATTGGGTCCCACATGAGGGGAAGGGGGGGGGGGGGTGATACAAATCGAACCTCATTCACCAAAAGATGGTTCACAAAAAGTTTGACAATATTCTGTCATTCTTACATGAAAAGAAGGATTTTAAGGATGAACTGTATTTCCCTTATTGGCCCCGCCCAATGGACACCAGGGAATTCCTAATACAAATTTGATTCCCATTCAACGTAGGGTGCTGACAGATCAAATTAGGACAAAAACCTGTCATTCCTAAAGAAGGAATTTAAAGGATTTCCTTTAGTTTCCCTTTTGGGCCCTGATCCTCATGCCTAATGCGGGTCAGACCCACTGATTATACAAAACTGAATCCCGCTCCTCATGCCCCATGGTGGTTAGACCAATCGTTTATCCCACTCAACCAAGGATACTTCAGCCCGATTTCGGACAAAATCTTCTTATTTCTAAAGAACATTTCCTTATTGTGTCCCGCCTCTCAGACGGTTGATACTTTATTGATTCCTCCTTTCTCTAAGAATACTTCGGACCAAATTTGGACAATGTCATGTCATTCCTAAAGAACAAAAGTAATTTTGGAGAATTTACTTTATTTTCTTTACTGTGCCCCGTCCCTCAGGCCCCAGGGGGTCAGACTAATCGTTTTTACAAAATTAAACCCCTTAACTCATGGTTACTTCAGACCAAATTTGGACAATATCCTGTCATTCCTAAGTAAGGAGAAAGAATTAACAGCAGCTGCTGTTTCGTCCTCCTATGACTCTTCAGTGATGCTAGGGGCCAAAAGGTGGGAATCCAAAATTGCTAAACTAATATAGAAGCAGAGGGGTCAAGTGTGTGTGTAAAACCCCGTTAACTTATAAATTTCGAAGTAAATTAAAGTAATTCTGTATAATTTTAAATCGTGTACTACGAAAATGTGTATACGTGCCACTACTCGAATGAGATAAACTATCATTGCAAGACATTGTACAGATATGTGTACTAGCAGCATTAACAATGCCGATCAGCACCTGAAACATGTGTCTGCCTTAAAAACTTTGACAAAAACATTATTGTACATGTCCTAAAACACAGTACATAAAAACTTTTTCGGAAAATAATCAATAGCACGCTATACAAAGACCGTTAGGCAACATGCAAATATCCCATAAATATAATGAAATCTTTCGTAAATATGTACTTTTAAAAAATTAAACATAGCATACTGCCTTTACTTATCTGACCCTTGTGACCATGAAAGAAGGTCAGGTCAAAATAGACGACACTTTGGAGATCAAGTTAATCTATTGGGAACATTATAAAGCAATCTGTCCCAGGCAGCTACTAGTCAAGTATCTGTACTGTGGGCCGTCTGGTTATTCAGGACACGTCAAAGATTACGTTACACACATATATGCTGCACCTCTTAACCTTAGTAATAGATACAGTATGCCGAAAAAAATAAATTGAACTGCATCATACAGCTGTTTCGTCCTCCTAGGAATCTTCAGTGATGCTAGGGGCCAAAATGTAGGAATCCAAAATATCTAATGTAAAAGCAGAACGGTCAGGTGCGTAAAATCCCTTTAATTTATGAATTTAGAAGTAAAATTAAACTAGATCTGTATAATTTCAAATCGTGTACTAGGAAGATGTGTATATAATGTACCGTGCCACTACTCAAATGAGATTAACTTTGGCTATGGAGGCTCCAGCAAACCTCGGGAACTAAAAAATCCACCAGCAGAGTTTGCCACTCCCTATAACGCGTTGACAAAACAATGAAAAACACACACTCATAAAAATGTTACACACATGTCCATCCTCATAAACACTATTTGTATTACAAACACATCAAGCTTCTCAAAAAACTATGTATAATATAAACACACATACCCATCTTCCAAACTATAAACATCCACCCTCTATATTATATATGATATAAACATACGCACACAGGACCTCGAAATATTGGTATGTTAACTCAAAGCGGACCCCATAAACCAGTATTAATTGTGTTAGTACACATTAAAAACCCGTATTGATAATATTGACGCACACCCTCACAAACAATATTTATGACATAAAATTGATTAGACATCTATGGTGTGTTGAGCGCATAGAGGGAACATATCTTCAATTGTGTGTTTGTACATAAAAGTATCAAGCGCAAGTATATATATCGATAGTATTATCCTTATAAAAACTGCATATGTGGTCATAACAATGTCAAAAGACAGTTTTGCCCACTATATATATACATCACAGTATCAAACCAACCTGACCCCAGAGGACCGCGTTGGCCGAGTGGTTAAGGTGTAAGTGGTTATGACTTTCTATCATAAGCCCCCTAAATCTGGTTTGCAAGTTCGAAACCCAGGAGAGTC